>OX578144.1:41729070-42096570 GCA_951213105.1 Amaurobius ferox | reverse complement strand
ATTTATGCAAAGTTACTGCGTATCTTCGGAATATGTAATTAATTTTATGAGACGCAGCAACGTGAATTTCAATTTGTTATCACGTTTTCGAGAAAATGTTTTATTTTGTGAGGGATTATTTATTTTTGAAATAACAATAAATTCATATCATTGCAACGGTGAATTGCATATGGAATATGAATAAATTATTCAGTTTCTTTGAACAAATATACATCTATTATTATATTAAATATATGCTATTAATAATTATTTAACTAATATATTTATAAATGCATTCATTTAATTACAATAATTTGTTATTTATTAGAACCGGAAATATTTTATATATGAGGAAATATAATCATATTTAACATTTGCAAGGTGCACTCATGATTAATGACCCCATATCTACTTAAAATATCCCCAATCTCATTATGTCAAAATGTCTATATAAGTTAGTTTTGAAGTGATTCATTATATATAAGCAATTTATAACAAATTAAAAAATACTGTTATCACTATACCCTTTGGTCTTGAAAATACTAGACCAAGTCCAAAAGACTTTGTTGATTGAGCCTCCCACTGGGTTTCAACAGACAGCCGAAGGAAGATCTGATACAGACGAGGATGTCTGAATGAGTCCCAGACCAGGTTGAGCAAGGGAGAGATGATAAAACGTTCGCCCTGTTCTCAGATTTAAAGAGTTTGGTGTGACCATACATGAACCTTGCTATAGCAGGACTGTCCTATTCATTTCTTCATGATATGTCCTATTCATTCCGTCACGATATGTCCAATAGTCAAGGCTTGCACACATTCAATTTTAAAATTAAAAATCAAAAGTATATAGCACTACTATAAAATAACTTAATTGAGTAATTTCCTGAGTAAAATGCACGATATAATTTTTTATAACCATTTAAACTTCAGAAAATTACTTAATTAGTATATTTATAACTTTTAGATGTTCATAATTATTTACTTTGTAGTCCTTAAAACACAAATAACTTCTAAGATCATATAAACAGCAATCTTTCTCCTGGTTTTCTTTGAAGAATGAACTTGCAAATCTATGTAAAACTGCAAATAGCACAAAACACATAACAAAAATCCCATCAGCCATTTTATGCTGCAATTGCAATCATGCAATGTTTTGAGCTTGATCTATGTTTATAAAATTTTCGAATGTCTGATGTTTTTGAATTAGTATTTAGAAATTATAGACACACAGGATTAAAAATTGTGTTGGATTTAATTCCTCAGATAAGTCATTTTACAAACCCGTCATTTCACAAACATAAAAAATTTTAAATTACAGAAATATTAGTTACTGAATTTCTTGAATATATGGCACAACATATAAATAGTAAATAAATAATTAATAAATATTTATTAATTTATTTATTAAAAATTATTCAATTTAAATTTTTTAATTCCTGATTTAAAATTCCTGATTTTAAATATGGTATATTTGTTTTAGATTTATTATTGACTACAAACGGCTAAAGCAACAAGATCTCAAACTCAATTATACCTTCTTGGTGATTCAATTCCTGAATTAAATGGCAGCAAGATGCCATCTTTACTGATGGATCTCGGATTTTTCTTACATCACCATCTTGAATTGAAGGATACCATCAGGCAAGCATCATCTGTTACCATTAAGGAAATAGCAAACACATGGCAAAAATCTAGAATTCCTATACGAGATCAATAACATTGCCAAATCAAGCTTGAAAAGTTATTTGAAGAATGGCGACTTCTCAAGGCAAAGCACGGATTTCATCAACTCAGCGTGCTAAGGAGTTAGTGAGCTTTTGTTTCCAAGTTTGAAAATCTTTTCGACATAGCACATGCCGGTTCACTAACAATGACATCAGTATTAAAATAATATAAGGAATTTTTGATAGCACAGAGAAAACAGGGGAGATGCGGATCATTAGCTGGAGTAGATAAAACACTTGCCCCTAAAGAGAAAAACGCATCTGAAAGAAACAAAACATTCATTGCCAGACAACAGCGAATGAAGAACATGAATTTATTAGCAGATGCAGATTCTGAAGTTGCATTTTTGTCCTCTACTAATGAGTCTGATAACAGCTCATCAGAAACAGATGATGAAAAGTTGGAAACTGGGGAGAATACAGTTCATATTGGAGAATTAAAAATACGAAAACGGGGATGAAAACCATAGTTACTCCAGAACATGCTGCATCCCTAGATCCCACGAAGGTGTTAGACCGAAAGGCTATTTTCATTATATCAGAAGCTGACAAAAGCTTAGTACAGAACATTAATGATTTTGTTCTAAACAAAGACTCAATTCGTCTACCAAGAATGGCAGAGAGAGAAAAAAGTATGAAAAAATAAAGACCAAGTTTCAAGGCAACATTCCTTTTGTCATTCATTAGGATGGAATATTGACGCATGACCTGACTGGAAAAGAGAAAATTGATTGCTTGCCAGTATTAGTTTCTGGGAAAGGAGTTTTTTCAACTACTGGCAGTTGCCAATATTCCATCTGCAACAGGAGAGGCCCAGACTGCACCTGTCTTTGAAGCGATTGAAGTCTGGGGTATGGTAAACAATATTCATGCAATGCGCTTTGACACTACTAGCTCAAACACTGGTCATTATTCTGGTGTCTGTGTCCTTTTAGAGCAAAAGTTTAAGAAAGAGCTCTTATCATTTGTTTGCAGGCATCACATTATGGAGCTCATAATTAATACAGTGTTTGAAGTATGTATGGGAATCAGATCTTCTCCTAAAATTGCGCTATTTAAAGGCTTTCAAGAATATTGGGGATTCATTAATACAGATAAGTATGAACCAGGAATGTCATTTGATGTTGTCGCAAATTTAGTAGAAGGTATAAAGCAAGAGACTATATCAACTATGCAAAGAAGTACCTGGAACAAAGAGAGCTAAAACTAAAAGGGGATTATAAAGAATTCTAAGAACCCGTAATTATCTTTCTTGGTACTGTTCCAGCAATGGAAGTCCGATTTATGTCACCAGGAGCAATACACCATACCCGCTGGATGCCCAAAGTCATATATTGTCTCAAGGTCTGGATGTTCAAAGCTCGATTTAAACTGACTTTAAAAGAAATAGAAGGACTATGTGATTTGTGTGATTTCACAGTTCGTGTATACCTGAAAGCTTGGATCTCTGCACCTCAAGCTTCATGTGCTCCTTAGAATGACCTGTTGTTGCTGAAGTAGCTACTTGAATACTCATCAATACATTCAGCCATTTCTTAATCTACATCATGTAAATTTGTTAATCACTTGTGGTATTTGTCACAAGAATTTGTTGGTTTAGCTTTGTTTGATAGTCGTGTTAGTATATCAACCAAAAGACGGATGGTTAATGCTATGCAGAATAAAGCTCATGCTGAAAAATAAGACCAAAATTACTCTAAGAGAATCAGCATTGCTCTTCATTTGTTTAAGAACAAAAACTTGGAAGATTTTGTCACAGAAAAGTCATTGATATTGTTTCAATTGTTGGAACTTCCACTTGCAGTTGATTCAGACTTGTGGGAGTTGAAAGAGAACTACATAAACAGACTAAAGAAATTATAAAATCTTTACAAGTAGTAAATGACAATGCGGAACGCGCAATGGCACTTATTCAGGAATACAGTGGATTGATAACTCATGTTGAAATGGAGCTAAAATTCCTGCTACAAATTGTTGATGATACTCGCAAAATGTAACCTGATAGCAGGAAAAAGGCTCTCTCAGGCTTTGCAAAGGCAATAAAATTTCAATGGTAAATATGAAGCTGTTAATATTTGCAACAAATTAAATCAATTGTTTTAAATTAATGCATTAAATGCAATGTAAATAAATACATATGTAAAGGTACGGATACAGCTAATATTCTTAATTTTTTCTAATTTTTATTAAATTTGAGCCAATTGAGCTACCTCTTAATATCAAAATGTATTGCTCAAACATTTTATATAGTGTTTTTATATCAAAAGAACAAAGTTAGAGGATGAGACTTGCAAAAATAAAAATAATAAATAAATTCATGGCCCTTAAGCTCCACCCTACAATTCGTGTAGCTCTTTGAAATTTACAGGTGGAATTTACATGTGTAGATACATTATGTAAAATGATTGATCGAAATCAAGAGTTTACAATTTCTGCGTAATGAATTGAAATTATTCAATATTTTATATTTTCATCTTTATGCATATTTTAGTTTATGTGTAGGTAATTATGTACCTGTGTAGTTCATCAATTCCCAATTATGTCCGAAATAAAATATGACCAATTTATTTGCAATTATTTTATATGCAAATGCAATTTATGTCTAAGTAATGTAACTGGGTGTAGAGTAAAATCCGTCTAAATGCCAACAGTTTAAAAAAATGCAGCATATTTTAAAATTCAACATATAAACTTATAATTCAAATGAATATATAAGTAATGAGGATAATTAAAAACATTTAGTTATTAAAGCGTAATTACACCCATGTTTATTAATGTTACCAATATGAAACATGAGCTTTTTATATTTTGAATCGATTTCAGGAAAAATGTTTTATTAATAACCAAGCAAAGTAATTCAGGATCACTACAAGAATCGCAAAAAAAATGAACCGTGGCATAATTTACTCCCGGAAGTCATAAATTAGTGGCAAACAATTGTTATGCAAAACTTTATCTAGCGCTAATGTGCTCAATTACTAGAAATGATAAATTCGTTTATTGTTAGGAGATTGTTAGTAGCAAATAGTAGTACTATTAATTTCAGATTACAATATAACCACATTATTCACCACATCATTGTTTCACAATGACTTAATTTGTTGTTGGCTCGTTATTTGTTGTTGGCTCGTTATAATGTATAAAGGAATATTGGGACTGGATGGAAAATTCGAATTCGCATTTTTTACGGAAAGGTACGTTTCAAGCATTCCTGTTTTTAAGTGACCTTTGTGTGTGTCCCTAAATGTGTGAATGCGATATATCACAAATGAAAGGAGCGTTTCGAATGTAATTATTACGATTTTTAAGATATGTGAATACTGCCACCCTATTGATTTTAAACGCGATAGAACGTTTGGAAGACCCGAAATTTTGAATGCGTATTTTAAAAAGCCATAACAGAAATCGGGACACTCAATAATATTAAATAAATAATAATTTTTTAAGTATTTTTTTATTCTAAAACGAATGAGGAAAAACGCTAACTTGGACCGCTTCGGGTGATTGGGTGTTTTATAAAAGAATGTCTCTAAACTTTACTTAAAAATAAACATCGAAAGTATCATCAAATATGTAACATTTGGCGATACATTTGGCCGTTTGTGAGACTAATTTGGCAAAACATGTCAAATATTTACGAGAAGGTCGCCCCATTCGCAAAATTGACGCAAAGGTTACAAAAATGACGCCAAATTGATGAATTATTATAATTAACATATTTTTATTTAGCGTATATTATAATATATCTAATTGTAAAGTTATAGTGTGGCGTGTATAAATTAATTTGGTACTTCAAAACAGTACAACATGTTATTTTCCAGAATAGCGCCAAATACCAGTGTACTTTTCACAGTTAATACATTGTACCATGCTATATATTGCATTTAATAACATTACAGAAACTATTTCAAATACTTTGGATGGATGATTTGATGATGCTTTGGATGGATGCTTTGATTATGATAGGAGAATGTTATACTCTGTATTTCTTTAAATCAATTCAATTAAAGAATGTCATTTAACCACCTGAATATGCTCCAGAACTTTTAATTTAGTTTTACATTTAGGAATATAAATTATTTGGAGTATTGCAGTTAATATAAATTCATAATACTTCAATTGTATTAAACCTTCAATGAGACTTTTTGTCATTTCCTAAAACAGTTGAAAAGTGTTTATGACTTTGTTCATTCTGTCTGTCTGTCTGTCCGTTCGCAAGATTATTTGCCGTAGAAATAACTTTATCAAAATGAAATCTTAGTATGTTGATGAGATGATCTGTGGAACATACGGGAATGTAAATGAATAATATCACCCAATTAGTTTTGGATTGGACCCGGGTTGAAAAAGTGAAATGCATTGAACCCTATGGGAAATAACCTTTGAAGCATTGTTTAAGAGAAATTAAAACTGCTTCGAAAATTTTAGAAAATATTTAAATTACCTCATAAACTATATAAAAGCATTTCAGCAAAATATGATAGATAATTTTTAAAATAAAAATAAAATTTATAATTACACCCTTATTATATGAAGATATCATGTGACCCACTTCAAAATAAAATATGGCATCCATTTTTTTTCCTAGTGTTAAAATCGTGATTTTTAAAATTCTTTTAAATTTATATTTAGTATTGCATCCGTCCTAAAACCTCTTTATTTTTGCGTATTTTCTGTGGATCTATATTCTGTGTCAACGCAATTACAATATTTTTGAGTTTAAATAATCCTCAAACTTTGATTATTTCTACAACGAACCCTAACTTTAATGGGTGCAGAACGTAAATACGTGATTGTAAGATGAGTTGTATAAGAAGTGCTGAATTTCGTTTGACGCAAAATTATTATAGCTCTGGAGTCTGAAATAAAAGTGATATGAATGAAATATATTGCATGGAGAGCCAGCCGATGTATATTTCGGTAACGTCATTTGAATAAAGTTCATTTTATTTCGATTAAATTTTAAGTTTTCAAGTAAATTAAATTATTGTAGTTCTGTGATAATTAAAAAATATATCACCTCTGAATGTTTTGAATTTTAGGGATGCGTAAATAAAATTGAATTTCTGTTGGAAAGTGTTTCATAATCAATGCTTTATGCATGATTAATCATTCTTATTTTTTATCACTTCAAGCCTAGTAAAGAAGGAGACAACTGCCGTTGATCAAATAACCCGGAAACACCGCAAAGTGGCAGTTCGACTTTGTGTTATTTGCCACTCAATTTAGACCGAAGCTGCAGAAAATTACCAACACCTTCTAAATATAGTTCCAGACTAAGTTGCGAAGGCGGTTTTAGTCACAAGAAGTAGGAAAGTTCTGAAATTAAACACATAGGAGGTGTTATATAAATCTGATTGTTTTGCGTTAAAATTTTATTGACATCTCTTCTGATGCTGGGTATTATTATTTTCCTTCACTTTTTGCAATATTCCAGTACTACAGTGAAAAATTTATTTCATATTATTTGCCTCCATGAACTGTTACTTGTAAATGAAAATGAAAGTTCATATGCAAATCCTGGAACTAAAATTTCAAAAACTAATGTGTAGAAAGCCCAGACCACACGACCAACCCGAAAGCTAATGGCAGCTGTTTGTGTGGCCGGGAAAAAAAAAACTAATGTGTGAAGTAAATAGTGAATTGTGGATAAAATCTAAATTAATCTGTTCTTCTCAATTTTATAAATATTTTATCCAGCATATCCGGTTGAGTTTTTAACTGTTGTATGTTATAATAACTTCAAGTGTGTTCAAAATTTTTATATCCATGATGAAACTATAACTACATATAAATGTGAAGTAATGTTTCAGATTTTTCATTCAAAACTAATAGTTTTCAAAATATTTCCTAATATACATTTACTTTTAATGCTCAAAATTAAATTTTTATTTTTACTTTCCTTATATACATAATGTATAAGGAAAGTATTGTGACGGGGTCGAAAATTCGAATTCGAGTTTTCGACGGGAGAGCACGTTTCAAGCATCCCTGATCACGAATCAAACATTTTTGAAGTGATGTCTGTTGTGTCTGTGTGTGTGTGTGTGTGTGTGTGAAAGTATGCGTGTGTGTGTGAAAGTATGTGTGTGTGTGTGTGTCAGTGAGTCTGTGGAGACAATAACTGACGAACGAATGGACCGATTCGAACCAAATTTGGTATAAAAATCACAATCCGTAAACACTGGAAGCCTATTGTTTTTATACGTAATCGTTTTTATACGCAATTGCTTTTATACGTTCAGAACCCCCCCTAAATTTTCGAATGAAATTTTGAAAAAATCGTCAAAAAATCAAAACCACTAATAAAGTTACGCAAATAGACACTTCTTATGTAATGTTTCATTAGAAAACGATTGACATAAATTTTAGAACGCTAACATGAACCGTTCATGAGATAGTGTACATTTTTCAAAAAATTATCAAAAAGTCATATAAAACAAAAAAAATATTGTTTCCTATTGAGAAACATGTTCATTTTTCATATGTAATACCATGCAATAAATTAGGTGACATCATTTTCGTGGATCTAGCTCGTTCCATTCATGAAAGTACTTTGAATAATACTTTTGTATTTGAACGCCAATAGTCATTTATCTGCTGTAAGAATAACTTATTTTTTAGTGCATAACGCTTGGCGAGATTTTGTCGACGAATTTGGCGGAATGTCGCCAACTTGGCGACTTTTTTAAATGTTGCCAAATTAACGAAAATCTCGCCAAATGGATAAAAATGACGCTAAATCAATGAAAATGACGACTAATTGTCGAAAATTCAATATGTTGGAAAGAATATTAGTATCTACTATAAAAAAAACCTATTTTTTTACTGTAAATGTAGTAAATTCATTACATTATATAAGGAAAGTCATGTGTTGCCCACATCAGATTTTTATTCTTTGTAGCGACGTTTGTTATGAATATAGAAATTGGATTTTTATTATGCAATCCTCTTGCATTAGGGTTTCCGGCCCTATTAGCTCTTTTAAAGCAGCATCAGTATTTCTCAGATAATTTTCATAATTTAATTTACAAAAAGAAATTATTAGAATCAACGTTTTTATGGGATAACATATACAAATATAAAGTTTGCATCAACTACAGAGAATCGGATTTTGATTGAACTATGCATTTCGAGCATGTCTATAAGCATGTCTTTCGAGCATGTCAATAAGAATCTACCATTTTTCATTTACGTTCATTTGTTTATTTGTGAATCTCTACACATTATATATTTAATAAAATAAGCAAATCCAATTATTTTTTTCGATTATTGCAATCGCTAGGCGTTAATTGATTTCCTGGGAGCTCCTAGAGAAAGAAGCTCGATATATACTATGTATGATCATTTTGTTTTTTTAAACTCGAAAAAATATTTATGGTGAAATTGTTAACTATATTTCTTTGAACACTTAAATAATCTCATGAACTTTTGTTTTCTGTAAGGAAATATGTCTCTATGAACAACCAAACGATCCCCATGCATTTATTTTTTTCAGTGAACTATATCTCTCTGAATAATACAGCGATCTCTATGAGCTTTTGTGTCCTACAGGGAACGGTATATCATTGACCAATCAAGCGATCTCTATGAATATTTATTTTCTACACGAAACTATATCTCTCTAAACAATCATGCGATCTCCATTAAACGTTGTTCTCTACAGAAATCGATATGTCTCGGAACCGGCAAGAACAATCAAACAATTTTTATGAAATTTTGTTTCCTATACGGGGCAATATCTTTATGAACAAATAAACGATGTTCATTACATTTTATTTTTTATAGGAAACCACATTTGTACGCAGAATCAATCAACCTTCATGGAATGTTGTCTCATATATGAAGTAATATATCTCTGAATGATCAAGAAATCTCCAAGAAATGTATTTTTCTACTAAGAGCAATATCTATCAAAACAATCAAGCAATCTGTATAGGATTTTACTTTTTATAGGGAAGATAATTTTTATGAACAATCAAGTAATCATTATAACATTTTATTTTATTATATGGAGACAATAACTCTCTGAACAATCAAGCGATCATGAATTGTTATTTTCCACAAGAAGCGGAACAATCCAGTGATCGCCATGAAAATTTATTTTCTACAATACTTTTCTCATTATTTTCTCTCTAAACAATTAATCTATTAGATTCTAATTTTCTATAGAAATCGATACTTTTCGGAACAATCAAGAATAAACAGGCATTCTTCATTAATTTGTGTTTCTTATAGAGAGATATATCAATATTAATCATTGTTTGTTTAAAATTGCGCGAAATATAAGTTGGTACTTAGAAATAGTTTTGCTCGAATAATAAGTTGGTACTTAGAAATAGTTTTACATGTTTTCATGTACAACTATTAGTAAACGATTAAAACAGATATTAGAACTCTAGCATAAACGTCTCAAGATAAAACGTTGTCAAGCACATTTTTCAAATACATTTATCAGACGAATCATATAAAATTTGAAAACGCACCAACTATTGCGACATATGTTCACTTTCCATATGTAATATTATGCGATAAAATTTTTGTCGTTATTCTTATGGATCTATCTGGTGCCATTCACGAATGAAAATACTTTGAATAATAGTTTCGTATTTGGAGTATATTAGTCATTGATCTACTATCAGAATAACTTACTTCTTCGTCAGTGACGTTTGGCGAAATTTTGGGGATGATTTTGGTGGAATATCCCCAACTTGACAACTTTTTTAAAATGTTGACAAATAGAAGAAAATTCCATAAAATTGATAAAAATGTCGTCAGATTGATAAAAATGACTCTAAATTAATAAACTAACGACTAATGGATAAAAATGCAATATCATGCAAACAACTTAAGTGTCATATATGAGAGTAACGCATTTCTTCTGTTGTTCGTATTGCTTGGCGAAAAATTTGGCGGGATGTCGATAGCTTTGCGACTCTTTAAAATGTTGCCAAATTAACAAAAATGTCACCAAAGTGATAAAATTGTCACTAAATTGACAAAAATGTTACCAAATTGATAAGAAAACTCTAAATGGCAGCAATGTTTTGCAAATTTTTATTTCCGTCATATAACGAGCATATTTTTTGGTCTATAAAAAGATTCAAGTGGTATAAAATTTTATTTTCTACATAGAGCATTATATCTATAACCAATCAAGTAATGGTCCTGAAATGCTCTTTCATACATAAGCTATATCTCTAGGAATTATCATGCAATCTCAATGAAATTTTGATTTCTATAGGAAGATATATAAATATTAACACTCAAGCAATCTGCACGATATTCTATTTTTTAGAAGAACAATAAAGCTATCAATCAAGTTGACAATGAAGTTCCGGATAATAAAGGTATCACGAAACGTTATTGTCTACAGGATGTATCTCTTGTAGTAATCAAGCGATGACATTTTATATTCTTATTTCGATTGGTAGTAACATTTCTCTTCTCAAGGATATCGATTTATGAGAACACTTCATCTATCAACATTTATTTATATCTTGGGAACGTTTACTGGATCTAAGTACTAATGATTATGAAGTTCATTTTTAGAGCAAATCTGTTTATATATTCGAAATAAATTTAAAATGATTTTATTTGTATTATTTCTGAAATTCTCAAACTTGTTTCAACCAGTTTTCAAGAATTCTATACTCCTTACGTTTTTATTTTAAAAGCTTACTATCTCAGTATAAATACAAATTACTTCATTTAACTGCATGACAATTCTTTTACGTATTTTATTTTTGAATTATAGAAGATTAAACTGCAAGTTATTTCGCAGTTAATAGCATTTCATTATGACTTGATTTCCGCTAAATTTCAAGTATGGCCTTGGAAAGCAATTAAGTAAATTTCGGCGATGTTTCCAATCATTGCACTTGCATTCAAGCTTAATTAGATGGGCAAAATCGTAATAGGACAACTTATGGAAATATTAAGTTTTTAATTTAATTTTTACTAAGTTAATAATGTATTGAAGTTTTCGGTCATTACTGAGTCCATTAGAGAAAGACTTTATTCTGTAATTAATTCAATTAAAAATCATTTACATGGAAATGCGAAATTTGCACTTATTAACCGATTCCATAGAGGGCAATATCAACCGAATGACTAAAATGAAAAATATTTTTGTTGTTCTAATTATTTTAATATAAACTTTGTCTAATTGATTTTATCAGTGTTTACATACAGATTTGCATTCAAAGCAGGGAATAATAAACACGAATACAAAGATTATTGGATGGGTTTTAAATTTGGATAACTATAATTTTACAATGCATATTTGATATAATAGCGCATATCTAATAATGCATATTAATTATGTATATCTAATAATGCAATATAATAATGTATATTTAATATAATCACAATTTCATAAATTATAGTACATATAAAACAAACTCACCGTTTGCATAACATGATACATGTGGTTTTGAAATATTTATCTAAAATAAAATAAATAAAAATTTAATCGTATTTAAAATGTATTTCTTTAAAAATTTATTTTTTTAAATAAAAATTTAATAAGATAATATTTCAAATGAAATAAATATTTATTTCGAATTTTTATCTCAAGTTAAGTCAAAAATTACTCTCAACTTTTAATAGATTTGCTTATTAGGATAACTCTGAAGCACAAATAAGAAAAATAATATACATTTTTCCAAATAATATGAAAACAAAGTGTTTTAAAGCACAGAAAGTCAAGCGTTGAGCGTATCTGATTTTTTCAATGCCTTCTGTTTTTCTTTCTATGACTATTATTATGTTTGGAGAGGTGGAGGGAGAGGGGGAGTTCTAAACCTCACAACGTCAAGTTTACTTTTTATTGGATTCAAATCTATCTTGTTTGGAATGCAAGAACGGGATAAAGTACTTAAATCTTGAATAAAATATTTTCCATTATTTTTTCCCTCGTATTATATATATATATATTACTTTCCTTATATACATAATGTATAAGGAAAGTATTGTGACGGGGTCGAAAATTCGAATTCGAGTTTTGGACGGGAGAGCACGTTTCATGCATCCCTGATCACGAATCAAACATTTTTGAAGTGATGTCTGTGTGTGTGTGTGTGTGTGAAAGTATGTGTGTGTGTGTGTCTGTGCGTGTGTCAGTGGGACTGTGGAGACGATAACTGACGAACGAATGGACCGATTCGAACGAAATTTGGTACAAAAATCACAATCTGTAAACACTGGAAGCCTATTGTTTTTAAACGTAATCGAATGTTCAAATCCCCCTTAATTTTGAAAACATCGTCAAAAAATCAAAACCGCTTATAAAGTTTCGCAAATAGTCATTTCTTATGTAATGTTTCATTAGAAAACGATTAACATAAAATTTAGAACGCTAACATGCACCGTTCTCGAGATATTTTACAGTTTCAAAAAAAATATCAAAAAGTCATATAAAATAAAAAAAAATATTTCCTATTGAAAAACATGTTCACCTTTCATATGTAATATCATGCGATAAATTGGGCGATATCATTCTCGTGGATCTAGCCCGTTCCATTCATGAGAAAAGATACTTCGAGTAATACTTTTGTATTTGAACACCAATAGTCATTTATCTGTTTTAAGGATAACTTATTTCTCCGTCAGTAAAGCTTGGCGAGATTTTGGTGACGAATTTGGCGGAATGTCGCTAACTTGGCGACTTTTTGAAATGTTGTCAAATTATCGAAAGTTTCGCCAAATGGATTAAAATGACGCTAAATCAATGAAAATGACGACTAATTGCCGAAAATTCAATATCTTGAAAAGAATAATAGTATCTACTATAAGAAAAACCTATTACTTTCCTTATATACATAATGTATAAGGAAATTATTGTGACGGGGTCGAAAATTCGAATTCGAGTTTTCGACGGGAGAGCACGTTTCAAGCATCCCTGATCACGAATCAAACATTTTTGAAGTGATGTCTGTGTGTGTGTATGTGTGTGTGTGTGTGTGTGTGTGTGTGTGTGTGTGTGTGAAAGTATGTGTGTGTGTGTGTGTGTGTCAGTGAGTCTGTGGAGACGATAACTGACGAACGAATGGACCGATTCGAACAAAATTTGGTACAAAAATCACAATCCGTAAACACTGGAAGCCTATTGTTTTTATACGCAATCGAATGTTCAGAACCCCCCTAAATTCTCGAATGAAATTTTGAAAAAATCGTCAAAAAATCAAAACCGCTAATAAAGTTACGCAAATAGACTTTTCTTTTGTAATTTTTCATTAGAAAACGATTGGCATAAATTTTAGAGCGCTAACATGAACCGTTCTCGAGATATTGTACATTTTTCAAAAAAATTATGAAAAAGTCACATAAAAAAAAAATTCCTATTGAGAAACATGTTCATATTTCATATGTAATACCATGCGATAAATTGAGTGACATCATTCTCGTGGATCTAGCTCGTTCCATTCATGAAAAAATATACTTTGAATAATACTTTTGTATTTGAACGCCAATAGTCATTTATCAGCTGTAAAAATAACTTTTTTCTTAGTGCATAACGCTTGGCGAGATTTTGGCGACGAATTTGGCGGAATGTCGCCAACATGGCGACTTTTTTGAAATGTTGCCAAATTAATGAAAATCTCGCCAAATGGATAAAAATGATGCTAAATCAATGAAAATGACGACTGATTGTCGAAAATTCAATGTTTTGGAAAGGATATTAGTATCTACTATAAGAAAAACCTATTTTTTTACTGTAAAAGTAGTAAATTCATTACATTATATAAGGAAAGTCATGTGTTGCCCACATCAGATTTTTTTTAACTGTAAAAGTAGTACATTCATTGCATTATATAAGGAAAGTCACGTGTTGCCCACATCAGATTTTTACTTTCCTTATATACATAATGTATAAGGAAAGTATTGTGATGGGGTCGTAAATTCGAATTCGAGTTTTCGACGGGATAGCACGTTTCAAGCATCCCTGATCACGAATCAAACATTTTTGAAGTGATGCCTGTGTGTGTGTGTGTGTGTGTGTGTCAGTGAGTCTGTGGAGACGATAACTGACGAACGAATGGACCGATTCGAACGAAATTTGGCACAAAAATCACAACCCGTAAACACTGGAAGCCTATTGTTTTTATACGCAAACGAATGTACAGAACCCCCCCTATATTTTTGAGTGAAATTTTGAAAAATTCGTCAAAAAATCAAAACGTCTAATAAAGTTACGCAAATAGACATTTCTTATGTAATTTTTCATTAGAAAACGATTGACATACATTTTAGAACGCTAACATGAACTGTTCTCGAGATATTGCACATTTTTCAAAAAAATTATCAAAAAGTCATAAAATAAAAAAAAATATGGTGTTACGCATGTTCACTTTTCATGCGTAACACCATGCGATAAATTGGGTGACATCATTCTCGTGGATCTAGCTCGTTCCATTCATGAAAAAAGATACTTTGAGTAATACTTTTGTATTTGAACGCCAATAGTTATTTATCTGCTGTAAGAATAACTTATTTATTCGTCCATAACGCTTGGAGAAATTTTGGCGATAAGTTTGGCGAAATGCCGCCAACTTGGCGACTTTTTAATTTTTGCCAAATTAACAAAAATCTCGCCAAATGGATGAAAATGACGCTAAATCAATCAAAATGACAACTAATTGAAGAAAATTCAATATCTTGGAAATAATATAAGTATCTACTATAAGAATAACATTTTTTTAACTGTAAAAGTAGTAAATTCATTGCATTATATAAGGAAAGTCATGTGTTGCCCACATCAGATTTTTTTTTACTGTAAAAGTAGTAAATTCATTGCCTTATATAAGGAAAGTTATGTGTTTTCCACATCAGATTTTTTTTAAATCGTCAACACGGTGAACCGAAAAAAAGAGAATTAATTTGACCATAAATCTACAACAAAAGTGAATAATTTTTCATTAAGGAGATGCGAAAAATTAAACTTAAATGAATTAAAAAAGATATTGTGTGTATAAAAAAAAATCTTAGCAACAGTGTTAATACGTTGCTGTCCTGAAATTGTAAATATACAATGTATTGTTCCATTTAATTTTCTCTTTCGCATTTATTCTATTATAAACTAGTAATGCAATATTATATTTAACTCAATAGAATAATCAAAAATGCAGATGCCTATTCATTTCTAGTGTAATAGAGTTTTCTCACCTTTGAAATATTTTCTATCAGCTCCATTTGTTGTGCTTGCCTTTAAACAGTCTATTTGCGAACATGTGAAGTATGCGAATATAACTCTCCAGCTCAACATTTCGGCTCATTTGAATGCGCTCTAATCTTTAAACGAAACTCAAAACAACTCCCAACTTTGCTGAAATACTTTTCTAAATACCAGACTTGTTAATTATTACAGTTTGAGAGGCACCCATACCACGTTATGGATTCCCAATTTGCTCGAATATTATTCTCTGTTAATTTTTGAGATCTTATAAAATACTCTATCTTTAGCATAAAAATACATATTATAGAACGCATTACTAAAAAAATATGAATTAAAATATCATTCATCCTGATTAATTGTGACACATATAACTAGAATACTTTGTTTAAATGAAGTGTGTGCATCAATTATGCGAAGTTGTTGCAAAACTCTTAAAATCTTCTGCTGACACCAAACGTTTCGTAGGGTGTCAGCAGAAGAGTTAAAGATACATAAAACTTCATTTTACATGCATAGAATATACTTACTTCATAACATAATCAAAAGTTTACTTAAATCTATTCTTCTAGATAAGTACTAAATGCATGATAATTAACTGAAAGTAACCACAATTTAATGTATTCAGAGTTAAGCACAAAGAGATACCCAAATAACCTTTGCTCTTATTTATTCGACACATACAAACACAATCACTTCAATTATCTTTGTTTTGTTTTTGCACTAGGGAGTTCCACCCCCCTTTTTTTTTACTCTCCTAAACCAGCATAGCTCGCTTCGCGGGATCATTCAACCGCCCAAGTGCACATAACAACCCTAATTCCCCTACTTGTAGATGCTCTGCAACCCCCTATGTTCGACGGATCTGCCCGATGTTAGCTATAGCTCACTAATCGACGAAGCTCTTTCACTAATCGTAAGCTCTTTCATTAAGGGTAAGAGTTAGTAAATCTTCTGCCCTATCCTCTCTTTGTTAACTTTCCCAGGTCACGTTTTCGCCGAAATTCTTCTCAAGCAGTTGCGAAATATCTCCTGAAAAATAAAATGTAATGCTTAGATTATATTAAAACTAAGTTTATTACTCAATAATATATAGAATATATTTTTTTATTTTAATCCAAAATATTTTTCGTGCTGCCATATGTTGTAATAATTTAATTTATACCGACTATTTGACTATTTTTATTATTTAATGAACATTTTAAAATATCCATTCCTTCTAATACAGTATTAAATACAACAACATATCATATATAATAATGCCACAATCACGGAAAGGTATTTTCTCATTCTATAAACTTGATAAGGGGATTTGAATGTACATCACTGAGGACTGCATCTCTGTCTTCAAGTTCCTTTGTCTCCAAGTCCAAGTTCAATTACCTTTCCGTGATTGTGGCATTATTATGTATGATATGTAGTTAATATTATATTAAAAGGAATAAATATTTTAAAATATTCATTAAAAATAGTCGGTATGAATTAAATAAATCTATAACATGAGATTTTTTTTATAAATTTATTTGAAAAATGTACATTATCTCGTGAACGGCTCACATTAGTGTTCTGAAATGTGTTTCAATCCTTTTCTAATAAAAAAATACATAATAAATGATTATAATAGGGTTTAGATAACGCTATTGGAGGTTCTGATTTTTTGATGACTTTTTCATAATTGCATTAACATTTTTGTGGGTGTTCTGAACATTCATTTGAATTTAAAATCAATAGGATTCCAGTATTCACGGATTGAAATTTTTGTATCACATTTCGTGCGAAACACTTTATTAGTGAGATACCTTCTTCGTGAGATATCGTCTCAACAGACTCATGGGCACACATACTCACACACACAGACATCACCTCAAAGACGATCTATTCAAGTTCAGTGATACTGTAAACGTGCTAAAACTACAATTTGAATTTTTGAACCCCTCACAATCGATTCCGTATATATAACACTATGTATATGGAGAAAGTGAAAAGGAAGACAAATATAAAATTTTCACTTCAAAATTGTATGAAACTATATATTTTAGTCCGATGTAACAAAAATGGGAGGTGACGCATGGAACAGTAGTCTAAACTATCAAGCAAAATTGCAAACCATTTGGTACAAAGGTCCAGCACTAGCTTTGAAGGAATATTTAAAAAAATTATTTTGTCAGTGGCAGCGTCAGAAGCGGCTGTAGATAAATGTTTAACACTTTCCAACTTAGTTGAAAATGTTTATGACTTTGTTCATTCTGTTTGTCTATCAGTTCGCACGATAACTGATAAAATGATTTTTAATATATTATTGAGACGGTCTGTAGGAGATATGGAAATGGAAATGAATATTTGCACACAATTTGTTTTGGATTGAACCCGAGTTGAAAAAGTGAAATACATTGAAATCTATGGGACCTAATATTTCAAACATTTTTAAGCGAAGTTAAAAATCACCAATTGCTTCCAAAATTTTAGAAACTATTCAAATTATTCCAAAAAATATAAAAAAATGTTCGGTAGTTTTTTAAATAACATTTAAAATAATAATTGCATCTATATTATATGAAGTGACCCACGTGAAGTGATATCATGTGACCCACTTCAAAATAAAATATGGTATCCATATTTTTTTGCCCAGTGGTAAGATCGTGATTTAAAAAAAAAATTACATATAGTATTGAATCCGTCCTAAAACCCCTTTATTTTTTAGTATTCTCTTCGCATCTATATTATGTGTCAACGTATGTTGATTATTCCTTCAATGAAGCCTAATTTTAATGGATGCAGACTGTTAAAAAGTGATTGCAAAATGAGTTGTATAAGAATTCTTGATTTTTTTCACGCAAAATTATATAGCTCTGGAGTCTGAAATAAAAGCGATATGAATGAAATATTTATTGCCTTTACATCGATAGCCAGACGATTTATATTTCTATGACGTCATTTAAATAAAATTATTTTTTAGATGAAGTTTTAAGTTTTCAAATACAATAAATCATTGCAGTACTGTGATAATTTAAAATATATCAGCGCTGAATGTACCGCATTTTAGAGATGTTTAAATAAAATTACAATTCAGTTGGGAAGTGTTTCATAATCAATGCTTTTTGCATGATTGATATTTCTTGTTTTAATATAGAGATAAATTTGGATGGCTATAGTTTATGGTAAATGTATGTTTACGGCTGCTTTCATTTATCATAGCGTTAAAAAATAAGTTATTGCAAATAGTGTTTTATAAGACATCAACCTTATTATGTTTTTAAGAAAAACCTAGAAAAAATCTGTACTGTCGATTGGAAAGTTTTAATTAATGGTGAAGGAAATTTTGAGTCTTTAATACTTAGATCCTCTTTGTCTGAAGATATTTTTATCTATATATTTGGGTCCAACTCTATATATTTAAACAGTTTTGGTTTTAAAATGTTATAGTTTGGTGAATAAAAATAATTGCTGGTGAATGTTTTGCCAACACTGATAGAGAGGAGAATGACTATGACATTGAGTAAGAAAATATACCATTAATATTCTTAAATAATGAAAATTTAAAGTCATCCTCTCTTAATTTATTTTCTTGCGCTGTAATATATTCCTTATATCTGTTTTTGAAGTTATAAAACTACAGCTTCCAGCAAATAGTGTGTATAATGCCAAGTGTTTACTTGAATTAACAGCTATTTTTTCCAACAGTTATACATTAATTTGGTTCAAAATAAATTATGTTATTACGCACTCTGCATGAATAAGTTGATATTAATTTGTGATCTCAAATAAATATTTGTTGAGACAAGGAACAATCTGTAATATGTTATTTACATTTCCATAACACATTTGTAAATTTATGTTTGTTAATGAATATATATATATATATATAGAGAGAGAGAGATAAATATATATATATATATATATATATATATATATATATATATATATGTATCTCACATTTTCTATATAATATATTAATTGCGAAAGTAATTGAATTGCCTTTACATAAAAAAATAGTACGATGCAACTGTTTTTAATAAATTTCATCCGTCTCCAGTTGTATGTTAGTTATTAATTATATATAAAAATAATTTAACAATCTAGATGTATACAAGGATATTTGATTAATTAGTATTACACTTCAGCCATTTAATTCAACGTAAATATATAATTATTTCTGAAAACATGGAAAAATAAAATTAATTCGCTTGATACGAAAATAAATATTTATAATATGTGTACCAAGTATTATAATTATAACAGAATGATTTATCTCATATCAAAAGTTTATATATATATTTATATATATATATATATAAATGAATTTTGATATAGTATATTTTGATATTTCTGGAGGTAAGAGCTCCAATGCTTTTATATTGTTATAAATTTCATATTGTATTTATTGACACATCTTTGTACATCTTATTTACTTAATCTTGTCTTTTAGCAGGTTATTGAACAACTATGTTCAAAGATCCAAGAAAAAAATGCTTGTGTATGAGATTTTTTTTTTATTTTCCTTGCAAGAATAGTGCTGTAACTCTCTGCAAAATCATGTTCTCATAGGAACAGAGGATAACCATTCTAGTGTTTTATATATGCCGGCAGTTATACAGATACATGTAGGTATTTGTCGTGAATTTGGAGTTAGAGAGAGGGAGATATAACTCCTATGGATGAAACGTTTGAAAATGCCATAACGCTTTGAGAATTATATCTAGGTGTCGCTAGTGTTAGTAAAGCGCCCTTTCTTTCCATTCAATACAATGAGAAGCATAGAATTAAGCATATGTATTTTTGACAACATTCTGAAAACAGGGAAAAACATTAATTTAAAAGATGAAATAATTTTGAATACGTAGAAAAATTCCTTATTGTTTCAGTTCTAATTTGCTTTCCGCTACTATATTATTTTTACAGAATTGACAGTTTAATTAAATATTTTAAGGCATTCACCATTTAAATGCTTACAGTGCAGGGGCACTTATCTTATCGCAGCGCCACCTGGATTGTTGTCGCAAATGATACTGGCATTTTCTCAGTATGGAATTTTACCTCCTAAATTTTACCTCCATGGTCGTGATATTCCCATGGATAGCCTGTGACTTATTGAACACACATTATTTACATTCCACTTGTTCTACAGAATTTTGAAGGGATACGCATCATTTATTAACTTCCAAAGCTGCTAAGATAAAGCTTTTAAAAATAATTACATAGCTTTAATTTTGAAGCATTTTTCTCATTAAAATTTCTACACGTCAAATGGTGAAATAATATTTATTAAAAAAATGCAAATTCGATGTCATATATAATTTCACTGAATAACTAAATAAAGTTTTGATTCCATTAATACCTACAAACAAGAGGGAACCAATATTTGTGTGTGTCAAATTTAATTAGTTTTACTCACAATTTCAAATAGAAACAAGAAAGATCAATCATGCATAAAGCATTGATAATGAAACACTTTGCAACTTCAATGCAATTTTATTTAAACATCTCTAAAATGCGAAACATTCCTCGGTAATATTTTTTAAATTATCACAATATTACATTAATTTATTATATTTGAAAACTAAAAACTTCACGGAAAAAAATGAACTTCATTCAAATGACGGCATTGAAATATAAATTGTCTGGCTTAAAGATCTCTAAAATGCGATACATTCCTCTGTAATATTTTTAAAGTTATCATAATACTACAATAATTTTTTATATTTGAAAACTTCATCAAACACAAATGAACTTTATTTAAATGACGTCATCGAAATATAAATCGACTGGCACTTTCTGTAAAAGCAGTATTTCATTCACAAACATTTTTCCATTCCTTTCTTTCATCCCAATATTATAATAATTTATTTTATTTAAAAACTTAAAACCATGGAGATACAAGTACTTTACCTCTATGCTTAAAACTTCATTAAAAAATTGTCTGGTTCTATGTGTAAAATCAATTAGTGTTTATTCATATCAGCTATATTGCAGACTCCATGAGCTAAATAATTTTGCGTTAAAGAAATGCAGCAATTCTTATACAGCTCATTATACATCTTTTGGTATTTACATTCTTCATAAGTGAAAATTAGGCTTTATTGTAGAATCAAAGTTTGATGATCATTTAAACTGAAATATATTGTAATTGCGTTGTTTCAGTATGTAGATTCACAGAATTTATGCAAAAATAAAGTGGGTTTAGGACGGATACAACACTCAATATGAATTAAAAAGAACTTTAAAAATCACGATTTTTACAAAAGATGGATGCCATATTTCATTTTGAAGTGGATCACGTGATCTCTTCTTATAATGGTTACGTGATCTCTTCATATAATGGGTGATCAATTAATATTTTAATTTTTATTTTACAAACTACCACTTTTTGATGAAATTTTTTTATATATTTTATGGGATAATTTGAATACTTCCTAAAACCTTCGAAGCAATTTGTGATTTTTAAATTCGCTTAAAAAATGTTTGAAGAATTAGGTCCCATAGGATTCAATGTACTTCATTTTTTCAACCAGGGTTCAATCCAAAACTAATTGGGTGATATTATTAATTTACGTTCCCATGTGTCCCACCGACAGTCTGAACAACATACTAAAATTGCATTTTGATAAAGTCATTTTTACGGCAGTTATCGTGCGGACATTCAGACTGACAGACAGAAAGACGGACAGACAGACAGAATGAACAAAGTCACAAACACTTTTCAACTATGTTGTAAAATGTTAAAAATATATTTTTTAACATTACTAAATTGCATTTTAGTTACACATACATTATATTTAAGCAGACAAATTAAGTTTTCATTCGGGTATTAGAAAACATTAGAAAACTACATGAATATAGTATTTACATGTTATTTAAGAATGTTTAATAATTTTACCAATTACTTTAAATAATTTTATATTTTTTCCTTTCTGGTACTTGAAACATGTTTTATAAAACATTGAAGGGAATACAAAATAAAAATAAAATAGAGTCTAGTCCTATAATATACTCGTTCAAGAATATAATGAATAGCAAACGTATTTGTAAAACATATTACTTACCCATATCTAGTACTACTGGAACCAATAAAATGGTGACAATTTTTACGAAGCATGCATGCAATAAATTTTGATTACGTAAACTGCAAAACAGTGTTTATTACAGAAATAATAAAGCGATATTTCAGGATTTAACATGTCATGAATGTTCATTTTATATTCTCATTTGTATGGAAATAATGCTTCAGAATGTTTTATAAACATCGTTGTCTTTTTTGTTACAAATTATTAACATGTAGTGAGAAGCATTAATATATTCAAAATATTCGAAATATACATAATTTATATATATTTTGTGTTTAGATGCATTTAATTGCGTTTCTGTACGCTTTCATATTGGAAGTTTTCATATTAAATCTTATTTTGCATAAACATTTGAATTTTATATCCTTTATATAATAAACCAATTAATGGGTAGGTATCCAAACATATTTTGAACAACGCGGGGTACATTTGTCATATACATTATCTTATATATGTCCAAAAACTATGTTTAAGAAGATATGTACTGTAATATTTTAAAAATTAACACAATAGTGCATGCATTGTTACATATAACGTTATGCATATTCCGTCGGTCGAACATATACGCAAACGTTATACATATACTGTCACATTTTAACATGATCTATTTCTTACATTCTGCAAATTTAGAACTATACGTACTATGTAAAAAGTAAATCTTTTTTGAGCATTTCATAGTAGTTCTGACTATTTTTCTTTATTTCTATAGGTTTCTATTTGGTAATTAGGTTTCTATTTGTAATAGATTTTAAACAATATTGGTGTTGTTCTGTAGCTGAACAATTTCTTTTGCCGCAATTTCATAGTAGATGTAATGTTGACAGCTTTTTTAAACGCGATTTATTTATTCTTCAGATTGTGATAAAGTAAACCGTCACTTACTAAAATCCTAAAAAAAAAATACTTAGCATTGCCGCCTTCACCTAGGACGGTGTATTAAAATATTCTATTATTCTCGAGGGAGATAGAATGAAATGCTATAAGACTCAATATAATACTTAAATTGGTCAAATATTTTATCAACATGCTTTGATTAAACAGTAAATTGTAATTATTAAAATTAACTTAGTATATATACATACATAATATTTTTCACTACACAATATTCTTGAGCATATACATGTTATATGGTTTAATCTATATAAATAAAAATGAAAATCTGTCTGTCTGTCTGTCTGTCTGTCTGTCTGTCTGTTTGTCACACCATCACGGGAGAACGGCTGAACCGAATTTGATGAAATTTTGTGGGTAGCCCAGAATTTGGCCCACTTAAAATTATATTCGTGTTTTGAGTTTCTACGACCAGTGGTTCTCGAGATATCAGTAAAAAACGAAATTTTCGTTTGTCTCATCATCACGGAAAAACGGCTGAACCGAATTTAATGAAATTTGGTGAATAGTCTTAAAATATCCCCCCATAAATTTTGTCCAAGTTTCGAGTTTCTAAGACCTGGGGTTGTCGAGATATTAATGAAAAACGGAACTTTTTCCTAGGAGTTCTACTCCCTAACTAAGTGGTTTATCCAAACGAAAAGCTTGAAAATCGTTTGAAAGTGAATTAAAATTTAATCTCTGAGTTTGATGGGAGATTTTTTGCGTTAATTAGTCACTTTCTGAAAACATGAATTGTTTGAAACATGATTTAAAGGGGAAATCTATCTCCATGGTTCATGGTTTATTTAAAACAAGCTTTTACGGAACAATGAGAAGTATAGAGAAATCAAAATCGTTATTTAATTTCGCAGTTTATGTTATAAGACATGACATATTTAACATGTTATAAGATTCTATCTTATATCATGTTACTCAGAAACGCTATTAAATTAAATCTGTCTGTTAATTTTAATAAATATTTTTTCGATTTGAATAATAAATAAATGGATATAAAAATATATTTTAGAAAAGAACGATTTGATTTTTCTTATAGCATTTTTGACTGGATAATATCAATTACGGTCTTCAGGTTTAAAAATTATTATTATTTATATTTTCGGGGATTATTGATTCAAGGATTATTGATATTTTCAAGTTATTATGCAATTATTTTATTATGACAAAAATTGTTTAAACTCATATATTGTATGTTGTACGAATCTTCTACAAATACACGTGTATATCTTTTAATCTACGATAATATAAGTAGTACAGGTATATTGACATATGTTTTGATATACATTGGCATATATTGGAATCAAGAGTACGGATATTATTGATGTTTTCAATTTATTACGTCATCTCTTTTATTTTGGCAAATATTTTTGAGACGCATATTGTAATACGGGTAATCTTCTACTAACACACTGGCATATTTTCTGATCTGCGACAATATAATTAGTACGGGGTTGCATATATTCATTCAATTCCTATTTTTTCTTCTGTAAATTTGCTTACAAAAGGGGGCAGGATGTTTTATTCTTCAGATCTGATCGTGAAGATAATTTTGCATAGTGAGAACATATATTCTTAAACTTCTCTTTAGGAGCAATAAATTTAATATTTTAACAGAATTTGCACAAGATTGCGAACTTTAAGTTTCTTTAAATTATACACTCCGTACGAATAACGGGTGTCTGTTAGTGGTTAATAAATTTTAACATTTTAGGAGGATATATCATATTGCTCGGCATCGCAATTAAATTAAATGTGTTTGTTAATGTTTTTATTATTTTTTTTCGATTTAAATAATAAATAAATGGATAAATGGTATAAAAGTATATCTTATGAATGGACGGTTTGATTTTTCTTTTAATTATATTAATTGCTGTCTGCGTACATCAATTTCATTTATTTTGGCAAAGAGTTTTCAAGCTTATATCGTATTTAGCTACTAAACTCATATATTGTGTTTAGCCAATAAATTCATATAGCCGATTGCTGAAACAAAAAAGAGTAGAGCGGGTATATCTTCTAATACAATTGTAGTGTTTTCATTTAGTATATTGAAACGGGAAAAGAATGTTTCATTCAGATCTGCAAATTCAAAGCTACGAATTTGGAGGGATATCGCTAATTTGACAACTTTTCTTAAACATTGCCAAATTGACGGAAATGTCGCCAAATTGATATAAACGACACACAAACAGCTGCCATAAACCTTCGGGTTGGTCGTGTGGCTTCTTGGGTCTTCTACATATCCATGAAATTTTTTTTTGTTTTGTTAGAAGAGAGTACTGAAATGATTTTTGGTTAGCATTTATCTGTCAGACCAACCATCCTACTTAGTAATACATTTAGCGAATTTTTAAAATGTCACCAAATTGATAAAAATGTTTTCAAATCTATAAAAATATATTGAAATTGATAAAATTGCGCTACATAAATGATATTAATTGTTTTTTGTTAGGGGATAGTATTGTGATGATATTTCGTCAATTTGTCGCAAAGTGGAACTGTCAGTTCTACAGTCCCACTTGGCGATAAATTTGGCGATTTTTTAAAATGTCGCTAATTTGACGAAACTGTCGCCAAATGTTCCATAGAAATATAACTATTTAGACGATATTTTTTCTACCAATTTATTTGAAGCAAATGATATCATGTCGCTTAGCAACGGATTTAAATCCAATGTGTTTATGCGGCAGACGATTTTTATTAAATCCTTTCCGATTTGAATAATGAAGATATGTATATAAAATAAATTTCATTGCCATTTCATTTTGGACTGGATAATATCAATTACACTCTTCAGGTTTAAACATTATTATTATTGATATTTTCCGGAATTATTGATTCAGGGATTATTGATATTTTTAAGTTATTACGCCATTGTTTTATTGCGGCAAAAATTGCTGACACACGCATATTGTACGTTGTACGAGTAATCTTCTAGGAATGCACGGTTGTATCTTCTAACCTACGAGAATATAAGTAGTACAGGTATATTGGCATATATTTTGACATATATTGGCATATATATTGGAATCAAGTACAGTCTTCTGGTATGAAGATTACGGGGATTAATTATATATTCAATTTATTACGTCGTCTGTTGTATTTCACCAAAAAACATTTGAGACTCATATTGCAAAACGGGTAATCTTCTACAAATAATCGGACATTATAAGTAGTACGTGTATTCCCATATAATTTTAGCACTTTAATTTTGACATATATTGGAATAAATGACTGTCTTCAGATTTAAAGATTACGGGTTTATTGGTATTTTCAATTTATACATGTAATCTACTAATACAGGTTATATTTTCTAATATTCGCGTATATAATTAGTACGGATCCCATACAATTTTAACGCTTTTATTTTGCATATATTGATTCAATTCCATATTTTTTTTTTATATTTGATTACATAAGGGGTCCAAGATGTTATATTCTTCAGATATGTCCATGAAGATAATTTTATATAGCGAGAACAGAGATTCTTAAACTTCTTTTTAGGAGCATTATATTAAATATTTTAACAGAATATTTTGATTAGACATGTAATTTAGTATACTATAAGAATTTGGGCATGATTATGAATCTCAAGTTTCTTTATATTATATACTCCGTAAGAAGAACGGGTATGCTACTAGTCTATATAAATAAAATTGAAAATCTGTCTGTCTGTCTGTCTGTCTGTCTGTTTGTCCCATCATCACGTAGAACGGCTGAACCGAATTTGATGAAATTTGGTGGGTAGCCTAGAAATAGCCCCACTTATAATTTAGTCTATGTTTGGAGTATCTACAGCTAGTGGTTCTCGAGATATTAGTAAAAAACGAAATTTTCGTTTGTCTCATCATCACAGAAAAACGGCTGAACCGAATTTAATGAAATTTTGTGGATAGCCTTGAAATAGCCCCCCATAAATTTTGTCCAAGTTTCGAGTTTCTAAGATCAGGGGTTGTTGAGATATTAATGAAAAACGGAGCTTTTTCCAATGAGTTATACTCTCCAACTCCGTGGTTTATTCAAACGGAAAGGATCAAAATCGTTTGTTTAAAACGTCGAAAGGAAATAAAACTTTATTTCCGAGTTTGGTGCAGGATTTTTGCATTAAATAGTCACTATCGGAAAACACGAATTGTTTGAAACATGAATTTAAATGGAAAAATCTACCTCCATGGTTATCTTTCACAAGCTATTACTCAACGATGAAAAGTATAAAGAAATCGAAATGGCTATTTAATTTCGCATTTTATGAGGAAGATTCTATCTTATATCATGTTGCTCGGCAACGGAATGAAATTAAATGTCTTGTTAATATTTATTATTATTTTTTCTATTTGAATAATAAATAAATGGATGAAAAAATATATTTTTTAAATGAAAGGTTTGGTTGTTCTTTTAATTATATAAATTGCGGACTGCGTACATCACTTTCATTTATTTTAGCAAAGAGGTTTCCAGTTCATATATTGTGTTTAGCTAATAAACTCATATATTGTGTTTAGCTAATAAACTCATATATTGTGTTTACCCAATAAATTCATTTAGCCGATTGTTGAAGCAGAAAAAGAGTAGAACGGCTGTATCTTATAATACAATTTTAGTGTTTTCATTTAATATATACAAACGGGATTAGGATATTTTATTCTTCAGATCTGCAAATTTAGAGCTTCGAGTTTAGCGGAATATCTCTAAATAACTTTGTAACTTTTTTTAAACTTTACCAAATTAGCGGAAATGTTTCCAAATTTATAAAAATGACGCAAATCAATGATTTGTTTTTTTAGAATAGAGTATTGAAATGGTGTTTCGGTAGCATTTGTCGGTCAGTCCATCCATCCTACTTAGTAACACATTTAACGAATTTTTTTAATCTCACCAAATTGATAAAAATATTTGTAAATCCATAAAAATATCATGGAATTGATAAAATTGCGTTTAATAAATGAAATTAATTATGTTTTGTTAGGGGATAGTATTGTGATGATGTTCCGTCAATTTGTCGCAAAATGGGATTATGAGTTCCTCAGTCCCACTTGGCGATAAATTTGGCTATTTTTTAAGTTATCGCTAAATTGACAAAAATGTCGCCAAACCATCCATGGAGATAGCATTATTCAGACGCTATGATTTCCATCAATTTATTTTAAGCAACTGATATCATGTCGCTTAGCAACGGATCTAATGCGTTATGTGCTATACGATTTTTATTAAATCTTTACCGATTTGAATAATAAAGATATGTATATAAGATAAATTTCATTGACATTGCATTTTTGCCTGGATAATATCAATTACTGTCTTCAGGTTTAAACATTATTATCATTGATATTTTCAGGGACTGTTGATTCAGGGATTATTGATATTGTCAAGTTATTATGCCATTGTTTATTTATGACGAAAATTGATGAAACTCATATATAGTACGTTGTACGAGTAATCTACAAATGCACGGATATATCTTCTAATCTACGAAAATATAAGTAGTACAGCTATATTGGCATATATTTTGATATATATTGGCATATATTGGAATCAATTACGACCTTCTGGTATAAAGATTACGGGGATTAGTGATATTTTCAATTTATTACGTCATCTCTTTTATTTTGGCAAATATTTTTGAGACTCATATTGTAATACGGGTAATTTTCTACCAACACACTGGCATATTTTCTAATCTGCGACAATATAAGTAGTACGAGGTTACATATATTGATTCAATTCCTTTTTTTTGTGAATTTGCTTACAAAAGGGGCCAGGATGTTTTATTCTTCAGATCTGCCCGTGAATATAATTTTGCATAGTGAGAACAGATATTCTTAAACTTCTCTTTAGGAGCAATAAATTTAATATTTTAACGGAATTTGCACATGATTGCGAATTATAAGTTTCTTTATATTATATATTCCGTACGAAGAACGGGTATGCTGCTAGTCTATATAAATAAAATTGAAAATCCGTCTGTCTGTCTGTCTGTCTGTTTGTCCCATCATCACGGGAGAAAGGCTGAACCGAATTTGATGAAATTTGGTGGGTGGCCTAGAAATAGCCCCACTTAAAATTTAGTCTGTGTTTTGAGTTTCTACGACCAGTGGTTCTCGAGATATTAGCAAAAAACGAAATTTTCGTTTGTCTCATCATCACGGAAAAACGGCTAAACCGAATTTAATGAAATTTTGTGGATAGCCTTGAAATAGCCCCTATAAATTTAGTCCAAGTTTCGAACTTCTAAGACCAGGGGTTGTTGAGATATTAATGAAAAACGGAGTTTTCTCCTATGAGTTATACTCTCCAACTCCGTGGTTTATTCAAACGGAAAGGATGAAAATCGTTTGTTTAAAACGGCGAAATGAAATAAAACTTTATTTCCGAGTTTGGTGCAGGATTTTTGCATTAATTAGTCACTATCGGAAAACACGAATTGTTTGAAACATGAATTTAAATGGAAAAATCTACCTCCGTGATTATATTTCACAAGCTTTTACTCAACGATTAAAAGTATAAAGAAATCAAAACGGCTATTTAATTTCGCATTTTATGAGGAAGATTCTATCTTATATCATGTTGCTCGGCAACGGAATGAAATTAAATGTGTTGTTAATATTTATTATTATTTTTTCTATTTGAATAATAAATAAATGGATGAAAAAATATATTTTTTAAATGAAAGTTTTGGTTGTTCTTTTAATTATATAAATTGCGGACTGCGTACATCACTTTCATTTATTTTAGCAAAGAGGTTTCCTGTTCATATATTGTGTTTAGCTAATAAACTCATATATTGTGTTTAGCTAATAAACTCATATATTGTGTTTACCCAATAAATTCGTTTAGCCGATTGTTGAAGCAGAAAAAGAGTAGAACGGCTGTATCTTATAATACAATTTTAGTGTTTTCATTTAGTATATACAAACGGGATCAGAATTTTTTATTCTTCAGATCTGCAAATTTAGATCTACGAGTTTAGCGGAATATCTTTAAATAACTTGGTTACTTTTCTTAAACTTTACCAAATTAGCGGAAATGTTTCCAAATTTATAAAAATGACGCAAATCAATGATTTGTTTTTTTTAAAATAGAGTACTGAAATGATGTTTCGGTAACATTTGTCGGTCAGTCCATCCATCCTACTTAGTAACACATTTAACGAATTTTTTTAATATCACCAAATTGATAAAAATATTTGTGAGTCTATAAAAATATGATAGAATTGATAAAATCGCGCTTAATAAATGAAAATAATTGTGTTTTGTTAGGGGATAGTATTGTGATGATGTTTCGTCAATTTCTCGCAAAATGGGACTATCAGTTCTACAGTCCCATTTGGCGATTTTTTAAGTTATCGCTAAATTGATGAAAATGTCGCCAAACCTTCCATGGAGGTCGCATTATTCAGATGATATGATTTCCATCAATTTATTTGAAGCAAATGATATCATGTCGCTTAGCAGCGGATCCAATGTGTTATGCGGCACACGATTTTATATTAAATCTTTTCCGATTTGAATAATAAAGATATGTATATAAAGTAAATTTCATTGGCATTGCATTTTTGACTGGATAATATCCATTACGGTCTTCAGGTTTAAACATTTTTATTATTGATATTTTCGGGGACTTTTGATTCAGGGATTATCGATATTTTCAAGTTATTATGACATTGTTTTATTATGACGAAAATTGTTGAAACTCATATACAGTTCGTTGTACGAGTAATCTTCTACAAATGCATTATATATTCTAATCAAAGAGAATATAAGTAGTACAGGTATATTGGCATATATTTTGATATGTATTAGCATATATTGGAATCAATTACGACCTTCTGGTAAAGGATTACGGGGATTATTGATATTTTCAATTTATTACGTCATCTCCTTTATTTTGGCAAATATTTTTGAGACTCATATTGTAATACGGGTAATCTTCTACTAACACACTGGCATATTTTCTAATCTACGACAAAATAAGTAGAACGGGGTTGCATATAATGATTCAATTCCTTTTTTTTGTGAATTTGCTTACAAAAGGGGTCAGGATGTTTTGTTCTTCAGATCTGCCCGTGAAGATAATTTTGCATAGTGAGAACAGATATTCTTAAACTTCTCTTTATGAGCAATAAATTTAATATTTTAACAGAATTTGCACATGATTGCGAATTATAAGTTTCTTTATACTATATACTCCGTACGAAGAACGGGTATGCTGCTAGTTCTATATATAAAGTTATCCTTTGCGCACGTTTAATTTTTTACTCAGCTAATAGCATTTGTACTTAAAATTTCTAATTCCTTCCTTGACCAATATCAATATTGAATAAATAAAAGGTCACCCCCCTTTGCAATGCAGTGGATAAAATTGTTTGATAGTGAACTCTGGCATAATTCTGCAAATCACACAGAATAATCATAGTATTACTAAATACTCGTATATTATTTCTACAAACATCAGCACTTTAATAAACTCGGATTAGAAGCAGTGGGAACACTACGCTTGTACGGAGTGGTAATTGATGTCCAAGATACAGTGAGGACACTTTTCAGAACTTAGTATACAGTTTGGGAATTTTATGTACTATATCCTCAGCAGACTTGAGTGGAATACATTTGTTGCTGATCGCCTAAAAGTTTACGTATGGTGATTGTATTATTTTTAATTTACCCTTAATTTTTTCAATTATCCCTGTAATAAAGAGACCGGCACGTTCGCCGGTACCTAGCATAGCAATGATTGTCACATTAACATCAATGAATGACAATACTGCATTTTCTCAATCATATGATGCTAAAATTTTGTTAGACGTTATCGTGATGTTGATAATTGTCTGCTTACATTTTTGCAAGTTCTCCCGATACTTATTTTTCGCCCCTTTCGTTTATCATCTCTTCCATAACGTTTTATTTTGTCATTTTATTTGTTTGGATATTTATTTTTATCATTATGTATCATTATATATCTCTTTAATCCTACCTTTACTTCAATAAACGAGTCATATTTTTCGATGCATTCTCCATCTGCAATGTCGAAAGATGCTTTAAACGTGAAATCTTCCTCAGATAATAATCTGCTTTGAAACGGTTTACCCGTTATACACTGAGAAATCAGTCTCTCAAACTGTCTTTGAAGTATGCACTCTCCAAAATCGTAGCCGGAAGACAGTTTTTCAAATCAATAATTTCGCTCTCATATTTAGAACGCTTTTGAAATCGTAATATTTCTGCTAATACCAAGGGGGTATGATACAGTTGTTTTTAATACTTCCAATAGATTAGAGAGCTTTTATCTTTTGGTTTGTGTGGAATATCCAATTTCGTGAGTAACGCATGCCACAGGACGTATTAAGGCAATCATCTGTGATATATTTTTATACACGCGCATCAATGAAAATATAGTTCAAAATCATTATTATCATCAATGTATCCATATACCAATATCTTCTCTGTCCATCCTAAGAAGATTCTTCCAAGCTGTCCGCATATAAAGCTGTAAACTCAATGTGTCGGTTCCTTGCCCGAGACTATTGAAGAATAAATATGTACTACCCCTTGGAATGATGCTTCTCCAATTTGTAACACTTTACAATATAGTTGAAAAGTGTTTATGACTTTGTTCATTCTATCTGTCTGTCTGTCTGTCTTTCTGTCTGTCAGTCTGCCTGTCCGCAAGATAACTGCCGTAAAAATGACTTTATCAACAGGAAATTTTAGTATGTTGTTGAAACGGTCTGTGGTACATATGGAAATGGAAATGAATAATATCAATCAATTAGTTTTGGATTGAACCCGGGTTGAAAAAATGAAATACATTGAACCTTATGGGACCTACTTTTTCAAACATTTTTTAAGTTAATTTAAAGTTCACAAATTGCTTCAAAAATTTTGGGAACTTCTCAAATTATCCCATAAAGTAAATAAGAACAATTTCAGCAAAATATGTTCGGTAGTTTTGTAAATAAAAATTAAAATATTAATTGCACCCATTTTATATGAAGAGATTTTTTTTGTGTGTGCATCTATATACTGCGTCAACGCAATTATAATCTTTCTGAGATTAAATGATCATCCAACGTTGATTACTTCTACAACGAAACCTAATTTTCAAGTATGGAGAATGTAAACACTTCAAGCTGTAAGATGAGATGTATAAGAATTGCTGAATTTCTTTAACACAAAATTATTTAGCTCAGGAGTCTGCAATATTGCTGATATGAATGAATCATTCATTTATTTTACATAGAGACGCAGACGATTCTATAGTATCATGTTTTTCGATGAAGTTTTTAGCATTGAGTTAGAAAATAATTTTAAATTCATGGTTTGAAGTTTTTAACTAAAATGCATTGGTAGTATTGTGATAATTTTAAAAATATCCCAGCTAAATGAAGGGGATGGAAAAATGTTTATGAGTGAAATATTGACTGCTTTTACATAGAGAGGCAGAGGATTTATATTTCACGCATGGAGAATGTAAATACATCCAACGGTAAGATGTGTTACATAAGAATTGCTGAATTTCTTTAATGCAAAATTATTTCGCTCTGGAGTCTGTAATATAGCTGATATAATGAAACATGAATGGATTTTACATAGAGAAGCAGACAATTCGATATTGCCTTTTTCGATGAAGTTTTAAGCATGCGGTTAGAAAGTATTTTTACCTCCATGGTTTTAAGTATTTAAGTAAAGTAAATTATTGTAGTATTGTGATAATTTTGAAAATATCGCCGCTGAATGAAAGGAATGGAGAAAGTTTATGAATAAAATAGTTACTGCTTTTATATAGAGAGCCATGCGATTTATATTTCGGTGATGCCATTTGAATAAAGGCCATTTGTTTTCGACTAAATTTTCAAATATAATAAATTATTGTAGTATTGTGATAATTTTAAAAGTATGACCGCCGAATGTATCGCATTTTAGAGATGTTTATATAGAATTGCAATGCAGTTGGAAAGTGTTTCATAATCAATTCTTTATGCATGATTGATCATTATTGTTAATCTTTAACACCGCAAAGCCCTTGTCCACACAGTCGATCTATCTCAAGTTTGGTCGTCTTCTAAATAGTTTCCCAATCGGTGTGGACATAAAAATGTTCTTAGTGATAATTCTATAATCCACTCTCAGCAAATGCTCTACCAAATGTGAAAATGCATTTCATTCCCCCTTAATTTATTTTGACGAATCATTCAATCCGTTATTAAGAGGCTATAAAATAAGAGGCTATACAATTAAGAGGCTATACAATTAAGAGGCTATACAATTAAAAGGCTATACAATTAAGAGGCTATACAATAATCAAGGCTAACAGATAGAAGCAAAATTCCGCAAGAAATACGCCCTTTATGCGTAAAAATTAATTATCAAAATCGTCTCCATAAACTGCAAACGACCTTCTGTATTGCATCTCCGTTGGCACAGAATATATAGATGTATAGAGAATGAGCAAAAATAAATCGGTTTTAGGCCAGATGCAACACTAAATATAAATTTAAAAGTACATTAAACATCACGATTTTTCCACTGGAAGAAAATGATGGATGTCATATTACTTTCCTTATATACATAATGTATAAGGAAAGTATTGTGACTGGGTCGAAAATTCGAAATCGAGTTTTCGACGGGGGAGCACGTTTCAAGCATCCCTGATCACGAATCAAACATTTTTGAAGTGATGTCTGTGTGTGTGTGTGTGTGTCAGTGAGTCTGTGGAGACGATAACTGACGAACGAATGGACCGATTCGAACAAAGTTTGGTACAAAAATCACAATCCATAAACACTGGAAGCCTATTGTTTTTTATACGCAATCGTATGGTCAGAACCTCCCTAAATTTTCGAGGGAAATTTTGAAAAAATCGTCAAAAAGTCAAAACCACTAATAAAGTTGCGCAAATAGATATTTCTTATGTAATTTTTTATTAGAAAACGATTTACATAAATTTTAAACTGCTAACATGAACCGTTCTCGTGATATAGCACATTTTTCAAAAAAATTATCAAAAAGTCAAAAAAAATAAATAAAATATTTGCTATTGAGAAACATGTTCACTTTTCATATGTAATACCATGCGATAAATTGGGTGACATCATTTTCGTGGAACTATCTCGTTCCATTCATGAAAAAAGATAATTTGAATAATACTTCTGTATCTGAATGCCAATAGTCATTTATCTCCTGTAAGAATAACTTATTTCTCCGTCCATAACGCTTGGCGATATTTTGGCGACGAATTTGGCGGAATGTCGCCAACTTGGCGACATTTTTAATTGTAGACAAATTAACAAAAATCTTGCCAAATAGATAAAAATGACGCCAAATCAATGAAAGTGACGACTAATTGAAGGAAATTCAATATCTTGGAAAGAATACATGTATCTACTATAAGAATAAAATTTTTTTATCTGTAAAAGTAGTAAATTCATTGCATTATATAAGGAAAATCATGTGTTGCCCACATCAGATTTTTTAAATTTGAAATGGGCCACGTTACCTCTTCATATAATATGGATGTAATTGTCATTTTAATTTTTATTAACAAACTACCAAACATATTTTGCTTAATTTTTTTTATATATTTTTATGGGATTATTTGAATATTTCCTAAAATTTTCGAAGCAATTTGTGAATTTTAACTTTGCTTAAAAGTGCTTTAACTTTTAGATCCTATAGGTTAATATATAGGATATTCAACTTTTAGGTGCTATAACTTTTAGATCCTATAGATATTAGATACTATATATTCAATGTATGTTATGTTTTGAACACGGGTTTCATCCAAATATGCTATAGGTACTATTTAAAAACAGTCAATTCTTATTCAATAAACACTCGAAACGTAGATATCCATAAAACCCGGAAATAGGTATTTCTACTCCACACTAATTCTCCCTTCTACCTAAATTATACTAATAAAATAAATTATACTAATAACTATAAAATACTAATTCTCCCTTCTAATATTTTCCCTTCTACCTTCGGGTGCTCCGGGTCATTAGACTGAACAGAAGCAGTGCACTCATTCTTCCTTAATTGTAATGTTAGGGACACGACAACAACTAATTCTTCAATATCTTGTGTATGTTATGGAATTTATTAATGACTTATTATATCGTAGAATTGAAATCAACTTTCTTTCAAGGAAATAAAATAGAAACAATAACGACAAGGACCTAAAAAGTCTGTCAATATTTTGTCCACTGTTTCTTTTATCAACAAAATATCATTATCTACTCTGAAACAAGTTTTTTTGTTAAAGTTTTTTCTTGCTAATTTAAAAGATCGTTCTCAAAGGTTTAGCTTAAGAGAATGATAATCGTTTTAACTACATTCAAACTTTTGTTACAAAAATGCATTGTTTCAACTGTTTTTTATCCAACGAGAATTTGCTGAAAATACAAAAATGTATCTGTTTAAATAACGTTTGGAGATTTTTAAAACATTTAAGTACATAAAAACAAGTACTGCGAGCATATTTAAAATGTTTATTAATGAATGCCTTAGGAGATAAAAGTAACAAATTTATTTAATGCTATTTTATTTTACAATGTTTCTCCCAAACTGCTAAAACATGTACCCATAGATGACAATACTTACTACTAAAACATCTGCGAAACAAAATACAAGGTTATTAATTGGTTTCGGCGATTATAAGAGACAATTTATTCAGCATGAGTGATAGCATAGTTAACAATGGATGGAAACTTATATTGAAAATTCTCACCCATGATTTTATTTTATATAGGATTTATTGATCTCCAAATGACATTAACTGATTTAATTTCAAAAGTACACCTCTCTTATCAAAAGTGCAAAGCTACAAATATATGTATCTGCTCATCTTATTTCTAGCCTATAAGGTAAAAAGTTTGAAAATAAAATGTTGAATATGCTTAACTGTAGTTAGTAAATAGTTGTTAAGTGCATTTTCACAACACGACGTATGGACATATCATATGCTATGATAAACGTATGACGATGTATGCTATGATAAATCATCTGCCAAATGGTGATTTATGCTATATTAAACCACCTGCAAGATAGTTTAATTTATTAATTTTTTTGTTGATAAAAGAGTTAGTGTCAGTAAAATGCACTAATCTATAAGAAGATAATTTATTTAATAGGTTAAACTTGGATGTAATTTTAAATAGTAAGGCAATTTGTTATTTTAGGATGCAAAAATATGCCTTATTACTGTAATATTTATTAAACACAAATTAAAAAATCTGATGTGGGCAGCACATCACTTTCCTTATATAATGCAATGAATTTACTACTTTTACAGTAAAATAAATAGATTATTTTTATAGTAGTTATTTATATTCTTTCCAAGATAATGAATTTTCGTCAATGAGTCGTCATTTTCCATGTCGTCATCATCAATGAGTCGTCATTTTCCATGTCGTCATCATCAATGAGTCGTCATTTTCCATGTCGTCATCATCAATGAGTCGTCATTGATTTAGCTTCAATTTTATCCATTTGTTTAGTTTTTCGTTAATTTAGCAACATTTAAAAAAGTCGCCAAGTTGGCGACATTCCACCAAATTCGTCGCCAAAATCTTGCCGAGCGTTACGGGCAAAAAAATAAGTTATTCTTACAGCAATAAATGGCTATTGGTGTTCAAATACAAAAGTATTACTCAAAGTATATTTTTTCATGAATGGAACAAGCTAGATCCACGAAAACGATGTCACCAAATTTATCGCATGGTATTACATATGAAAAGTGAACATGTTTCTCAATAGGAAATATTTTTTTATATGACTTTTTGATAATTTTTTGAAAAATGTGCAATATCTCGAGAACGGTTAAGGTTAGCGTTCTAAAATTCATGTCAATTGTTTTCTAATGAAAAATTACATAAGAAATGTCTATTTGCGTAACTTTATTAGTGGTTTTGATTTTTTGACGATTTTTTCAAATTTCATTCAAAAATTTAGGGGGGGTTCTGAACATTTGACTGCGTATAAAAACAATAGGCTTCCAGTGTTTACGGATTCTGATTTTTGTACCAGATTCCGTTTGAATCGGTCCATTCGTTCTTCAGTTATCGTCTCCACAGACTCACACACACATACACATACTTTCACACACACGCACACACACACACACACACACACACACACACACACACACACAGAGACATCAAATCAAAATTGTTTGATTCGTGATCAGGGCTGCTTGAAACGTACTCTGCCGTCGAAAATTCAAATTCGAATTTTCGACCACTCTACAATACTTTCCTTATATATTACGTATTTAAGGAAAGTAAAAATACAGTACACATCTATTTTAATAATTTGTCACGGTCTAGATTATGAATGTCTATAAAACATATATCTCTGTTAAATATTCAGATGAAATTTACAGAACTTATCAATTTGTTTTTATGAAATGTATATAATAAATAAAAGTACGCCAAGAAATATTTATCTATTATTATTTTATCACAACTGCGTTTTTAGAATAGACATTGCAATCCTATATTATTTCTATTTCCAAGAAAAAAATGTAGTTGATTTATTATATGTTAGCTAAATTCCTATCAAATGTACTTACAAAATTTCCAGAGCGAATTATACATAATTCCTTTAGGGAAATCTCACCCACTCCATTTGTTGTGAAACATGTCGTTCAATAAACTAATATAACTTGTTTTAGTTAGGAATATAATTCGAGTCAGGCTACTTTAGTCTAATGAAGTATGGTTAAATAGTAAAATTTATGAGGAGGCACTACATAAATGTTATAAGAACATCTAATGCACCTTTCAGCAGCTCATACTCCCAAATACTTTTGACAGATGAACTGCATAAGCTTTAATGAGAAACCCAAAAGTATAACATAAACAAGCTATACGTGTACAGCTAAAAAAAACTCCAAGTTAATTGTAAATCTGAAATAAAAGTTAGTTTAAAGCTGAAATAAAAGTTAGTTTAAAGCTGAAATAAAAGTTAGTTTAAAGCTGAAATAAAAGTTAGTTTAAAGCTGAAATAAAAGTTAGTTAAAGCTGAAATAAAAGTTAGTTTAAATTTTAAAAGTTATTATTTACAAAATAAGGGCTTAAAATTAAAAATGATGGCCTAAGCGCTTTCGGCAGTCAAATGTTCTTCATCAGCGTCATCAAGTATAGTACGAGTACATTTGAAATTTATTCAAAACCGAACAAATACCATGCAAATGTAAATAGTTTTGGGCTATGTATAAATTTCCAATGAGTTTGTTTTGTACTTACTTTTCTGATGAAGACCGTTTGACGCAAAAATAGTTTAGGACATTATATGTATTTTGACATCCTTAATTGTAAAAATAAAATCCTTTAACGTTTTTTAAAACATAATACATAATTCAATGTCTCTATCAATAATATATACATACTAATGTCACTAGTCGTTAAGGGGACAAAATATTTTGATGGAAAATCAGTATTTTATGCTACTTTCAATGTGGTATAAAAGAATCACTTATGTGTATAATATTTTAGGCCAAATTATTATAGCGCGTTTTAAAATTGTCACATATTGTAAAATCATTTTAACTAATTTCATATATAATATAATCCATTAATTATAATTAAAATAAATAAGAAAAGACTGAATTAAATTTACCCTATGTTATGAGTACTGCTGCCGGTATAATTTAAGCCAGACAAAAAGCTGTGGAAGAAAAGATTAAAGTTAGACAAGACGAGATGAAAGAAGTTATGGAAACCGTACAAGATGAGATGAAACAAGAGTTAAAAGCCGAACAAGAAGCTATGAAAGAAGAGATTGATTCTGTGAAAGAAAGGCAAGACGAAATGATGGAAGGGATTAAATCTGAGATGAAAGAAAAAATCAAAACTATGTAGAGCGAAATGAAAGCTGGAAAAGAAGAGATGAAAAAGCACGAAATGAGATTACTGGCTGTCTGTAGATTACTCCAGTCATTAATTCGGATTTTTGTTTACCGCCTGTATGCAAAGTAAAGGCTCGTGAATATGACGGACAGAGCATTTAGCCGAATTTTCGGGCGCAGTTCGACATTATCGCAGAAGCGAACAAATGGGACGAAAAACCAAAAGCCTGTAAATTCGTTGCTGTCCTTCGAAGTCCTTCAGCTAATATTTTACAGACGCTCCCGACCGAGAAATGTCTGGTAGGCCTGGCGAATGCCCTAGAACTCATCTATCGGGAGAATAATTTGAAAGAAACCAGCAGAACACAGTTAGTTTCGTCGACGAAAATATGGAGATAATCTACAGGAGTTAGGATCGGATATTGAACGAACTTCGCAATTATCCTTCGCAGAATGTCCTATGGATGTACATGAAGACCTTGCAGCACAGTATTTCATAGATTCTATTCGTGACCCAGAAACCCAGCACCCGATTCTCATGACCTAATGCAAGGATTTGAGAGCTGCATTGTCCCAAGCCAGCAATTTTGAAGCTTCTCGACAAGAATTTCGCCGACTTCATCGATCAATTGTACGTGGAGTAGCTGTGATTGATAGTACTTCAGAATCTGAGATACTGCGTACCATTAAGGAAATAAAGGACATGCTGAAGAGGCGAAGTAACGACAGGCGAACATCTGGTCTGTTCGCAAAAGTATCGGTATGTTGAATCTGCGGAAAAGGAGGACATATGAAGAGAAACTGCCCATTCTTCAATTGAAATAATAAATAGACAGACGTACCATTCGAAAAATAAGCCATCTATGGTTTCGAGATTTATGGTTTCGGACCTTACATAATAGGTCTTATAAACAACAGAGGATGCCAAATGCTTATAGACACGGGTGCGAATGTGATCATCATTGAAGGAGAAGTTGTTCCCCGAATTAACGGTCAATTTTTTTATACGGCAACCTCCATCTCTCTACGCACAGTTGCTGAAGAAACGGTGAATGTGCATGGAATTTTATTTACTATTTCAGTCGGTTCCTTTATCATCATGTTGCTTACGTTGCAGATACTTTTGACCTATGCATTCTCGGATTAGACTTTTTAATAACACACAAATTTGACCCAAACTTTAAGAACAACGAATTACGAACAGCCACTGAAGATAGTCCTTTATTTGGAACAAAATCGGTAGATACCCTAACGTGCAAAATAGTTATTGCCGTATATGCTTTACTGCCCGCACGAAGCGAGTGCCTGGAGAGAGGGATCCGGGAAGGTCCAAGCATACGTGGAATGACAGTAAGAAATTTTCCATTTCTAGACTAAAGAAAGGGAATTCTTCTGGCCGAGGCTTTCGTGTATATTTCAGGAGTCTACGCCCCTGTCTCGAGGAAATCCTGTCTTTTAAACTGTGTACATTTCTCTCGTGCTGAAATACAATTTAGAAGCCAGTTCATCAAGTTAGCACCGATTATAATTCAAATTCACCACCAGATCCCTTGAGTGATAAAGAACTTTCTCAGTCCCAAAGAGAGGGCAGAGATATCCTAATTCGCAAAGAACGAGTTAATGACTAGTCAACTTGGCAAGAAATTTCCTGCTTCTCATCTGAAACAAAACAGTACTGGACACTGTGGGACTCATTGCACTTGGGGAATGGGGTAGTATGCCGCAAACGTGAGGGCGAGGACGGCATTTACTGCTCCCTTGTTCCAAAGCGTCCAGTGTACTAAAGGAAATACATGGCAGCCCCATTGAGGGACACTATGGCATCAGCAAGACGCTGAACAAAGTTAGCGAACGTTTCGTCTAGTGCAATGCACGGAATGGGAAGCGTAACGTTGGAGCCCATTTCGAGAGAATTTCACTCGACGTTTTGGATTCATAACCATGAACATTAGACAATAACAAATATATATTAGTAGTATTGGACAATAGTAGTAATTACCAACATTTGGCGACTTCTCGAATATTCCTGAAACTTTTCGATTGGACGATTATTCTTTGAGATATATATATTTCCAGAAGATTCTATGGAGAGACTATAAAAGGGACTCACCCCCTCCTTTGGAGTGGAGTTGACGAATGGACGTGATACTAGCTAAGACTCTGATTTTTGTCAATGTTTTGATAATAGTAGCAGCTCTTTCGTGAAATTACTTTTATCAATATCTTGGAAATAATATCGCTTTTCCTTGGAAATTAATAGATCATTTAATTGGTGCTTGATTGTATATCGTTCCTGTTTGCTTTGTGCTTGTAAATAAACGTAAGTTATGCAGAAACTTCCACTCGTTCTCGTGTCCTGCGTATGCACCTACGATTCTTGGAGATGCGTCTCGTAAAAATATCAAAGTAATTAATTTATTAATTGCACTGCTAAATACAAATGAAATTAAAAAATAAATAAATTAAATACAGTCAAACCTACTACAATGCCGTCCTTTCATAATGGAATTTCCATATAACGAAGCAAAAATTGCTACAGCCCTCTCATAACGCGGTACTCATAACACTCATCAGTCTTATAACACGGTTTCTCTATAACACAACTCAATTAGCTTAAGTAGTCTCTCTATAGCTCAGATTTTTCTATTATACATTTACGGTTGAAACTAATGAGGAATTCCCATGTTTTTTCATCCACGTACATCACCATTTTTCAGTTTCAGTTATCAGGGAAATCCCCTGAAAAAAATTAATACATTCATCTCAGATGCATTGGTACACTAAAATATGGGTAAAGAATGGGTTGCAAATTTCAATATAAGTGATGTGGAAAGGGGACTGGATTTAGGTGAACAATTAGAAAATTACTTTATTGAAATCGGTCATTCAACAGTGCGAAGTGCAAAGTTTAAAATATAATTAAAAAATTGCTTAGCTCCTTATAGGGAAATTTTGGTAGAGTTACAAAATAAAACAGCATTTGAAAACGAAAGTGAAGATATTCAAAGTGAAGATATTCAAAGTGAAGAGGACACTAAAAGAAAAATAATTAAATCAGTAATATTTGACAGCGATGACGAAAGGTTGATAACAATTTTGTTGGAAAGATGTTATTAACTTTATATTTCATATGGTTTTTTTAATTTTCTTATATGAAGTCTTAATAAAAATAATTCGAAATATGTAAACATATATTTATTGCCTTTTGTATCCATAAACCTATATTTTTAAAACTGTATTCATCAAAACATGGTGTTCTTAAAATACAGTTTATATAACGTAGAACGAATCAGCCTTATTTATATGTTCAGAGTTTCACTTAACGCAATTTCCATATTACACGGTACGAATTGTACTGTTTTTATAACGCGTTTATCATATAACGTAGTACGAATTAATCACGTTATATGAGGGTTGACTGTATATGTTATTTATGTTTATATTGAAATGTAAACTTATATAACCATGTCACGTGAGTAGTTACTGGAAGTCATAAATTAATGTTGATGTTTACGAGGTTTGTTTACAATAAATCTTGTTTCTATAAAAAGCAAAGATGAGCTTATAATAGTATTATTTATATGCAACTTTAAGTTTTAACAGATGATAAATGGACATTTAACGTTTCAAATGTTAGAAAATGATTTTTTTTTTCAAATATTGTATGCAACAATCTTCGCTGTTTAACTGGGTATTTATCTGCACAAACAACTTATCAGCAGTTTTAAATTTATTTCAAATTTGCATACGATGTCGCAATTACTTGTATTGTATACTTCTTTAAATGTTATGTTACATAAAGTGCCATAAAATAAAATATTTCCTAGCATGTGGTCTAAATATGTTATATTTTGCGTAAAGTAATATACATTTTGTGCACTATTTTGTAGAATTTCAATAACTGTCATGAAATTGGTTTCATAAAATTTTATATCTTAATGTTTTTATCGTACAATTTTAAATTGAAATCAAAATTGAGTATTTATATGACAGCATTTTTATAATGTAACGCATAACATTCATTTTAGTTAAGCAATTATTAAAAACTTTAAAAACATAATTTAAAGACAGACACCTATCTTCTTTTTCTATTATAAAGTAATATGTCTGTCAGATCGTCTGTTTGATGATTATGGAGTGGAAAATCAAAGTGACCCACAACTAAGAAATTCGGTTGTGATAAAATAGGTCAGGTCCCAGAACACCTCGAAGCGAATTTTTAAAATTCGAATTAGTCGTGTAGTTATTTTACGTTGAATTGCAATTTTCAGGATTTTTTATATAAATAGGTTTCTTCTCGATACAAAATATTCTGAGATAGTTTTTGTCTTGACACCATCAGAAAGATCGACAAATGCTCGTTATAACAAGATTTAATTGAATCCGTTAAATAATTATTTCATATTTATATATTTAAATATGGAAATATGCATATTTTTAAATATTTCATTTGATTATTTCTCGTAGTAGAGATTCGAATTCACGGTTCTAATTTTCAGCATAGTGAACGGAAACTATCTTTGAAATGTAATAAGAATAAAAAATTTACTATATTTATGATTACTTTTATGAATTCCTAAGTGAACCCGTAAAAGTTATCATTCGCACTTGAGATGAAAAATAGCAGTCCATTGGCACATTTGTCACACTGCAGCACATGCAGCACATGCAATTGGCAGATGCAATAAGCCGACTTTCCATTGAGACAGTTAAAAGTTACACATTGCAAATCGTTGTTAAATCGCTTTGTACATATGGCATGCATGCCAGTGTGTACTAATTTTTAGGCCCGTTGATACCGGCAAATTAATTCTAAGAGATAATGAAACATGCTCTTTTTCACTGCTACATTATTTCACCCACAAAATCATGCTTATTTAATCTATATAAATCAAATTGAAAAGCTGTCTAGTTGTCCGGTCATCACGGGAGAACAGCTGAACTGAATTTGATGAAATTTTGTGGATAGCTTTGAAATAGCCCCCCATAAATTTAGCCCAAGTTTCGAGTATCTAAGACCAGGAGTTGTTGAGATATTAATGAAAAACGGAACTTTTCCTTGGAGTTCTACTCTCTAACTCCGTGGTTTATCCAAACGAAAAGCTTGAAAATCGTTTGAAAGTGAATTAAAACGTTATCTTTGAGTTTGGTGGAAGATTTTTTGCTCTAATTAGTCACTTTCTGAAAACATGAATTGTTTGAAACATGATTTAAATGAGAAATTTATCTCCATGATTTATTTTCCACAAGGATTTACTGAACAAAAGTATAAAGAAATCAAAATGGTTATTTAATTTCGCAGTTTATGAGGAAGATTCTATCTTATATCATGTTGCTCAGAAACGCAATTAAATTAAAGCTGTCTGTTAATTTTATTTATTATTTTTTCGATTTGAATACTAAATAAATGGATATAAAAATATATTTTAGAAAAGAACGATTTGATTTTTCTTATAGCATTTTTGACTGGATAATATCAATTACGGTCTTCAGATTTAAACGTTATTATTATTGATATTTTCGGGGATTATTGATTCAGGGATTATTGCTATATTCAAGTTAGTATGCCATTGTTTTATTATGACAAAATTGTTTAAACTCATATATTGTACGTTGTACGAGTAATCTTCTACAAATTCACGGGTATATCTTCTAATCTACGAGAATATAAGTAGTACAGGTATATTGGCATATGTTTTGATATATATTGGCATATAATGGAATCAATTACGACCTTCTGGTATAACGATTACGGGGATTATTGATAATTTCAATTTATAACGTCATCTCTTCTATTTTGGTAAAGATTTTTAAGACTCATATGTAATCTTCTAATGTACTAATACAGATTATATCTTCTAATATTCACGTATATAAGTAGTACGGGTCTTATACAATTTTAATGTTTTCATTTTGCATATATTGATTACATTCCCTTTTTTTATGAATTTGCTTACAAAAGGGGACCAGGATGTTTTATTCTTGAGATCTGCTCGTGAAGATAATTTTGCATAGTGAGAACAGACATTCTTAAACTTCTCTTTAGGAGCAATAAATTAAATATTTTAACAGAATTTGCACATGATTGCGAATTATAAATTGCTTTATATTATATACTCCGTACGAAGAACGGGTATACTGCTAGTCTATATAAATAAAATTAAATGTATGTCTGTCTGTATGTGAGTTTTTCTCATCATCACGGTCCATTGGCGACACCGAATTTCATAAAAGATTGTGGTTAACGATAAAATAGCTCCACTTAAAATTTAGTCCATGGTTCGAGTTTCTATGACAAGGGGTTGTCAAGAAATTAATAACGCAGTAGCGTTATACAGACAATTTATTTGAAAAACATTATATCATGTCGCTTAGAAACGAGTTTAAATTCAATTTGTTTATGCGGCAGATGATTTTTACTAAACCTTTTATCGATTTGAATAGTAAAGAAAGGTATATAAAATGAATTTTGTTCTAATTGCATTTTATCCTGGATTAAACCTATTGCCGTCTTCAGGTTATTGGAATTTTAAATTTATTATGTCATAAATTTTCTCATAAATTTTCTTTTTATGTCATAAAAAAAACTCATACTTTAGTACGGTTAATCCTCTACTAATACAGGGGTGTATCTTTTAATCAACGGTAATATAAGTAGTACGTGTATATTTTCCCATGCAATTTTAGGACTTTCATTTTGTCATATATTGATTCAATATCGTGTTTTTTGCAATTTTTTTTACAAACCTGACCATAATGTTTTATTCTTCAATTCTGCCTATGAAGATAATTGTGTATAGCAAGAACATATACTCATGTCCAAAAGGTAAGCATAATTCGTAAAATGCGAAAAATTCGTAATTTTCATGGATACAATGGTTCATAATCAGTTGTAAAGAATCGAGGGAAGAAGGTAAATCATTGCGCATGTGCAGAACAATTCAGTCGCAGTCGACATGCGCAAAGCACCGGCGCACGTCGGAACAAGTATATAACTTTCTCCAGTGGCATAGTCAGTTGAGGCAGAATTTCGCAATTGCTGTAGTACTAAGCGTTGTTAACAATCAGGAAGAACGAAATATGTCACAAAGACGCCATCTGGGCATGTTTTTGAAGGAACGAATTATTGAAATGCTGTAATCCGGTTGATCCCAAACCGAAGCGTCTCGAATTCTGACTGTGCCTCTGTGTGTGATCTCCAGACAGTGGCGGAGGTTCCAAACCACTGAAGATGTTACCCGACGACGAATACCATGTCGGCCAAGGGTAACAACCGTTCGGCAAGACCAACTTTTGGTGATAACTGTGCGACGTAAGAAGAACCCTTCTGCCAGACAACTGGGTTCAGCACTGAAAGCCAAAGGAGTCACTGTTTCGAAACAGACTGTTTACAGGAAACTCAGACACCTTTGTCTCTATGCCAGACGACCAGCAGTTTGCATCTCCCTGACGTCTTCACAGGAAGGCGCGCGTTTTCAGAGAAGTTTGGAACATCGGCAGTGAAGTGGAGAACAGTGAGGCAATGTCATTGTCAGTGAGGAGACCAGGTTTTGCCTGCAAACTGATTCTCGTCGTACCACGATCTGGAGAGAACGTGGAATGCGTTTTCATCCTGGAACATCACGGAAAGACATCGTTTTCTGTTTGGGCGAGTCATGGTCTGGGCAGGCATTATGATGGACGGACGCACAGACTCCAAATGGGTAAAAATGACGCTAAATCAATGAAAATGACGAGTCATTGACGAAAATTCAATATATTGGCAAAAATATAAATATCTACTATAAAAATAATCTATTTTTTTTTTGCTGTAAAAGTAATATTCATTGCATTATATAAGGAAAGTCATGTGCTGCCCACATCAGATTTTTTGAAAAAGGAAATGATAAGTTTATAAATGAATTTGTAAAAAAAAACTGTTCATACTTTGTCTATCTTGAATTTATTTTCCCCCAATTTGCGAACAATTATCCAGAGTGGAACACACATTTACTCTTTTTCACAATTTTTGCTTTAAATCAGTTTCTCAAAGTGATTTTTTAAACGGTGGTTAATAGCTTTTACTACATACTAACTGTCTTTCAGAAATTGCTGTTTTCCTGTTACATATTTTTTTCCAGTAAAGCAGTTTTATATGCAAATTAATAAATGTTAAGATATATTTTAAATCTTAAAGAAACTGAAAATAAATTTTATATAAGCAACGCATCATTGTAATGATGCTTTTAAATGATGCTTAGGAGATAAAATTTGAAAATGTATGTAAGCGTGTGTTATTACTTTCCTTATATGCATAATGTATAAGGAAAGTGGTGCGACGGGGTCGAAAATTCGAATTCGAGTTTTCGACGGGAGAGCACGTTTCAAGCATCCCTGATCACGAATCGAACATTTTAGAGGATTTGTCTGTGTTTGAAAGTATGTGTGTATGTATGTATCAGTGAGTCTGTGGAGACGATATCTCATTAACAAATAGACCGATTCGAATGACATGTGGTAGAAAAATCACAATCCGTGAATACTGGAAGCCTATTGTTTTTAAACATAATCGAATATTCAGAACCCCACTAAATTTTTAAGTGAAATTTTGCAAAAATCATCAAAAAATAAAAACCTTTAATAAAGTTACGCAAATAGACATTTCTTATGTAATTTTTTCTTAGAAAACGATTGACATAAACTTTAGAACGCTAGCATGAACTGTTCTTGAGATATTGCATATTTTAAAAATAAATTTATCAAAAAATCCCAGAAATTAAAAAAAAATATTAACTGTTGAGAAACATGTTTACTTTTCATATGTAATATCATGCGATAAGTTGGGTGACATCATTCTCGTGGATCTAGCTCGTTCCATTCATGAGAAAAGATACTTTGACTAATACATTTTTGTATTTAAACGCCAATAGTTATTTATCTGCCATAAGAATAACTTATTTCTCCGGCCATAACGCATGGCGAGATTTCGACGCCGAATTTGGCGGAATGTCGCCAACTTGGCGACTTCTTTAAATGTTGCCAAATTAACGAAAATCTCGCCAAATGGATAAAAACGACACTAAATCAATGAAAATGTCAACTAATTGACTAAAATTCAATATCTTGGAAATAATATAAATATCTACTAAAAGAAAAACCTATTTTTTATTGTAAAAGTAGTAACATTGCTTAGTATAAGGACAGACATGTGTTGCCCACATCAGATTTTCTTTAAACACACAGTATGGTTACTGTTTAAAAAATCTGATGTGGGCAACACATGACTTTCCTTATATAATGTAATGAATTTACTACTTTTACAGTAAAAAAATAGGTTTTTCTTATAGTAGATACGAATATTCTTTCCAACACATTGAATTTTTGACAATTAGTCGTCATTTTCATTTATTTAGCGTCATTTTTATCCATTTGGCGAGATTTTCGTTAATTTGGCAACATTTCAAAAAGTCGCCAAGTCGGCGACATTCCGCCAAATTCGTCGCCAAAATCTCGCCAAGCGTTATGCACTAAGAAATAAGTTATTCTTACAGCCGATAAATGACTATTGGCGTCCAAATACAAAAGTGTTACTCAGAATATCTTTTTTCATGAATGGAACGAGCTAGATCCACGAGAACGATGTCACCCAATTTATCGCATGGTATTACATATGAAAAGTGAACATGTTTATCAATAGGATTTTTTTTTTTATTTTATAAGACTTTTTTATATTTTTTTTTAAAAATGTACAATATCTCAAAAACGGCTCATGTTAGCGTTCTAAAATTTATGTCAATCGTTTTCTAATGAAAAATTACATAAGAAATGTCTATTTGCGTAACTTTATTAGTGGTTTTGATTTTTTGACGATTTTTTCAATATTTCATTCGAAAATTTAGGAGGGTTCTGAACATTCGATTGCGTATAAAAACAGTAGGTTTCCAGTGTTTACGGATTGTGACTTTTGTACAAAATTTGGTTCAAATCGGTCCATTCGTTCGTCAGTTATCGTCTCCACAGACCCACTGACACACACACACACACACACACACATACTTTCACACACACACACACAGACATCACTTCAAAAATGTTTGATTCGTGATCAGGGATGCTTGAAACGTGCTCTCCCCTCGAAAACTAAATTCTAATTTTCGACACCGTCACATTACTTTCCTTATACATTATGTATATAAGGAAAGTAAAAATATGAAACCTATATTTAGAGAAATGACTTATCAATTTCAGTGTATGTTTATAATAATTTCTCAGGATATGAATGATGGGTAAGAGGAGTGCCCAGGAGATGATTAAATACCCTATTTAAATTTCTAGTGAAGATGGAGTAATAATTGACAAAGGAGCTTCATAATTGAGATAGAATTTATGTATAGTTTGTGTTTGGTGGAGGTGGGCGAGAAGACCGGATATATGTCCTTCTTCACCGGATATGCGCGAGTCTTCAGAAAAAAAGATGTAGGGGTCCGATCAGGCACCTAGTAGAGTTACAGAAAGGTAAGAAAATGTTTTTATTGATTTAATTTCAGTAAATGTTCATAATTTTTTTTCTCCCAAAATTGTAGTGTATAATTTGAGACCAGGGCGCAACATATGCAGTTTTTGAAGTGTACTATGAAACAAAGTTGCAGACTTTTAATCACATTTTTATGACGCTAAATAAATACACGTCACACAACTTGCAGACATGGTTGGGGCAAAGAAAATCCTAGGACCAAGACTTAAACCAAGTTTGATTGAAAACTGAAAGAGCCAATAATGCAAAGGTACGATGCAAAGGAGCATCTAATGAGAGCATGGAGGTCGTATCCGAACACCAGGCCAAATGATGAGGCTGCAAGCCGGAAAGTCAGCGAATATAATAAAATGATTATTCAAGAGTTGGAGAGAGATAGTCGTGATTTCAAGCAGTGTTATTCAGAGAGAATCGTTTTGAGTATTGATAATGTTTAAAAAAATACGAAGTCTGACTCCAAATGTCAGAAAAAGAATCGGAAACTGTGACAGCCATACTGAGCAACTGACTCGAAATATAGAGGTATGTGCGAGCCTTCATCTGTCAATTTTTGATCTTTGGAATAAGATTTAAAAGACCTGGTCTCATACGGTGCGTTTCTCCTCCTTGAGCGTTTGTTAATAAATTCATGTAATTTTATTCATAATAATACAGAGGTGTGAATAAGTAATAATTTATTTTAAAGATTAAAATGTGGATTTTAATGCGCAATGTTTTGATTAATGATTATGCTCAGGAACTTGTTCAGAGAAATAATGGTGGGTTTTGCGGCCATGATAGCAATGCACAAATGTTACGATTCACGACTATGGGGAGACCTCTTAAATGAGTAAAGCCCCCATATCTTAGTATGGCAATAAGTATATAAATTAGATTAATTATCACTATTTCCAAATAAGTCCTTAAACAGACAGAGTTTAGTTTAAAAACTAAATTTCGTAATTTTGGATAAAGTTACTTTTAATCTATACTTATTACCACACCGTAGCAAAATTAAATCACTCAGAAGAGTGCATGCCAGATGAATTCTGGCTTCGTGAGAAGATCTAAATTTTGGCCGTCTAAATCAATACATAATATTATAGGTTAATTAAAAAAACATTATTTATTCAAATTAGCACATAAATCAATTGTTATATTATTAAAATAAAAAGTTACTTTTCTTGATTAAATATTCATATATGTACATGTTGCAACAAACTTCAAATTAATACATTTTTAATTTCATGATGCATAAGTTACTCCTTAACATTTCTCAATTAATCTCATTAAAATCCATTTTACTTTAATTCATATATTTATAATAAATTAATATCATATGCAATGTATCAAAGTAAGAATTTTCTTCTCCTATGATTGTGGACCATCGGCACTTTAAATTGAATTACTCTTATAACCAAAATCAATAAATTCAAAAATACACTTACGTGTCTTCGGTATTGATTACCATTATTTCATGCCTTTTGCTTGATAAGATGATAAATCTCAAATGCATGTGTTATCATTTTTTGCTTTTATGCACTATAGTTCTTTAGCACTTGTTTGTAGTTCGCATAGTCTACTAATTTCATCACTTTGCAGCGTCACTTGTTCTGATAGTTCTCAGAGTTCAACCAAACTAGAAAATTCAAGATGTTTCCTCACTATGGTTTTTCAATGGCGTGCTTGTCATTTTGCAGTTCCTTCTTAATACTCCATTCTGGAAATCTGCTGCTATTTTTATCCCATTTTATCAAATGCAATCCAGTGATTCTTCTTGCAATCAATCTCAAAGTCATTATTCATTTTCAGCATCTCCTTCAGGATTCCATTATCAGATAAAGCCAAGTCTATCACTTAATCGTTCAAACTGTGCATAGCTGTTTTCGCATATCTTTCATTCCACATCAGCATTTGAAATAATTATACACCGTCATGACAATTTTGATTTTGTAAGGTGAGGCTATGGGATGCCTCACCCCCACTCAGGTGATTCCAAGAAGTTCTTCAAGTCCGTGGCATAAAATCAGGAAGTCTCTTCAACAGGAATCTAAGTTGAAGTTCGTTAGAAGAAGTTCTAAGATACGTGAAGATGACAAGCAAGTTACTCTATTTAGCCTTATGCAGTTTTAAAAGTAAGAGATGATCCGATATAATAAGCTATGATTTTTCAGATATATAAGATCTGATATAGTCCGTAGCTTCGGCTATATGTACTATTCCAAACTGCGGAAGTATACAGCCGTACTCAGGCTTCACTTTGACCCAGTTTTTCCACTGTATTCCTCCGCGTTTCGTACCAGTCCGTATCATTCGCCGCCACAAGTTCTTTACCCCTTTCCTTCGTCTCTGGGAAAGCGGCAGGAAAAAAAAAAGAAAAGAGCGTTTTTCAAGTATTCCCTTGATGTTTCTTGCCTTATATTAAATTGCAGTAAGTGTTGTCATGGGACCTTCTACTTCTGTTTGATGTCTGGCATGGGAATTCTTACTGCCTCTTAATTTTTCCCAAGGCTTTTCTTACTTGGTCCAAATCCGTTTAGTGTCCATTTTCCTTAGCGACTGCCATATATGTGCCATTGATGTCTTGGCATCCATCATGCTAAGTGGCACTTTTATATATTTTTCAGGTGTGTTTCTCACCTTTCCTGAAACTAGGTCAATGCCATTGTACCAGTTTGCTTGCTCTTCCTTTCTAGTAGCAATATTCATTTCCAAATTTTAATATTCCATTTTAATATTGATTTTTAAATGTCATAATTTTATAATTTTGCCTAAATATGTCCGGTATGCTTATCATACCGCGACATAATCCCTCTGGTCCACAAAAGAAAAGAAGAAAAACTCACCCTTTGTTGCGAACACAACATCCATCACTATTCCACAATGGACAATTCCTGACTGTCAATTATTCAAGTTTCATTTTGTCCAATCTACTCTCAAAATTGTAAAACAAGTTTCAATGTCACATATTATACACATATTTAATTCATCAACAACATCAATTCACAAAAACAAATTTCATCAATAATATTCAATTTTCAACTTTTACGATTTTCTTCAATTCCATTATCATATTAATTACATAATACATTTCAATTATTCCATCATATTCATATCAATTCGAATACAGTACTCATATTATATTCATGTCACTATTCAATTTCACAATTCATCACTATCTTTACAAATTACCACTTTTCAATTTTACAATTCCATTCAAAATTTCTTTTACAAGTGTCGTTCTTCAATTCACATTTCTTATTATCCATTTGCGTACACCTTTTTCATATTTAATTCATTTTCTCAATTTATTCAAATTTCCTCTCAATTTGTTCAAATTTTAAATTTTCAAATTTTCGCAAAAATTTTTACTTTAACAATTTGTATCATTGAGTTACTTTCTCGTTATCATATCTCTAACATAGAGTTAAGTTTTCATACCCTTATTTAGGTTAACTACTCTATTGTCATTGATATTTAAACGTTTATCATTGAGTTTGCTTAGATTAAATACTTATTAACAATGTAAATCAAGGTTTTCATTCAATCATTAATACTACTCAATTAACTTCATTCCATGATTAATTTTCATAAAATGACTCAGTTATTAAAATTAATTTACTTGTAATGTCTTGAGTTATCTTATATGTTTCTAAGTTATTTTATCTATACTCATTTTTAAGTTCTCCTCAAACTAATTTCATTTTAACTCGTCAGTTAAATTTTGAATTTTCCTCAATTTTATTCAAATTTTCACTTTTTTTTCAAAATTTCTGAAATCCTTTTTGTCGACACAACTTATCCAATCATTACTAATCCTACTTACATTATATACACTATCTGTTAATCACACATTATTTTCACAGTCCATTATTCATTATATCACTACATACAATTGCATATTATTTTCAACATTTTACCTTTTTATATATTATACATATACATTGTCACTCATTATTTATACATGTTAAAATAGTCTTTTTGAATTACCTTAAGTACTCAATCATTATCAAAATTTATTTTTGATATTACTGTATCCATGTCCTTAAATTTTGCATATTCTTTCAGTTTGTAAGTTTTCAAGAAAAATTTTTTAAATTTTACCATTATTCCAAGTTTTAATAAATTTATCATTATATTTCACATTCTCTTAACATTACCAGTGTCTTTCAAGTTCTTAAATAATTTTTACATTTTTTTTTGTGTGTGTCAATTTATTTCACAATTTTACCAATTCATATCCACAAGTTCAAATTTAATTTCATTCCATGTTAATTCATAGCATGTTAATCAGTTATTTTAATCAAAAACAAAATTTTTTTATCATGCATCACAATTTATTTTTATCATTTTACTTTTATTTCCTTTAGATAGCTATCATTGACCTTTCCATTCGCTTTTTTTTTCTGTATTTCGAAATGTAAACAATATCACCATGTTATCCTTAACCAATATAATACCTTCAAAACAGTCCCTAATCACTATACATAATAGCAAAACCAGTACTCCTACAATCCTTCACCTTAAATTTTAAATGCATTAAAGAAAAATTTTAATTTTTAGTCATTATTATTACTTCATTATTTTACTAATTATTAAATTTTGCAGCTGCTGAATTACTCAAGTTTAGATCCAAGTTCACCTCTAAGTTAGAAATTTTTTTTTTGTTTAGACAATATTATGTGTTTTATCAAATTCTAGAATTCAATTTTGAATTGATGTTTTATTTACGCCAGCATTAATGATACATCTTGTATTCTCTCATTACCGCAGATATTAAGAATTGCAAACAAATTTGATGATTCCTCCAGCTAGCTTTTTGAAAATTTTCAAATAAATCCTTAAAAGATGTGCAACCTTGTCTTATTAAACTCTACTATCGGTACATCACAATAGCCTCAGCTGTTAACAAAAACGAGCCAAGAACAAAGCTCCTGTTCCCCCATGTCTAAATGTATAAAAACCATGTGAATATCAATTCTTTTGACTATTCCTGACTACGAATGTGGCGTATCTATTACCTCGAGTTAATAAACAAATTCCATTTTGGCTCTAGCTGCGTAGAAAATTTTTTATTTACCAGCTTTCATAGCATCTACCTTTCTTTCATACTGCAGGTTTTGATAAGAAAACAAATAATTTACCTCATTTGCACTTTGCCTTGTTAAATCCTTTACCGTTGCAAGTGAGCTCTTACTCATAACTATAAATAATTTCTCAAGTTTTACATTTTTTTTACCATTTTACAAATTTTACTATTATTCCACAAGTTCAAATTTTGTGTTCAGTAATCTATTTCAAAGCTTTGCCTTTTAATAAGGTCTAAATTAAAATTTGTTTTTGGGCTTCATCCCATTTTGATAAAGTTGCTATTTCTTCAAATTGATTTAGGAATACCATAACATTTTCATTTTCACTTCCTTCAAATTTTGGAATTAGTTGTAATGCGGACATGTTGGCCAAGTTAGCTTGCACATTCACGGATTTAACCAATCTCTTCACTATTTTTCTTAACTTTTCTGTTTCCGAATTTGTTGTAGAATTCCCTCTCTCATTCATATTATTTGCCATAATGCACTTTTAATTTATTCAATGTATAATTTCAATAAATTTTCTTTTTACTAACACTTTATCTATACTTCAGCTTGTTAAGTTTAAAATATTCAGTGGCTTTTAACTTTCCAATTTTCTTTGAAAATTACTGTTGTCAATTTGTTTCAAACTCATTCCATCTTTAATCACAAAATATCAAACTAATTCCCATCAATTTTACTGGAATTGTCAGTAATACTTAAATGTAACTTATTGATCTTCTCAATTACTAGTACCTTGTACTTTTTAAAATTTTGGCGTGGATTTTAGGTAAAGTCTAAATTTCAGATTTTTTGAATCAACATTTTCTCTATAACTTAATCATTCAAGTTTTATGTACCTTTGACACCTTATTCCAACTCAATTAACTTCTATGTCACCTTCAATTTTTATTTTATCATTCTTTTAATTTTGAGTTTCAATATTTCCTCCATACTATTCAGATACCCATTTTTTGTAAACTTCCCTAAGTTTTTATTAACTTTCTGCAAAATTCTTTTTAATCCTTATTCGGCTTCATTGTTTTGAACTTTTAAAAGCAATTTTTGATATTTTGCAAAAATGTTGTTAATACTTAGATTCTATTTACTTAAAAACAGTGTATCACACATTAGTCGAGGATGCAATTTATTCTTATTATTTTTACTTTCAGTACTTTCTTTAATATATTTCTTGATTTTCAATTTCTCTATTCAATTTCTTTTATTTTACTTAAACATCTTAGTTAAATTCTAGTTTTCAATTTCTATATCAAGTGATACCAACTGTTATCAAGGGTTCACATTGATTTCAATGCATTTCAAAATAGCACCAAATATTATCATGGGTGCATAAATTACTTTTACTATTGCATAAGATACATTTATTCATTTTCAGATATATTCAACCAGCACCAAATATAATCATGGGTGCAAAATACCATAATTCAATTTTACTTTCCATGTACAATTCAAATTTCTCTTTTTCTTTTTAAAGTATCAGTAATCCAAATTTCTTAAAATTTTAAGTTTAATTCAACTTTACCACATATTCAGTACTGTTCCCATTAATCAACAACATTTAATATTTCTTTTAGTGCAAGCCAATTTACCAATTTTCTTCAATTTACTATATTTATAAATGCAAGTTAAATTTTTAAAAATATTTCATTTCACAATTCATTCACTATAAATTAATTAATTTAATTCAACTTTAATCTAGAACGTGCCGCTGGTCACAACACCATTTTATTTATTATTATTTTTTTAGTTAAAGATTTAAAGTTTTAATTTAATCTAATTCCTTCAGATTCTACTGCGGCTGGACGCGGCACCATAATATGTTTTAGCAAGTTAAAAATTTACAAAATTCCACAAGTTCCGTTTAAAACAAGGCCGATTCCAGCTTCCACTGGTCACGCGCACCATTATATTTATAAAGATTAAAATTTGAAGTTTATCAACAGGTTCGTGACTGGTCTAAGGCACCGTAATATATGGGGAGACTTCTTAAGGGAGTAAAGCCCCGATATCTTAGTATGGCAATAAGTATATAAATTAGATTAATTATCACTATTTCCAAATAAGCCCATAAACAGACAGAGTTTAGTTTAAAACTAAGTCTCGTAATTTTGGATAAAGTTACTTTTAATCTATACTTATTACCACACCGTAGCAGAGTTGAATCACTCCTAAGAGTGCATATCAGAGCTGCTCTGGTTTCGTGAGAAGAATTTGTAATATAAGTTATGGCCGTTTAAATTAAGACAATCCTTTTGCATGAAAACACAATTTTATTAAAATATATATTAAATATTATTTTTTGATTAAATATATATTTGCAATTGCTAAACATTCTAATTATATTATCACTTAAAATTCATTATCCTTATTCATATTTTTTAAATCAACATTAGCATCTTATCTATCAGTGCAATATCACATATTATAAAATCAGTTCTTTTACTATATACAATTCACATAATCATAATTCCCCTTTCATTTTCTTATAATTAATTAAAAAATAACAGTTTAACAAAATTAGAGTGACTTTTCTTTCTTTCTTTCTATGAACCAGTTAATTAATTAAAATTACAATTTAATTTATGGCTTTAGTGAAGATGCATTTTAGGAATCATAGGAATAAACTCACCCCACAATCTGGATGCTGTGTTATCTTTTTGTCATACCACTCACCATATGAATTTCAATTTGCGACTCATTCATAGTTCTTTAGAATATATATAGTTCACATTCTCATCAGGAGTTCTTGCTATTCTATCACTTGTGAGTTCAATTCTTCTATCATTCACTATTGGTCTAATCTTTACTAGGTAGTTGGCCCTTCTTCCTTGGCAAAGTTTGTTTTTTGTTGCGGAGCATTCTGAAAGTCACGCTGTCAGGTTTCTCACATCGGGAATGGATTCTTAGTATCTTTATAGTTTTTTTTAGAATATTCTGCTTCAGGATTTCCTTCATTAGGTGTGGCATCCTTGATTCGTTATCCAAAATTCTATATCAGCAGATACTATAAGTCGATGCATCACGCCATTAATCAAAGTTGTCATCAATTAGGCAAATTGAAGTTCATACAGATTCAGTGTTAACTAGAAGTGCTGTAAATTAAGCCTTTTGCTTCCATAATGTTTCTGTTGCATAAAATCAGAAAATAGACAGTCTCTTCGTAACAATGCGAAAATATTGTTCTAACCACATAGTTCCGTATTCGCTGCCTTCAAATTCAGTAAACTGCTTCCAGTCATCATGGTAACTGCAATACTGTTCGGACCTAATCGTCTGCACAACCACCTTCTGCAAAATCAGCAGGAGAAGTGACGAGTCTCATTTGTGCGAGAAACAGAAATTGTAAGGTGAGGTCAGAGACGACCTCACCCCAGGAAGGTTTTTTGTCAAGTTCTTCTGGTCAAGTATCTCGTACGTAGCTTATTCGCCTTGTACTTGTACACAATCTTGCGGAAGAATATGGTAGTGCCCAGGCTACACTTTTTCACTCTTGCCGCTGTAACCTTCCGCCTCTCGTATCACTTCGTAACAGGCTCTACAAGTGTTTCCCCCTTCACCCTTTCTCTGGGACCCTAGGGAAAAATAAAAGAAGCGCTCTTAAAGTTCCGTTTGATGTCGGACGCCTTTCTTGCGAAAATGCCGGGAGAGTTGTAAAATGGTAACATCTCTCTTGCCTGATGTGTTGAAGACCCAGACCACACGACCAACCCAAGGGTTTACGGTAGCAAGATGTGTGGCCGGTCTTGCCTGATGTGTGGCATGGGATTTCAAATGACATCTTAACTGGTCTTAAGGCTTTCCTCTTTTGAACCGAAAATCCATTAAGTTGCACAGTCCCTTGGTGACTGTATGCCAAGCATTATATGTGTACCTGAGCTGTGCCATTCATGTCTTAGCATCCATCATACTAAGTGGCACTTTTATGGAAGTTTTTAGATGTGCTTCTCACCTTTCGTTCAAACTATTGACCTTGCTTTCGTAAATGACCTTGCACCTGTTTGCTCGATCTCCTCTTTCGAGTTCCAATTTCATATTTCATCTTTTAATATTTTTCACTTTTACCTATATTCCCAAATATGCCATAAATACCTTAATTCCACAAAATATGTCCAATATGCTTATCATACTGCGACAACGACCACTTTAATTAAGATTAATAGTTTAATCCACATCCAAATCATATGTAAAACAATAAAACCTCCTTAAATGTTTTATCACCACACATAACATAAAATAGATGAAATGCAAATTTATACTCCACTAACTCATACATGCAAATTATATATTTGCTTCAGATAGAAATTGTATCATTATCTGTATAAAAATTAAACAAGAAAGATCAATCATGCATAAGCATTGATTATAAAACACTTTCCAACTGAAATGTAATTTCATTTAAAAATTTCTAAAATGTGATTCATTAAGTGGTAATATCTTTTACATTATCACAGTAGTACAGTAATTTATTATACTTAAATATTTAAAACTGTATCGAAATATAAATCATCTGATTCTTTATGCAAAATCAATGAATATTTCATTCATATAACTTGTATTTCAGACTCCAGAGCTAAATAATTTTGTGTGAAAAAAATTCAGCAATTCTTATGTAATTCATCTTACAATCGCTTGAGATATTTGCATTCTGCATATGTTAAAATTAGGCTTCCTTGAAGAAATAATAAAAGTTTAGGGATCATTTAAAATCACAACTATTGTAATTGCATAGGCACGGAATTTAGATACACAGATAATACACAGATAATATATATGTGTATGTACTCAAAGTATTGGAATCGTGCCGAAGATCGGAACTCGAATTTTCAAAGGATCTACACGTTTTGGGACTTCTAGAACACGAAAAAACTACTTTTAGGAAGACGTCTGTGTGTGTAAGGGTGTATCTGTGTATGTTTCTGTGTGTCTGTGTGGATATTACATCCACTCTAATTGAAAAACTAATGGACCGAATTTCATACAATTTGGTAGGTATGTTTTTTGTGGGAAATCCTGATGTTCATTAGATTATAGTACGATTCGCAATAAAAGAATCTGCCTTCTTTGCGAAATGGCCGCAGAAATTGCCTTTATCCACTCTAGCTAAAAACTAATGAACCAAATTTAACAAAATTTGGAGTATAATATTTCAATAACCTACAAGTGATTTATATACCAAATTTAACAAAATTTTGTATATAAATCATTTGTAGGTTATTCTACTACGATTCGGGAAAAAGGAACGGGCTATTTTTGAGAAATGGCCAGCAAAAATCGTTATATATAAAAATAAAAGACTACGTGTGCTCAATTATATCAATTAAATTCCTATTTTATATGTGATTTTTGACAACAAAAAGAATAAGACTAACCCCATTACTCTAGGACTAGCCGTTCTTGAGATATTCTAGTTTTTTCGCGTTTTCGCTACGCCACCTTTGACAATAAGTCCAGCTATCAAATGAGAACCAAATTTAAGTTTAACGTGTAAATTCAATGTCATTTAAAATACTTATGTTGTGCAGATAAACTCAAATTATCATTGAATAAATAAAGAGAACGAATATGAGTCTGCAGAGAAAGACATGTGCTGTCCACATCAGAATTTTTAACAATATTACACCAATGATTTATAGAAGTGAACTGGGATTATTTTCAGGCCATTTCGAAAAAAATGTATGATCTATATTTAAAGATCCATCAAATTTTTGTCGAATAAAATGTTCAACAAATTTAAGCTGTGTACCAAATTTTAACTCTCTAGGACGTAGGAAAGTGCATTTAAAATGCCATCAATTAAATTTATCAAGAAGAGTTATATAAAATTTAAATAAAATGAAAAATTGTTATCTACCAAATTTATTTTAAAATATGAAGCCACTCCCATATGCAAAACGTTTAAACAAATGGAGAGATATTTATTATATAATATCTCTCTCTTTTCTTTCTGGAAGATATCCCAAAGTCAGAATTTAATTGAATTTGTTTTTTCCCTATATTAAATAATTTTTTTAATTAAAAAACTACTTAACATATTTTACTGAATTTTTTTTTATATATTCTATGGGATAATGTGAATATTTCCTAAAAATTTCGAAGCAATTCGTGAATTTTAAATTTACTTAAAAAATGTTTGAAAAATTAGGTCCCATAGGGTTCAATGTATTTCATTTTTTCAACCCGGGTTCAATAAAAAACTAATTGGGTGATATTATTTATTTATATTCCCATAGGTCCTACAGACAGTCTGAACAACATACTAAAATTTCATTTTGATAAACTCATTTTTACGGCAGTTATCGTGCTAACGGACAGACAGACAGACAGACAGACAGACAGACAGACAGAATGAACAAAGTCATAAACACTTTTCAACTTTGTTGTAAAGTGTTAAAAACACGTATTCTTATAAGCTTACTGATTATAAAGACCGTAGTGTTAATCAATCTGCAAAAATAAATATAAATATATTTCTTTAATTAGTATCAATAAAGAAGAAGTTATTTTTCAAACTATAAAACAAAACTAATTTTTTCCAGAGTCTTAATTTAGTGTGGATCAAAAGAGAAAAATTTGAACAGTTTTTATACCACTAAAATTTTCTTTATGAAAGTGAAATAGGAGTTCCTGATAAAATGAGTTTTTCAGAAAATTTATTGATAATTAATTCTGGAAGTCAAAACAAAAGAAAATTTTTCTTTTATACGATTTATTTTCCCCCTGTATTTCACATAGGTCTAAATGTCAATACCTTCAACATCTGATTAAAAAGTATAGTCATGCCTCTTTGAATGTCCTTGAATTAAGACCTGCTATTATAATCTCCTTGAATTAATAATTTTTAAAAAAACTGCTAATTTAATGCTAAAAACTATTAAACCATGTGGACAACTTTGCTCTTATTTTTAGCATGTAAAATATATTAAATTCAAGTTTATGAAATCAGCAAATAAACGTTATACGGAATTTTCTATAGTAAAAATATATTGCAAATTACCGTAAAAGTACATTGATTTCTTTGAGAATTGCTTATTACATAATAAGCTTCCATGTTTCCTGGTAGAAAATAACAAAGCTTCACAAATTAAGAAAACTCTTACTGAGTGGTTTACTAGAATGACAATAAACATTTTTTCAGTCGTATTCTTTTTTCCAGCCGTAGTCACGAGCTTTGAGACCCATGTGTGAATGAACGGTTCGTACGTTGGCCTGAAGATCCTATATAATCCCAAATTGTATGTTTTGCGAAATTATTCCTTTTCTTCCAAACTATTTAACTGCCAGTTTTAAAGATGATATACTACGTATCATAATAAACATCCCAAACTTTTCAGAACGGCAATTGATAACTTTCGATTTACGCAAATTAGATAATAGACGTGAAAGCTCAGCAGTAGACCAATAGACTTTAGATAATAGACTCGGCGGATATTTCCCTTCGGCGGATATTTTCCTTCGGCGGATATTTAATCTTCGGCGGATATTTTCCATTCACCAAAGTTTGGGTATATTTTCTTACATGGAAATATATTGGACTAATTCATGGATTGTTTCGGTCATAAAAGTTCATCCACTCTATTCAGCGTGCAGCCCTTATCGCTTTATCGGAATTTATTTTTGAAGAAAAAGAGTTTTTAGATAAAAACCCGCATATCAATAATACGAGTATGAAAATAGAAAAAGTTAGAAGACCGTGAGAATAAAATAAAATATAGCCAATATTCACGAGAATTGTAGTAAATTTCAGTCTCAGTGTTTATAGCAGATAAATACCAAAATAATTTCAAAAAAATATATTCTCCATAATTAAATTATAATATTTGAAAAACATTGATGAAAACACTCATATATTTCTATTTCTTCACTAGCTGCATACCCGTTCTTCGTACGGAGTATAAAACATAAAGAAACTTAAAATTCAAAATCATGTGCGCATTCCTATAGTATACTAAACATTCTATCAAAATACTCTATTAAAATATTAATGTAATGTTCCTAAGAAGAAGTTTAAGATTATCTGAAATCACTATACAAAATTATCTTCACCGGTAAATTTGAAGAATAAAACAAACAGGTCCCGTTTGTACAAAAATTTACAAAATATATGAAATTGAATCAGTAGATGCAAAATAAAAGCGCTAAAATTGCATGGGAACCATACTACTTATATTCGCGAATATTGGAAGATATGCTCGTGTATTAGTAGAAGATTACACGGAATACAACATATCTAAATCTTTGACAAAATAAAACGGATGAGGCAATAAATTGAAAATATCAATAATTACGTAATCTTTAAACCTTAATAGCCGTAATTAATTCCAATATATGCTAAAATGAAAGCGGTAAAATTGTATGGAAAGATATACCGGTACTACTTATATTGTCGTAACTTAGACACCATGTCCGTGTGTTAGTAGAAGATTGCCCGGATGGCATTATTAGTTTAAAAAATATTTGTCAAACTAAAACAGATGACGTAATAAATTGAAAATATCAATAATTCCCGCAATCTTTAAACCAGAAGTCCGCAGTTGATTCCAATATAAAAAATATATGTCAAAATATATGCCAATATAATTGAACTACTTATATTCTCGTAGATTAGAAGATCTACCCATGCACCTGTAGAAGATTATCCGTACTGCGTACAATATATCAGTTTCAACAGTTTTTGCCAAAATAAAACAATGACATAATAAATTGAAAATATCAATGATCCCCAAAAATATCAATGATAATAATGTTTAAACATGAAGACAGTAATTGATATAATCCAGTCAAAACTGCAGTATCGGTGAACTTTATTTTATATACATAACTTTATTACTTAAAACGGAAAAAATTAATAAAAATAATCTGCCGCATAAACACAGTGGATTTAAATTAGTTGCTAAGCAACATAATATTGTCTCCTTCAAATAAATTGGCGGAAAAAACATCGTTTGCATAATGTTATATCAATGGAAGGTATAACTGTCGTTTTTAATTAATATCTAGACAACCCCTTTTCCTTAAAACTCGAAACATGGACACAATTTAGATGGGGCTATTCTAAGGCTACCCACAAAATTTCATTAAATTCGGTTCAGCCGCTCTCACGTGATGATGATACAAACATAAATGCAGACAGACAGATTTTATATTTTATTTATATAGATATACTAGCAGCATACCCGTTTTTCATACGGATTATATAATATAAAGAAACTTGAAATTCAAAATCATGTGCAATTTCCTATAGTTTACTAAATGACATTGTTAATCAAAATATCTCGTTAAAATATTTAATTTAATCCTCCTAAAAATAAGCTTGAGAATCTCTGTTCTCGATATACAAAATTATCTTCACGGACAAATATGAAGAATAAAACATATTCTGATCCCTTTTGTAAGCCAACATACAAAAACGATGAAATTAAATCAATGTAAGCAAAAATAAAAGCGTTAAAATTGTATGGAATCCGTACTACTTATATTCGTGATTATTAGAATATATACCCTGAATTAGTGATAAGACCTATAAATTGAAAGTATCAATAAACTCGTAAACTTTAAACCTGAAATCAGTAATTGATTCCAATATATGCCAAAACGAAAGTGCTAAAATTATATGGGAAGTACCCGTACTAATTATAATGTCGTAGATTTGAAGATACGTCCGTATGTTAGTAGAAGATTACCTGTATTACAATATGAGTCTCAAAAATCTTTAACAAATTAAAAGAGAAGACGTAATAAATTGAAAATATCAGTAATCAATGTAATCTTTACACCAGAAAGTCGTAATTTATTCCAATATATGCCAATATATGTCAAAATATATGCCAATATGCCTGTACTACTTATATTCTCGTAGAAGTATAATAGTAGATAATAGTATAATAGAAGCAATATATCCGTGCATTTTAAAAGATTGCTTGTGCAACATATAGTAAAGGAGTTTAAACAAATTTTGCCATAATAATAACATAAAAATGTCAATAATCTCTGAATCAATAATCCCCAAAAGTATCTATAATAATAATGTTTAAAGCAGAAGACTGTAATTGATAATATCTAGTCAAAAATGCAATGCCAATTAAATTTATTTTATACTAGCAGCATACCCGTTCTTCGTACGGATTATATAATATAAAGAAACTTATAATTCGCAATCATGTGCAAATTCTGTTAAAATATTAAATTTATTGCTCCTAATGAGAAGTTTAAGAACATCTGTTCTCACTATGCAAAATTATATTCACGGGCAGATCTGAAGAATAAAACATTCTAGCCCCTTTTGTAAGCAAATTTACAAAAAAAAGGAATTGAATCAATATATGCAACCCCGTGCTACTTATATTGTCGCAGATTAGAAAATAAGCAAGTGTGTTAGTAGATGATTACCCTACCCGTATTACAATATGAGTCTCAAAAATCTTTGCCAAAATAAAAGAGATGACATAATAAATTGAAATTATCAATAATCCCCGTACTCTTTATACCAGAAGGTCGTAATTGATTCCAATATATGTCAATATATGTCAAAACATATGCCAATATACTTGTACTACTTATATTTCTCGTAGATTAGAAGATATACCCGTGTATTTGTAGAAGATTACTCGTACAACATACAATATATGAGTTTAAACATTTTTTGTCATAATAAAACAATTGCATAATAACTTCAAAATATCAATAATCCCTGAATCAATAATCCCCGAAAATATCAATAATAATAACGTTTAAACCTGAAGACCGTAATTGATATTATCCAGTCAAAAATGCTGTAAGAAAAATCAAATCGTTTTTTTCTAAAATATATTTTGTATCCATTTATTTATTATTCAAATCGAAAAAATAATAATTAACATTAACAGACAGATTTAATTTAATTGCATTTCTGAGCAACATGATATAAGATATAATCTTAGTAGATAATCTGAATAGAGAGTAGAACTGCAAGGGAAAACTTTCGATTTGCATTAATAACGCGACAATCCCTGTTTTAAAAACTCGAAACTTCGATAAAATTTAAGAGGGGCTATTTCAAGACTACCCACAAAATTTTATTAAATTCGTTTCAGCCGTTCTCCCGAGATGTTAAGACAAACGAAAGGGTTCTTTTTATAGTAATATCTCGAGAACCCCTGGCCGTAGAAATTCGATAAATAGACTAAATTTTAAGTGTTACTATTTCAAGGCTATCCACAAAATTTCATCAAATTCAGATCAGCTGTGCTCCCGTCATGCTGAAACACACAGACAGATGTATTTTCAATTTTATTTGCATAGAATAGAGTAATTCTCACCTCATTTACTTTCCAAGTTACTGCTTTCACATTCATTTTTGTTTATTTAAATTTGTTAAACTTTAAATATTCAATTATTCATTATTTCCAAATAATGTCATGTTGTCAAATTCTTAACACAGCTCGGAGGTTCGTATATTTTTGTTAGGAGCTCTAAAATTTGAAAATAGTCTAGCGTAAAGAAATTCGACCATTGAAAGAAAATTGATATATGAGAAACGTTAATGATCGCTCTATCAGTGGATATATAAACATATTTAAACAAGAAATATCAATCCTGCATAAAGCATGGATTATGAAACACTTTCCAACTGAAATGCAATTTTGTAAACATCTCTAAAATATTTAGTGGTGATATTTTTTTTAAATTATCCCAGTACAGTAATTTAATTTACTTCGAAACTTTACTCAAAAAGGCAATGCTATAAAATCATATGTATCTCTATGTAAAAGCAATGAATATTTCATTCATGAACTTTTTTCAGACTCCAGAGTTAAATAATTTTGGGAGAAAAAATTTCGGCAATTCTTATTCAACTCTTCTTACAATCACTTGTTTACATTCTACATCCATTAAATTAGGCTTCGCTGTAGAAATAATCAAAATTTGATGATCATTTAAACTAAAAAATGTTGTAGCTGCGTAGGCGCAGAATATGGTGCACAGAAAAAACGCAAAAATAAAGCGGTTTTAGGACGGATGCAACACTAAATATAAATTAAGACGAACTTAAAAATCACGATTTTGACACTTGGGAAAAAATATGGGTGCCATATTTTATTTTGAAGAAGGTCGCAGGATACATTCACATTAATTATTATTAATTATTATTTTAACTTTTATTTTAAAAAATACCAAATATATTTTATTGAAAATTTTTATGTATTTTATGACCTAATTTGTATATTTTCTAAAATTGTTGATGCAATTTGTAAACTTTAACTTTGCTTAAAAAATATTTGAAAAATTAGGTCCAGTAACTGTGTGATGTTATTCATTTACAGTCCAATATGTCCCACAACCCTTCTCAACAACATACTAAATTTTCATTTTCATAAAGAATTTTTACGGCAGTTATTCATTGAACGGACAAACAGACAGACAGACATAATGAACAAAATCATAAACACTTTTCAACTTTGTTATAAAGTGTTAAAAATCGGTTCAAATGAATAGGAGTATATGTGCTCTGCCCTCAATGATATTTAACTATATCAGTTTATACATTATTTTTTATTAATTATTAAGTTTATAATATTATTGCGAATTACACTATGTTAATAATATTACTGTTTATGTATAAATCGTTGTTTTTAAATTTAAATGGTTCCTAAGCCCCATATGCTTTATCGTACAATTTTTGATTTGCATTTAAGCATTAATATTTATGTGGAGTTTGAACTTATAAATTAATGTGAAGTATGTAGTCACAGAAGCCGCCAATAGAGGATGGTACTGAAACTTATGCAGAGGCTAGTGGTTGATCGTAGCTATTGGACGAAATAGTTCAGTGATCGAACTCCCGTTAAAGACACCAGCATCAATTAATTAGTTTCTCGTTTCTAGGTCTCTTTAGTACGTAACATCTGCCTATATAGTATGTTTGATGTTGATATGGAGCATGTTGTTGATATGCCGTTGTTGATATTGTTCATGTTTGATGCGCTATACGCCTAACTGAGTTAATTATTAAACGTCTAGTGTTCCTTTATTATAATTTAGAACTAATAAACTTCTAACTAGTTCTCAAGTAAAATCAAATTGCTTGATAAGTTCTTTCATTTGCCCCCGTCAAAAAAGTGATGGAATGAAGTACGGCGAAGATATTTCATTCCAAAAATTTTAAAAATATTCTATAGCTAAAAGATCGATGCTTTTCATTCATTTTTCTCCTGAAACGGTTTTATCAATTCCTTACAGTGCATAACCCTTATCGCTTTATCGGCTTCAATTTTTCTAGAAAAGTATTTCTGATAAGGCCAGCATATCAATATATAACGTAAAGATAGGAAAGTTTATCCTGATGATCTGTTTAAAACTAATCCGTAATAAAACTTCGAAACATGCAAAAAGTTATGTCTCAAATTTCAGCGATTCTTTCAAACACACTTACCCCAAGATTGAAAATAATCCTATGCAATTTTTAAATAATATACTTCGTAATATAACTAATAAAATATAACTTATAATGAATATCACTTATAATAATGAATATAACTTATATTATAACTTATAAAAAATGAATGCAAAATGAAACTATATCCAAAATAAATAATTGTATGCAGGAGGTTGGTTAATTTTGAAATTTCAAGTCCGAATGCAATACATATTGTTACCTTTAATGAAGTAAATAATGCCACTGTTGTCTAAATAATGCCAAAACTTCTATATAAATAATACCAAAACAGCTGTCGAAAGACTCGGAAAATTGAATTGCTTTGTTAGTCACTGATCTGTTTCATTTCTTCAAATGAAATAATCTTCTTTCTACCACAGAAATCGGTTGATATCTTTTATTAATATTTTACCCCTTCTAGCAAGATATGGTAATTTGCAAGGAATTGTATATTAGAGTGCACAGTACCAAACGATTTCTGAATTAATAGTCCTAGTGACCTGAAATTTGGGAGTAGTTAATAAAAATGGCAATAGTCAATACAAATTAAATTTATTGTAGGTCCTATAAAGCATAATTTCAAAATCTTGTTAATTTAATCCTAAAAAATAAAAAAATAATAATAAAAAAATAAACTAGCGTACATCGGTTACAGGTGTTATTATTTGAAGTGGGAGCAATCTATATAAAAATATCAATTACACAGTTTTACAATTAAGTGTTTCTAAAGAGTATTATACAATTAAGCTTATTTGATATATTATATTACGAAACATGCGTATACAATTCTTGAAATTTTTATATGGAATTAACCAACAAAATTTTACGTATCACAATTAATTGCTTTATGTTTGAGAAAAAAATGAAGTAGCATCTTCAACAGAATTATAAATCTATCAATGTAATATAATAATATCCGTACTGCCAAAAGTTGATAGCAGTGGTCCATTTTTAATGGTGGCTGTGGATACTTTTATTTCAATGTGGATACCTTTATTTCAATGTGGATACTCTTATTTCAATTACATTAATGGTGGTGGTGGATACTCTTCATTGATTAATTACTATAATTATTGATATTATTACTTAATGGTTCATATTTTATTCGTTGCACGATTCCCATTTCTTGTTTCTTCATTCAAAATTTTACTTAAAGGTTTTGGATGATTAAAAAGTCCGATTCAGCAGAGTTGCCCGTTTGGTTGATGTTTTATACAGACGTTGTTTTATTCAATGGTACTCTTAAGAACTTTTATTGCATGGTACTCTTTTCTTAAGAACAAATGGGATTTCTTCAGAACATTTACATATGTTCGACATCATCACTAATTTCTACATTGTCGCATGCATTGACATTGACACATGCATGCATTCGATATTGTCACTGAATTCGACATTGTCATATACGTTGACATTGTTATATACATACATTTGATATTATCACATTCGACATTGTCACATACATTGATATTGTCACATACATACATTCAATATTGCAACATTCGACATTGCTACGACATAGTCACATATATTTTCGACCTTGTCACTGGACCTTAGCACTGGACTACACACACAACTAGTTTTTACATTTAAAACTTTTCGTTATACAATTATTTGGTGTGTATGGATTTTTCTTTGAACCTTGCATATAGTGAGTAATCATTATTCTTTCAACTGATTTTTGTTTTCAGTGTTAAATTACTAAAGGTTCATATATATACTAATCATATCTAGTGCATCCTGTTCCTTCTACGACGCCATTTTCCCAAGATATAAATACCAGCTAAGCCTCCATTACACAAATAACACCATTGTCTAAATAAATGTTAACATGCTCTTTATTTGAACACATTGTTGTGATGTTTATCTTTACTTTTAGAGGATGATTTGCTGATGTTTAAGCTTCTTGGTTAGTTCTTCTTTGATTTCCTCGCATTTATCGAAATTTAGGGAATAGTAAAATGCTATATTAATTCTAAAGTATAATTTATATGACGATGTCTAAAAGTTCATATCTAGAGTAAGATGGTGCATCTTAGAGCACTCTACAATGTTGTATTCCCGACTGATGAATATCAGCTTAGTCTATATTATAGAAATAATATCTTCAAATAAATGTTCAAATAAATGTTAACAAGAGCGTCATTTAACAACATTGCTGTGGCCTTTATAACAGTTTTTGTTCATTAAGGTAGGTATTCTTATATTTCCATAAATGCTATAGCTGAGGAAGGAGGAATTTAAATGTAAGGTTAACATATAATATTGTGGTGACGTCACGACTGCGGGACTTCACAGACTCTCTGCGGGATGTTACAAACTCTGCAATCCTGTGAGTGCATACTGCGCAGGTCAACGATTCCATATTTAAGACATTGCACCGTGCATTTCTTCAGTCTCGTATTCAGTCTAGTATATTCGCTGTCTAGTATACTGACAGTTTCGTACTTGCGTAGACTCGAAGTCTGAACTTTTGAAGCATGACGTCTTATATCCTGGAGTCTCGGCGTAACATCGGTTAAGTAGCAGATACTTTCTAGATTAACCTCATGCATGCATATAATGATGCAATATGACGCTGTAATGTTTTCAAGTTCAGCAAGTAAAAGTTCCTGCGTTGTTAAGTTTCAGTTATTAAATGTTAAGTTTCTGATGTGTCGAGTATTCGTATATGTTAGCTGTAATCCACTCACCCCACGCAGCATTCAACCAATGCAACCGTCAACAAATGTGTTCTTCAACAAAGGAGTTAGATGTATATATATATATATATATATATATATATATATATATATTAGTGGTGAGCTGAAACCCGTTAATAGCACTCTTCACTATAGTGCCTAACAGCCTCACCAAAGTGGTGACTCGGACATTGCAGTACTAAAGACTAAAAGTCATTGGATTCACTAAAGTGCACAGCAAAGCTTCACTAAGGAGGTAACACGGACGGTAAAGCGGACACTTAGACGCGAATGGATACAGATATAGCGTAGTTTGTTCACAAACTGGTGTTGTTGTTCTAAAGCCACCTAAAGTGTTTACTAAAATCCGGAAAATTTCACCGAAAGTAGTGACTCGTTCGCAAATGTCTGAAGTTTCTCGCACCAAAAGTGCACTTGCCTTGGAAAAGAAGACTCGCTCGGATGCTGCTCTGCATGTAACCAGAAATGGCGTTCTCTGATGACGGTTCAACTGTCGTTGACAAAGTCGATGTGTTTCCACTTAAAGAGTTCAGGTAGGTGAAAGCTTGACTGCACTTCGTCACCTGTGTTATATTCAAGTTTGTTTTGACATGAGTTATAGTGATTATTACATGTACGCGGTCATTTCAATGGATTCTAGTTAATGAATACAGAGTTTTTGATAGTGATATAGTACGCGTGCCGTTATTGGGAACTATAGTAGTATTGGTTGCTAATATCTTAAATGGGCATAGTTGAGCTATCTTTCTGTATTTTTAAAGTTTTTAAAGAGCTTTCGTGTGGGCCGCATGGTTTTTACATGGTAATAATTGTTTTTACATGTCATTTATATATGTAATATTTTGAGATTGTTTTTATACTTGTCTTACTTTTCACATATTCGAATATGAGGGTATGCTTTAGGGTTTTTACGTATCTTTTCGTAAATAGGTCGCGAAAGACTGTGCTTTAGTTTTTTAAACTGTATTTTGTTTTCCGGTATTAGTATTGTTATAGTGTGTGTTTGTAATACATTTGCAAATACGTTGGGAAATAGCAAGGTTAATAGAATATTATCAGGTTATCTCGTTCGCTAGTCCCCCCATGGTAACATTTAAGGGCGAGCTGTGACGTCACTGCTAGACCTTCCGATCTATAGACCAGCGGCGCTTCGTAGAAAAACGTTGGAAAACAGCACGGTTTTATTTAAAAATGCCTTGCTTTAAAAATCAACGAGATACATGAAATGTTTCGTAAAATAATGTGCTAACTCTGAAATATGACAAATGAACTCAAATTTGAATTCAAAATGAACTACATTGTTGTAGATAACGGATGAAGGAGTCAAAACCAGCTATTTGACAAATTATAGATAAGGATATGATTTTCCGGGTGATTTCGTATAACAAATACATTCAGCTTCTTTTTTACACAAAATTTACATGTTTTATGTGTGAACTAATAATCTATATTAATATTTTTACTCGCAAATATATTGCATGAATATGGATTTTAATATAGTATTTTTAACAATTACTTTTACAACTAATTAAAGATTTTAAACGAAATATCCCATTCAAATTCATTATATAGAGACTGTGCACTTTTCTGTCTGTATTGTCTATTAAAGGTTTGAAGATTTGAAATAGGATATAACTAATGAGAAATATGTTAAAATAGAAATAAACAAGATTTATTTCCATAAAACTCTCCATATTATCTTTATCAATTTGCAATTAAATTTATATTTCTTTAAATATTTGATGATTTAACATTTCCTGCATATAAATGTTATGGTACATATTTTGTCGAGTAAAAGTAAGCGTACCATTCCGTTCCTAATAGTTCCTATACAACAAAATATTTGAACTTTTTAATTTTCTGCAAAATGTCATCGATTTGATTTTAAAATATTTAGATTGTATCATTGGATACTAAATGCATGTAATTAATATTTTCATTTCATATGCTTGAAGAAAACCCCGTTTCTATATATTTAATGATATATATCTGCTGTTTAATTTTGTTTATTTGAAGTCTTTGTGAATTCATTTAATTTCATTTATGGTACAGATATTACCGTAGAATTCCGTTAATCGGAACTTTAAAATGCGATAGAAAATCGTGGAAAATAAGAGGGGGGACAGGGGTATCATTCGGAATTTTATGCTAAAAGAAACAGAGGCAAATTTTATCATTTTATTCGAAGACGATTTTTTTTTCTTCGAAATTTGTCCAATATTTATGGGGAAGGAGCTTCAAACTAAAAGGATTCCATTCACCGTTTGCTTTAAAATAAATAGGGTAAATGTATAATTTTAATGCGACTATAAATTTATCTTGTTTTTACAAAATTATCCATAAAATTACACTAGTTTCGTTTAACTTATGAATATCTCTTTCTTGAACAAAAACCATTTTTATTGAATCGAAACTACTCCGTCTTACGCATGATGAAGCCCTTCAATTTGACAATTCAAGATACAAATGCTTTAACAAAAACTTTATTAACAAATTTTCTAATAAAAAAATTCTTAACAAACTACATTTGACATGACTAATAATTACTATTGCAATGGTTTGATAAAATAAGTGTTTTCAAATTGAAATCAATTACTGTTTTTTCTTCAGATGATTTTGAAAGTTTCCTGACTTTCTCTCAAATCCTGACGATATATTTTTCTATAACATGTAAAATCTTTGAAATAGACAAAATCTATACATTGCATTGCCTGTAAATAATATTTGTTCTAATTTATACTGCGTTATTCGTGCCTGTAAACCTCGGAATACAGTCAATATTTAAATGACGCGTGATTAGCCCCATTTAGATAAGAACTATATATTTTTATCCTTCTCAAACCGATTCCCATAACGCACCTAACAACCATTGACTCTTCTCTGATCATTCACTATTTTTTATACATAATCTTAGATCATTCAATTATCTTTCAACATAGCATTCAGTAATCTTTGTATAAACTTCCCTTATGTTAAAATATTAATAGCTTCCCCTCTCATCAAAAATTTGCTATTTATTTTCATATGTACGAAATTTATTTTCGTAAACTTCACATTACGATGCATATACTGTTTTATTTTATTCTATATTGCTTGCACGCAGTTACTATTAGATAAATATTTAAATAGTTTCCGATAAACGTTTCTCAATAGTTTTTCTCGTCTCTGTCAGAGAACGGATCTAACTAAGGCTCCTCTATTTACGAGCTGACTCATCAAGCATATTGATGTCCACCGTAGCTGGAAGCGCAGTCCATTCGCATTAACTCTATTCGTATTTTAATTTTAAGACGTATAATTGAAATAATTATGGGTGGTTGTTCTGCACTGAACTGCTCTAATCATTCTAGAAAGGGTTTTAGGATATTTCGCTTTCCTAGAAACGAAGAAAGAAAAAAACAATGGCTAATACATAATTGGATAACCGGCAATGGAGAATACTTGTGCGAGCTAAATTCTACAATATTCTAATTGAAACTTCTTTTTTCATATAAAGTATTTATTTTAAACACTTATTTTATAATTTCTGTAACTTTAGTATGGAACCCTATGGGCTTCAATATGCTTGATAAGTCAGCCTGTAGTAGAGGAGCTCTAGGTTTAACAGTGACGTCACTCGTCTTTCCTTCCGGGGACAAGTTTTTCCCTGAACGAGACAACCTTATATATAAGATATTCACGGACCTTCGGGAAATAGTACATCCGAAGAAAAGTTTCAAAGTCGGCAGGAAACTTAACCGGAATATTCGAGTGTCTATAGAATCGCGTTTAAGACTCCTAAATTTTTCTTTAAAATTTTTAAACAAATTATTTGGATTCACTTCATTACTTCATTTTAATTTCATTATTATGATACGCTGTATAAAATTAAGTCATTGGTTATATGAAAATATATTTTTTACTCTTAATGTTTTGCTAGTTATGCAACATGCAACTGATTATATGATGAAAATAAAAGACACCTGCATATTTACATACATGTGGAAATAAAATTTTACTGCTAATGAAAATAACAAAAAATAAGAGAAAACCTGTTATATGAATATTTGTCCAAACGTATTTACAAAATTATTTTAAATTTATACAATTCTATATGTGTGTATGAATATCTTCCATAAGTATATCTCGCCAGGAAGGAGTGGTATATTTAATATATTGATATGCATGGCTATTATCAAACAAGAAAGATCAATCATGCTTAAGTCATTGATTATGAAACACTTTCCAACTTCAATGTAATTTTATTTAAGCATGTCTAAAATGCAATACATTCCTCGGTAATGTTTTAAAACTTATCACAATACTACATTAATTTATTATATTTGAAAACTTAAACCTTCATCGAAAAAAATGAACTTCATTCAAATGACGGCATTGAAATATAAATTGCCTGGTTTAAACATCTCTAAAATGTGATAAATTCCTCGGCAATAATCATTCAAATGACGTCATAGAAAAAATAACACGCCTGGCTCTCTCTATAAATGCAACATTTCATTCATAAATAATTTCCCATTCATGTTATTCATCACAATACTATAATAATTTATTTTATTTAAAAATTAAGACAATGGAGCTACAAGTAATTAAACTCTATGCGTAAAACTTCATAAAAAAATCGTCCTTCTCTTTGTAAAATCAATGAATATTTCATTCATATCAGCTACGCAGACTCCATGAACTAAATGATTTTGTGTTAAAGAAATACAGCACTTCTAATACAACTCATTCTACATAATCTGCTGTTTACATTTTACATATGTGAAAAATAGGCTTCGTTGTAAAAACAATCAGATTTGAATGAGCATTTAAACTCAAATATATTGTAATTGCGTTCATTCAGTATGTAGTTGCACAGAATTTAAGCGGAAATAAAGTGGTTTTAGGACGGATACAACACTCAATATGAATTAAAAAGAACTTTAAAAATCACGATTTTGAGACAAGATGGATGCCATATATCCTTTTGAAGTGGATCACGTGATATTTTCATATCATGGTCACGTGATCGCTTCATATATGTGGTGTTATTATCATTTTAAAATTTTTATTTAAAAAACTACTCAATATAAATCGCTGATTTTTTTTTATATATTTTATGGAACAATTTGAATATTACCTAAAATTTTCGAAGCAATTTGTGAATTTTAAATTCGCTTAAAAAATGCTTGAAAAATTAAGTCCCATAGGGCTCAATATATTTCATTTTTTCAACCCGGGTTTAATCCAAAACTAATAGGGTGATATTATTCTAATATATACCCATAGGTCCTACAGACCGTCTGAACAACATACTAAAATTTCATTTTGATTAAGTCATTTTTACGGCAGTTATCGTGATAACGTACAGACAGGCAGACAGACAGACAGAATGAACAAAATCATTAACACTTTTCAACTTTGTTGTAAAGTGTTAATTATTGATACATTGAATCTGAAATATATGATAATACTACATCTTTAATATAGATGGATGTTTAGTAAACTTTTAGCCAAAAAAGCAATATAAAGTCAGCTGCGAATTTTTGAAGGGTATAAACTTTTATTATTGTCCATCTAGACTTACTATCAACTTTAACAAAATGTAAATACACACATTCAATATTTATGCTTATACGCGAGTGATTAGAATTGGATATTTTTAAAATAATAATTAAGCTTGATATAAAACAATTTTACATAATTAAAATATAATACTTCCTTAATACTTGGTAAAAATTATTTTGAACTTAATATAATCGCAGAGTAATAACGTATCGTAATAGGAAACACAAGGGATTTAGTTCGGGGAAGTTAAGTGTGTGTGGGACGCATCACGTTGTCCCGCGCCCTTCCCCTCCCATTAAAATCTAGACAGATTTTCTATATGTGCAGCTTTGAAAGTGTCTGAAAAACGTGAATGTCAAAAAGTAAATGTTCAAATGTACCCATGTAACAGCCGCTAACTAGATTTTTTAACATCTTTACTCCACGGTAAGTATATGTATTCTTTAGATGACATTCATGGACATCTTTGGTTAGGTAACATATACGTTTGCCGAATCATCGCTAAGAAAGAGTCCAGATCAGTCACATTCCCTGCTTTATTCTTAGCAATGCCGGAGTAATCATGTTCCAATTACAATTTTTGGTAAATACAAACTTATGGTAAAATTGTTTTCCCCAATAAAATGAGTTTTTAATTTTTTGAGAATGTTACGTTTCTTTCGAATTATACTTTCAGTTTATTAATTTTATTTCATATATTTTGTACCTACCTAAGCGGCTGCTTATTGCTTTCTTTCAAATAAAATTTTGACAGCATATAAACCAACTATATATGTCAAAATTGTTTTATAATCTGCTATTTCCTGTGTTTACTAAAAAATAAAAAAACTATCGAACCAATGAAATTCCTTCAAATAATATTGGGCAGTAGACAAAAGACATTTGGTATGATGACGGAAGGGCAGGGATTATTTTTTAATTGTCTCGCTAATTGAAGGATTTAAATTTTTCTTATTTCAGATGGTTCGTATTTTCTAAGATTTAAATTTTTCTGGAATTATTTATTCAGTAAGCAGGATGGGTCATAGTGGTTGTGAAAAATAAAAAATTCAGGAAATTTTGATATTATAATTATAAACCACCTTATCTGAAGACTACGACCTTATCTGAAGCAGTTCATATTACATTATAATGACAACACTTTGGATCTGTTATTATTATTTATATAGCCGATTACGTAACAATGTCATATGATTTCTGATTCTACTAAGACTAGCAACATACGAAAGACAAATTTTTGAAATTTTGATTCTTCGGTATTCATCTTTGTGCAATATATCGGCTACCGGGAGTGTTGTCTAGACGCAAGCTGGCTTAACCGGTTAGTGGGGGTCACAACCCCCCCGGCCATTCTTTGATATATTGCTTTCTTTCATTTTTATACTTTTCTGGTATGATATATATATATATATATATATATATATATATATATATATATATATATATATATATATATGTGGGTGTGTGTGTGTGTGTTTCAATTGTATATATCTTTTAGAACTGATATAGGCAAACATGCTTGCATTGCTTTTATGGACTGCGCACCACTGCACAAAATCTGATTAAAATTGGGATACATTTCAAAAGTGTATATGTCTATGACCAAATCATACGAAAACTAGTTCATAAATACTGTCAGTTTAAAATATGTTTCGATCACGGCACTGTTATAATCAGAAAGACCAAGAATTGTCTGTGGTCATCGATACTTTCTGATCGCATATGTACATCTGCACAGAATACTTGCTTTTATGGAACATTTTTCTAGAACAGTCTAGAATAACCATGCTCTGTTCTTCCTCTGGTGAGTTACAAGGTAATCAATAAACAACTCTTACAAAATTGGGATTATCAGTTATGTAACGGAATTATGCAACCACTTATGACCAGGAGGATTTTGAAAACACGCCTTAGATGTGTGCAAAAGTCGTACAATAAAATCTATGTCCAACACACTGAATATTTCCGATCGGGTAAAATACTTGTTTAACACAAATGATACTAAACATGCAAATCACAGCAAAATTATTTAATATTACGATTCAGATGTAGTGACGGCTTCTTAGGACTCCTAAACGTTTTCTTTAAATTTTTTAAACAAATTACTTGGACAAAACTTTATTTTAATTTCATTATTATGATACGCTGTATAAAAAAATCATTGATTATGTGAAAATATATTTTTTACTATTAATGTTTTGCTTGTTAATAAACATGCAAATGATTTTAGGATGAAAATAAAAGACAACTGCATATTTACATACGTGTTGAAATAAAATTTTATTGCTAATGAAAATAACAAAAAATAAGAGAAAACCTGTTATATGAATATTTGTCCAAACGTATTTACAAAATTTTTTTTAATTTATACAATTCTATATGTGTGTATGAATATCTTCCATAAGTATATCTCGCCAGGAAGGAGTGGTATATTTAATATATTGATATGCATGGCTATTATCAAACAAGAAAGATCAATCATGCTTAAGTCATTGATTATGAAACACTTTCCAACTTCAATGTAATTTTATTTAAGCATGTCTAAAATGCAATACATTCCTCGGTAATATTTTAAAACTTATCACAATACTACATTAATTTATTATATTTGAAAACTTAAACCTTCATCGAAAAAAATGAACTTCATTCAAATGACGGCATTGAAATATAAATTGCCTGGTTTATACATCTCTAAAATGTGATACATTATTCGGTAATAATTTTAGAATTATCATAATACTACAATAATTTATTATATTTGAAATCTTCATCGAAAACAACTGAAATTCATTCAAATGACGTCATAGGAAAAATAAGACGCCTGGCTCTCTCTATAAAAGCAGCATTTCATTCATAAATGTTTTCCCATTCATATTATTCATCACAATACTATAATAATTTATTTTATTTAAAAATTAAGAACATGGAGCTACAAGTAATTAAACTCTATGCGTAAAACTTCGACAAAAAAAATCATTCTTCTCTTTGTAAAATCAATGAATATTTCATGCATATCAGCTACACAGACTCCATGGACTAAATGATTTTGTGTTAAAGAAATACAGCACTTCTAATACAACTCATTCTACATATTTTGCTGTTTACATTTTACATAGGTGAAAAATAGGTTGCGTTGTAGAAATAATCAAATTTAGATGAGCATTTAAACTAAAATATGTTGTAATTGCGTTGTTTCAGTATGTAGATGCACAGAATTTAAGCAGAAATAAAGTGGTTTTAGGACGGATACAACACTCAATATAAATTAAAAAGAACATTAAAAATCACGATTTTGAGACAAGATGGATGTCATATATCATTTTGAAGTGGGTCACGTGATATTTTCATATCTTGGTCACGTGATCGCTACATATAAGAGTTTTTATTAACATTTTAATTTTTATTTTAAAAACTTCTGAATATATATCGCTGAATTTTTTTTCATATATATTTTCATCATCATTTTTTTCATAATAATTAATGATAAATTAACTCTGAAATATATGATAATACTACACTTTTAGTATAGATGGATGTTTAGTAAACTTTTAGCCAAAAAAGCAATATAAAGTTGGCTGCGAATTTTTAAAGGGCATAAACTTTTATTATTGTCCATCTAGACATACTATCAACTTTAACAAAATGTAAATACAAACATTCAATATTTATGCTTATACGCGAGTGATTAGAATTGGATAATTTTAAAATAATACTTAAACTTGAAATAAAACAATTATACATAATTAAAATATAATACTTCCTTAATACTTCGTAAAAATTCTTTCGAACTTAATATAATCGCAGAGTAATAACGTATCGTAATGGGAAACACAAGGGATTTAGTTCGGGGAAGTTAAGGGTGTGTGTGACGTATCACTTTGTCCCGCGCCCCTCCACTCCCATTAAATTCTAGACAGATTTTCAATATGTGCAGCTTTGAAAGTGTCTGCAAAACGTGAATATCAAAAAGTAAATGTTCAAATGTACCCATGCATCAGCCGCTAACTAGATTTCTTAACATCTTTACTCTACGGTAAGTATATGTATTCTTTAGATGACATTCATAGACATCTTTGGTTAGGTAACACATACGTATGCCGAATCACCGCTAAGGAGCTGTTTAAGCCGACTACAGTTCCCAGTGTTAATTATGTCAATAATCTAGAAATCAGCTGATCCCTCCACCCGAGCGAAATTACGTTATTCTTCAAACCTATTGCTACGTTATCCATATAATGCAGTGATTGTTATTTATCTACGCAGTGCAAACGCCGTGGACCAGATGCAGACGAAACACTGCCCGCAAGTTTTCGAATTCAAAGAGATCACACGAGTAAAACAGAGCTCAGTCACCCTAACTACAACTTAAACTTGATAAATGCCAAACAACACTTCATAATTTCTTCTCAATGTACAAATGTATTCTCTCATCTATATACCAGCACGAAGAGATTTAAAATATTTCTGGTACTTTTAAAACTATATATTTTAGATATACTTGTTTTGAATGAAAGATGGGGGAAAAACATGTTTTCAGAAGAATCAATAGAAAATACACCTGACGTATCCTAATATATAATTTTCTATATCATAAATCTACCTTTGTGTATATTCTAGCTGTTGGAACGCCTAATTAGTGTTGGCGACGATACTTGGTATGGTCGATTGGCGCTCGCCAAAAACCGAAAAAATGCTGCAACCTTTTTGTAACCAGCAGTTGTGAAATATCTTTTGACGCCTTGGGCAAGCGGGAGTTCTCTCCGCAATGTATTGTATACCATATATGGTTGTGATAAAAATAAATAATTAATTACAGTCCACTTTGAGTAGTTAATTTTGAGCTATCTCCCCCACACTAGCTATCACCTAATCTCAATTTATAACCAATCGGGAAAAATAGACAGTCCAAGAAAAATTACCTTTTTCTAAATAAAAATGAATGAGATATAAAAGTTGAAATCCTTGACGAAGCCCTCTTTCTATTCCGAAATTTGATGCTGAGTCCAGATCAGTCACAGTCCCTGCTTTATTCTTAGCAATTCCGGAGTAATCATGTTCCAATTATAACTTTTGGTAAATACAAACGTATGGTAAAATTGTTGTCCCCAATAAAATGAGTTTTTAATTTTTTGAGAATGTTAAGTTTCTTTCGAATTATACTTTTTGTTTATTAATTTTATTTCATATATTTTGTACCTACCTATGCGGCTGTTTATTGCTTATTTTCAAATAAAGTATTGACAGCATATAAACCAACTATATATGTCAAAATTGTTTTAAAATCTGCTATTTAATGCGCTTACTAAAAAATTAAAAAAACTTTTGAATCAATGAAGTTCCATCAAATAATATTGGGCAGTAGAAAAAAGGCATTTGGCATGATGACGGACGGGAAGGGATTATTTTGTAGTTGTCTCGCAAATTGTAAGATATGACCAGAATGATTTTGAGAACTCGCCTTAGATGTGTGCAAAAGTCGTACAATAAAATCTATGTGCAACACACTGAATATTTCCGATCGGGTAAAATATTTGTTTAACACAAATGATACTAAGCATGCAAATCACAGCAAAATTACTTAATATTACGATTCAGAAGTAGAGACGGCTTCTCAAAGAGCTTGTTTTGGGGGAAACAGATCATGTGTTATGGTTTTCACAGGTCGAATCACAATTTATTGCGGCAGGTATTTCTGTGGATTCAACAAAGTTTCATTCGGTGGTTTCCGCGCTTGACACTCGGCTTCTAAAATGTGTTCGAGATATAGTTTTGAATCCACTGATTGAGGAAGAGTATCAGGTTTTGAAGACACGAGTTTTGGCTTCGTATGAGCAATCTGAAGATTCCAAATTAAGATTGCTTCTCAATGAGGTGCATTTGGGCGATCCTTCGCAATTGTTATGTGAAATGGAGGGGTTAAATTTTGGTAAGCTCAGCGGCAGTGCATTACGCACATTATGGATGCAAAGACTACCGGCTCGGGTGCAGCAGATACTCTGTGTTTGTTCTGAAGAATTCATGGAGTTTTGTAGGGTTGCGAATATTGCACATAACATTTGTGAGGGTCTAGAGATACTGCAGTTATTTCGAGTATTTCGAGGGATAACTCAGAGTTGGAGATAATTAAGTCAGATTTAGCTGAGGTAAAAAAAGCATTACGTGAGTGGGGTTCCGATTTTAGGTCAGGGACTGTTCGCGCTGAACGTAGCAGTTTTGGCCGTAGAAGGAATAGGTCTTCATCAGGTTCGTGCGCTAGTGGTTTCTGCTGGTAGCACGATAAATTTAAGGAAGAAGCTCGGAGATGTATTTCACCATGTAAGTGGTCGGGAAACTAGTTTGCATTTCTGTTTTATCGGCGGCGGTGGATGCGTGTGCTGGTTGCGGATTATTTGTTTTTGAGCGAGCTACGAAAACTAAATTTCTGACTGATAGCGGAGCTGCAATTAGTTGTTTTCCTAAGAGGCTTACTCCACGAAAAGACCCTGGTGATTTGCTTTTGTATGCGGCTAATGGCTCGGTGATTAAGACATTTGGTGGTTTAAGATTGGATCTGGATTTTGGACTTCGGAGAAAATTTCATTGGAACTTGATGATTGCCAATATTTCAACGCCCATATTAGGTGCGGATTTTTTAGAAAGGTTTGGACTCTTGATCGATTTAATAAACCGACGAATTTGCGAAGCGGAGACAAAATTGTTTGCATACGGTACAATTGTTTCAGGGTCGTCGTTAGGTTTGTAGTTGACGAGGGGGAGAAAACAGGTATGATTCTATAGTTTCAGAATTCCCGCAGGTTCTCGTTTCAAATCCACAAACGTTTATAGGTCCTGAAAACGGTTTGATTAAACACTGTATTGAGACTACCGGTGTTCCAGGTTTTCTAGACCAAGCAGACTAAATCCAGAGAAGTTGGCTGCATTAAATAAGGAATTTAAAGATTTGCCTCAGGAAAGTGTAATTAGACCTTCAAAATGTCCGTGGGCTATTCCTAATCATATGGTTAAGAAAAAGGAAAATTCATGAATAATTTCTGACGATTTTGGATCAGTCAATAAGGTTACGACACCAGACAGGTGCCCGCTTCAGCACATTCATGACTTTGTGATGGGACTTAGGGGCAAACTGTTTTTTTAAAAATTGATTTGGTTCAAGCATACCAGCAAATTCCGTTGGAGCCCAGTGATATTTGTAAAACCGCGGTAACTGCTCGGATTAGTCTGTTTGAATTCTTAAAAATACCGTACGGTTTGCGTAATGCAGGCAGTACGTTTCAACGCGTGTTGGATAATATCCTCCGCGATTTTGATTTTTGTCTGTCGTACTTAGATGATGGGGTTTTTTTTTTTCGGAAAACGAGAAAATACATGAGGATCATTTACGCAGATTATTTAGGAAATTGAATGATCATGGTTTGATAGTGAATTTGCCGAAATGCGAATTTGGAGTGTCGGAGATTCTTTTTTTAGGGTTTTTGATATCCAATAAAGGAATTTCTCCATTTCCGGATAAGGTTGGAAAATTAGCTGAATACTCTGTTCCTACTACAGTGAAGGAGTTGAGAACTTTTTTGGCAATGCTAAATTTTTATCACCGGTTTGTAAAGGACGCTGCTGTAAAACAATCTCAGTTGAACGAACTCGTCAAAAATAAACGCAAAAACGATAAAACGCTTATCCTGTGGACGGATGAGGCCATTGAGGTAGTATTATATGGAGAGAGCTTAAGGGTTGCAATCATCGTCAAAGATAAAGGCAGGTGTTGTACGGACGAATTTCCCGAGAATGCGTTTTCTCCCACTGTGACCCTATACATTTCAATGGCAATTTCCGACCGAGAGCGTACACGAGAAATATAAATGGTAAAATAATGGTTATGTACTGTTGTAATTACAGCTGCAAGTAAAAGCATGTACAAGGAAGGCTTTACTCTTTTCATGGATAAGATTTGTTTTCATTATATATCTTACAAATATAGTTAAAAAGTAATTGTGCTAGATTTTAGCGTGGTGCATTTCATTTGGCTATTAATTTCATTGTTCTTAATGCTGTATAATTAGAAAATTTGCTTTATTTTGGTGTTTGTGATATTGAAAAAGACTTATAATGTCATTCTAACACTTTAAAAAAACATTTGGAGTACTTTGCTGATAGTTATAGAGTTATTTTCGGTATCCTCGTATGTTTTCCCTTCGAGGTAGAACTTGGCGACGGTTGGCGACTCTCAAGATTGGGTGGCTAGGGAAGAAAAATGGGAGTTTTAACGAGAGTAAAGACGTATCGTATGATAAAATTTTACGTTCATAAAATATAATAATAGTTTACATTCATTGAAAATGTTAGCTAGATTTTACATCATAACTTTTCGGTGCATTTTATATATAAATATATATGATATATGAGCATGATCTCATTTCTAGTTCAGAGTAAATCGTACTTAATAAGTATTACTAGTTAGCATGGACGCCCATAGGGGATGACAAGGGGGCACTTCAAAATCACAAAGGCGGACATCAAACTAGTCGATGTTGTTAATCTTATCCTTGAATCCCTCCGGATAAATTCTATAGGTGCCGATGCTGGTTAGAATTAATTTCATATAAACATCTCGATTAAAAAGATATATTTTCCCCCGTTCACAAATTAAAAATCAAAGGATGTATCATCAAACTCTCAGTGTTTTCAAGAAGTATTTTGGTATTACACTCTTGTTTAGTTTGGCGAGGTAGACCAGTGGTTAGCACGCGGGAATTGCACTCGGTAAGCCTGGGTTCGATTCCCTCCGCTGCAAAAACTCTCTCCGTGCTCACGCGGAGTACGATCACGTTAAACATGGGGGTCAGTAGGTCCTTCTGAGAGGTTGGTGGTGAGGGAAGGAGGATACGGTCCCTGTGGATGCTTCCCCACTGGGTTCCGGTCTAAATTGATTGGCTCTTTCCGGCCGTCCAAACAGTTACCGTACACCTTTCTGGTATTAATTTTGCTATTAATTGGGCCTCAACTAATAATACTAAAATTAATATTTTCACAGATAGTTTTTCTTCTCTTTCGGCTCTAAATTCCATTAAAAATAAATCCTCTTATCTTTCAAAAATTAAACTAAATGCTTTAGCAAACAAAAATCTTATTAATATTCGTTGGGTTAAGGCCCACTCTGATATCTCGGGAAATGAGACTGCGGATAAGTACGCCAAACTTGCTACCTCCTCGGGTTCTCCCTTTTCCCTTCCCTTCCCGTTTTCCCTCCTTAAAAAATTTTGTAAACAAAATATTTCTCATCATTGGCAAATCTTTCTTAACTCTTATATTTCCCCCCGGACTCATGATCCGGCCCGGATTTCTTCCTTCCTCCCTCTGGTCAATCCCTCCCTCCAAATTACTAACAAATATTTAATATATTTTTTAACTGGGCATGGCCCATTTCTAGATTATCTCCATTATTTTAAACATAAATCCACCTCTTGTTGCACCTGCGGTTCTTTCGGCGATGCCGATCATTTTGTTTTTTCTTGTCCCCATACAAAAAATTTTCATCTTACAAAACCCTCCCCTGCCAATTGCGCAGCCTGGTTCTCGAGAGTCAGTTCAAATAAATCTTCTATAGATAAAATTAAAAACTGTGTTCTCATTGCTAGAGACATCTCTAATCAAATTTCCTGATCAGCTTGTGAGCCTCTCCCTTTTCCCCCTTTTGGTCGGTGGTCCCCTGTTGTCCTTTTCCCTGGAGGTGTTACCCTCTCTTTGTTTGGTTGCTTTGTTTTGTCTGTGTTTTGATTTTGTCTGTGTTTTGCTGTGTTTTGATTGTGCCCCGTTTGTTGCTGTTTGTCTTGGTTTAGTTGTTGTTTTTGTCTTCGTTGTTGTTTTTGTTGTATTATTTCTCATTGTGCACCAGTTGAAGTAACAATTGTTCAAGAATTATTGTAATCCGTTTTATTGTGTCTTTCACTGTTTAACCTTTATATTGTTTCAAAATGTGAAACATATGTAAACTCTCCTGTAAATTTTTGATTCTCAAAATAAACGCTGCTGGACCGTCGGACGAAAGCCATGGAAGTTGGGAGTTGGTTTCGGCTAACTCCTTCCCGGCCGTCCAAATGGATGCTCAAGTCCTTGTTGACGAGCCGGACGGCCTGGGTTTTCAACACCTTTCTGGTAGGTCGGACGGTCTGGGTCTCAACAACAACAACTTTTGTTTAGTTCTCGAGAAAGAAATATGCCTTGTCCAAAGAAGTATTTGAATCACCGACTTCTTGATCATGCGTAAGCAATCTATTAAATGAGCAATCTTATCTCTAAAAGAACCTCACATTCTCCTCATCATAATTCAAGTAATAGGCTTCTTGATCTAGAAACAGCTCTACCAATATAAATATTTTTACTGACATCATACATTTTTACTTACATCATACATTTTTACTTACATCATACATTTTTACTTACATACTTTACATTACAAATGCAGAAGCATTTAGTAAAAAATTAACTCTATTTAAAAGTCATTAAAACTTAATTCTGCACATAGCTTTAATTATAATTTTGGCCCTTATGCTTCAGTTATTTTAAAAATTTTTAGAAATAATTTTGGATAGATTGATTTGCAATTTTTCCTATAAGTTTTTAATATTTAATATGTACAACATTTAATATTTTTATGCCACATTGAGTTAGCCCACTGTAATTGTGCTTACGGGGTCTATGGTGTGTGGGTCTATTTAATTCTGGATGCAAATTTCACAATATGTATTTAAAGCATTTTTCAAACGAATTATTAGCAACCAAATCTCTGAAACTATTATAATTAAATGCAATTTTTGTATTTTGTGCCATCATATTTTATAATCTTATTTATTTCCTATTTATACTTTATAGAAAAACATTTTAAAACAATTTCCAAATTCTATATCGATTAAACATGCGAAAACCTTTCGAACACGTTTTGGCAATTTAAGAATCGTGGCTATTTCAATAGAACCCCTATTTATGAATTTAGACATAATTTTGTATTTTATTCTGAAATGTCATTTTATAAACAAAAAATATATAAATAAAGTCAAATATTTCATTATTGTAAATAGTACATTGTTTTATATTTGACAGTACGCATACAATATATTAAAATAAATTAGATGTAAAAATGACTCAGTCGTACGCCTCAAAGCATATATGGATACTGCTAACACAATTTTCAAAGATAAAAGTGGAGAATTCAACATTTTACGCAAGCATGCATACAATTTTTCCATATACTTTTTAATTAACACTTTACAAAAAAGTTGAAAAGTGTTTATGAATTGTTCATTCTGTCTGTCTGTCTGTCCGTTAGCACGATAACTGCCGTAAAAATGACTTAATAAAAATGAAATTTTAGTACGTTGTTCAGACGGTCTGTAGGACCTATGGGAATATAAATGAATAATATCAACCAATTAGTTTTGGATTGAACCCGGGTTGAAAAAGTTAAATACATTGAACCCTCAGGGACCTACTTTTTTAAACATTTTTTAAACGGATTTAAAATTCATAAATTGCTTCGAAAATTTTAGGTAATATTTAAATTGTTGCATAAAATATATAAAAAAAATTCAGCAAAATACATTCAGTAGTTTTATAAATAAAAATTAAAATAGTAATAACATCTCTTATATGAAGCGATCACGTGACCATGATATGAAAAAATCATGTGACCCACTTCAAAAGGATATATGGCATCCATCTTGTCTCAAAATCGTGATTTTTAAAGTTCTTTTTAATTCATATTGAGTGTTGTATCCATCTTAAAACCACTTTATTTTTGCTTACAATCTGTGCATCCACATACTGAAACAACGCAATTACAATATATTTGAGTTTCAATGCTCATCTAAATTTGATTATTTCTACAACGAAGCCTATTTTTCACCTATGTAAAATGTAAACAGCAAAATATGTAGAATAAGTTGCATTAGAATTGCTGTATTTCTTTAACACAAAATCATTTAGTTCATGGAGTCTGCATACCTGATATGAATCAAATATTCATTGATTTTACAAAGAGAAGGACGATTTTTTTCGATGAATTTTTACGTATAGAGTTTAATTACTTGTAGCTCCATGGTCTTAATTTTTAAATAAAATTAATCATAATAGTATTGTGATGAATGACATGAATAGGAAATTATTTATGAATGAAATGCTGCTTTTATAGAGAGAGCCAGGCGTGTTATTTTTTCTATGACGTCATTTGAATGAATTTCAGTTGTTTTCGATGAAGTTTTCAAATATAATAAATTATCGTAGTATTATGATAATTCTAAAATTATTACCGAGGAATGTACCATATTTTAGAGATGTTTAAACCAGGCAATTTATATTTCAATGCCATCATTTGAATGAAGTTAAGTTTTTTCGATGAAGGTTTAAGTTTTCAAATATAATAAATTAATGTAGTATTGTGATAAGTTTTAAAATATTACGAGGAATGTATTGCATTTAGACATGTTTAAATGAAATTGCATTGAATTTGGAAAGTGTTTCATAATCAATGCTTTAAGTATGATTGGTCTTTCTTGTTATTTTTAAATATATTATGCATATTCTTCAATTGGTATACTTGTAATCTATTTCATATCATATTTTATTTGCAATTGCTTTGTAGTTCAATTTGTTTTTCGAAATTGACTTTATTAACAAAATTATTCTTTAATAATAAAATGTTTTGGTAATAAAATATTCTATCCGATTTCGTATTTTTCTTCATACATATTCTTTAAAATCCTGTAACGTATAACACGTATAACAACTTCCCGTTCCCCCTCATCCTCTAGAAGTGCCAAAAAAACAGAAGGTACACGACACAGTTTAGGCGATAAATCGCCAAATCATGAATGGCCTTCTCCTCCTCAACCACAAGCACCTGCTCTATGTTTGACCATGTTTCTAACATGGAGCAGATTGGACTGCGCTCTCTCCATATATACTAACTCGTTGGTTGAGGCTAAGGAAGCATTTGATTGTTGCAAGAAGGCCATTGCCGAAGCAAAATTTCTCGCATTTCCTTCTCCGAATGTACCATTGGTTTTAATGGTTGATGCTTCTCAGATCGCGACAGGTGCGGTTTTGCAACAGCAGGTGAAAAAAGGTTTGGAATCTTTAGGGTTTTTTTCAAAAAAGCTTACCGCTGCGCAAATGAAATACAGCACGTTTGATCAAAAATTGTTGGGAGTTTATACGGCTGTAAGACATGTTAGGCATATGTTGGAAGGTCGTCAGGTGATGATTTACACTGATCATAAACCGTCGACGTATGCATTTAATCAAAAGCTGAATAACTCTTCCTCTAGACAGATTAGACATTTAGAATTAATCAGTCAGTATTTAACCAAAATCAGGTATTTTCCGGGAGATGAGAATATAGTCGCTGATACCTTATCTAGGATCAATTCTATAAGTTTAGCTGCTTCGATTGATTTCGATGGTATTGCGCTGTACCAGTTACAGGATCAGGAGTTGAAAGATTTGTTAAAAACGCATACAGCTCTCGATTTGCGGCTTATGCCTTTCCCTGCCTGTAATAATGCTATGTATTGTGATATGTCTAATGGTGTACCTAGACCTTTCATCCCATAGATCTGGAGGAAGAAAGTGTTTGACAGGACACACAATTTATCACAGTCTGGTTCAAAGGCGACATTGAAGTTGATCCAACAACATTTCGTGTGACGTGCTATGAGGAAAGATTGTGCTGAATGCTGTCGGCAATGTCTTGAATGTCAAAGAACCAAGATATTTAAGCATACTAAGACGCCGTTGGCAGAATTTCCTCCCACAGCGAATCGGTTTTGCCAGATTCATTTGAACATAGTGGGACCGCTGTTACCGCCAAAAGGTAATAGATACATCTTAACATGCATCGACAGATATACACGATGGCCGGAAGCACTTCCGATTCAAGACCAGACCGCGGAAACGGTAACTGAAGTTTTTCTCAGCAATCGCACGTTTTGGAGCGCCGGAAGTTATCACGACAGACCGGGAAGCAATATTTGAATCTCATCCGTTCCAGTGTTTATCTAGGATTTCGGGGGTGCACAAGTGTTGCACCACTGCATATCATCCTCAAGGGAACGGAATGGTGGATCGTTTTCACAGAACCATCAAATCGGCTTTAATGGCTGTGGATCCTATTCATTGGAGCGAGGCTTTGCCAGTGGTGTTATTATCTTCGAGATCGGCAGTGCGAGAGGTGTTAAAAGCCGCACCGACGGAGTTGGTTTACGGCACAGCCCTTCGCTTGCCGGGAGACATGATACAAAAAGCATATCAGAAAGAAATGGCTCCAAAACAATTCGTGCAGAATCTGAGGGAACACATGGCTAAGCTGAGGCAGATCCCAGCAACTGATCCTTCTACGCAAAAAGTGTATGTCCCTCAGGATTTAAAGAATTGTTCCCATGTTTTTCTACGCATAGATGCTGTCAGACGGCCATTGGTGCCGCCATACCAGGGACCGTTTCCAGTTTTGTCAAGGACGGACAAATTCATTTCGATTCTGTGAAATGGCCGGAAACATGACGTGGCATTTGACAGAGTGAAGCCAGCGTACGTGGTGGTTCCTGAGGTGAATGAGCACACAAGTTTGGAGACTCCTATTGCAAGTGTCCAGAGTGTGTCTAGATCTGGTCGTAGAACTAAGCCTGTAGTTCGTTTTCAGGTTGGATCTTCACCTCGATGTTTTTCCCTAGGGGGGAGTACTGTGGTGACGTCACGACGGCGGGACTTCACAGACTCTCTGCGATATGTTACAGACTCTGCGGACTTGTGAGTGCATACTGCGCATGTCAACGATTCCATATTTAAGACGTTGCATCGTGCAGTTTTTCAGTCTCGTATTCAGTCTAGTATTCTAGCTCTTTAGTATACTGACAGTTTCGTACCTGCGGTGACTCGAAGCTGAACTTATGAAGCAGTACGTCTTATATCCTGGAGTCTTGGCGTAACATCGGTTAAGTGGCAAATACTTTCTAGCTTAACCTTATGCACGCATATAATGATGCAATTTGAGGCTGTAATGTTTTCGAGTTCAGCAAGTGAAAGTTCCTGTATTGTTAAGTTAAATTTCAGTTATTAAATGTTAAGTTTCTGATGTGTCGAGTATTCTTATACGTTAGCTGTAATCCATTCACCCACGCAAAATTCAACCAATGCAACCTTCAACAAATGTGTTACATGCAAATATATATATATATATATTAGTGGTGAGATGAAACCCGTTAATAGCACTCTTCACTATAGTGCCTAACAGCCTCACCAAAATATTTCACAATAAACTCGGTTGAACTACATTGTTAAAAGAACATCGTTTAACAAAAAATTGCCTTCCAATGTATAATAGTTGACAAATGAAAACTTGTGTTGAAACAATTGTCATTGCTTTAAAAGCATTGTTTTTTAAGTTTTTGCATCAGGCTGGATTTTATTTACAGCTAAGTCGTGTCCATTGGTCTTTCTTGTTTTTTAATAAAAAAAAGAACTGTATAAAATTATTAACTGTATATTTATTTTGTGGTCATAATAGCAATTATTATAAATAATTTCTATTCTGGTAGTGAGTTTGATCAATAGAATAGTTTGCAGTTTTGGGAAAATTTTAGACTTCTTTACAAAGGATCACAAATTTATGCAATGGGAAATACAGATAAATGTGGCTTCGCCATTTAGTGTCAAAAAAGTGATGGAAGCAAATAGGATGGAGATTTTCCCTTTATAAAACTTCGAGAATATTTTCAAATAAAAGAGAATCATCTATTATTTTATTTTTCACTTTCAACAGTTCCATTCAATCCATAACTTTTATCGTTTTATCGGATTCCATATTTCAAGGAAGAGGGTTTCCTGATAAATATAAGTATATCAATATATTATATAAAATAGAAAATATTGAATATATTGTTAGTGAAAAAATTATATTTGGATTATAATTCATTGATATCTGTAGAACATAATATTAAATATTTTACACCGTATTATATTGTATCGAACATCTGAAATGGCTAAATTGGATGCTCTTTTAAGAATCAAAAGGTAAAAATACCTTTACAAGCAGCTATTTGTATGACGTAAACGTAAAGTTGCCATATTTGACAATTGGTGACCAGTTGGAGAGCAGTTGATGTGATAGGATCTACATTGTATTGTGAAATACGGTATTTTTTTTAGAATAGTATCCGCTGTTTGGAGAAATTAGTGGAGAATTTAATTTTTGTTTTACTGTACCCAGTAGTCATTTATTGATTTTGTGATATAGTTGTGATAATCTTGTGATATCGAGCTATTTGCTGTATTTTATTCAAGTTTATGCTGTGATTTTAAATACACTTGTTATACTTTTCCAAAATGCGGACTAATAATAAACGTGTTATTTATCCTTAAATTTGGACTCATTCTTGTATCTTGACAGTACACCACGATTTCAGAGACTAAGATACGTCCTAATAATATAGCAAATAAATAAGACCCAATATAAGACATGTTTGATAATATTAAATGTATATAAATTTTAATTGTAACCAATAAAATTAAAATGAGTTGACAAATCTGAAAATTCTAAACAAATACATAAATTTTCAATAACATTCTAACTAATCAGAATTCCTTATCCAGTTGTTCTCAACGCATCAGTAGCAATCACTTAGATTCTATTGAAATTTTGAAAGGCATACATGTAATTTTTACTGCTGTAAATGGTAATAATCTAAATGCTATAAATCGGTCCAAAATTTATTTCAATAACGTAAAATCTAGTGTTTGTGTCCTATTTGAGTTCAGGTCAGAAAGTATTTCAGACTATGTTGATAATTGTCAATCGCAAATGAAGTTATTCCGTATCAGTTAATGGGAATCATGAACATATTCAAAATGGTTTTGACTCAAACCACTTTGTTCAAAGATTACGCGATCATTCTTCATTTAAAAAAATTACTATAAATATTCTGGTGACAAATTTACTATTTTTTTAATTCTTTTAATATAAGGAATTTAGCCTATATAAAGTTATTTAGTAAATACAAAAGCGCGGGTTTATGGCCCGTATTTAACGTGTACACAACAACTTCGTTTAAACGATGTAAACAAAACATTGTTAAAGTATTTCCAAACCATGTTCCACAAAATGGTTTGAAAGAAAGTAAATATGTAGATTCATATATGAACTTCAAGCTGGGATTTTATTTGAAGTTAATTTTTACAAATATCTGTATAAAGATCGTAAAAGGAAAAATCTGATGTGGGCAACACATGACTTTCCTTATATAATGCAATGAATTTACTTCTTTTACAGTTAAAAAAAATGTTATTCTTATAGTAGATACTTATATTCTTTCCGAGATATTGAATTTTCTTCAATTAGTCGTCATTTTCATTAATTTAGCGTCATTTTCATCAATTTGGCGAGATTTTTGTTAATTTGTCAACAATTAAAAATGTCGCCAAATTGGCGACATTCCGCCAAATTCGTCGCCAAAATCTCGCCAAGCGTTATCGACGAAGAAATAAGTTATCATTACAGCAGATAAATGACTATTGGTGTTCAAATACAAAATTATTACTCAAAGTATCTTTTTTCATGAATGAAACGAGCTAGGTCCACGAGAGTGATGTCACCAAATTTATCGCATGGTATTACATATGAAAAGTGAACATGTTTCTCAATAGCAAATATATCTTTTTTTATTTTATATGAATTTTTGATCATTTTTTTGAAAAATGTGCAATATCTCGAGAACGGTTAATATTAGCGTTTTAACATTTATGTTAATCGTTTCCTAATGAAAAATTACATAAGGAATGTCTATTTGCGTAACTTTTTCAGCGGTTTTGATTTTTCGACAATTTTTTCAAAATTTTACTCGAAGATGTAGGGGTGTTCTGAACATTCGATTGCGAATAAAAACAATAGGCTTCCAGGGTTTATGGATTGTGATTTTTGTACCAAATTTCATTCGAATCGATCAATTAGTTCGTCAGTTATCATCTCCACAGACTCACTGACACACACACACACAGATACCACTTCAAAAATATTTGATTCGTGATCAGGGATGCTTGAAACGTGTTCTCCCTTCGAAAACTCGAATTCAAATTTTCGACCCCGTCACAATACTTTCTTTATACATTATGTATATAAGGAAAGTAATATAAATAAAGTGGTAATAAATATTATATTATAAAGTTCTAATATTTACCGATTATTTACGAATAATGACAAGAAGTCTGCACCGGCAGGGGGGAATATATTTAGTAGTTCAGATACACAACGTTAAAAATCAATAGCAATTTATATCAAATATTACACAACAAAAATACATTAATCCACATATGGTTGAAGGCCCAGACCACACGACCAACCCTAGGGTTTTCGGTAGCAATGTGTGTGGCCGGAATCCACATATGGTATTAATACAGATCATTAATGTATTTATGCACAAATTTATTAATTATTAGGAATAAAATAGCGTTTAACAAACATTATTCAACCAAGTTAGAGAATAAAAGCTTCAAATATTTCTAAACTCAATAGCACTTAAAAATAAAAACTTTCTGAGAAATAAGAGGATGATTACCTATTCTCTAAAGAAATAGACGTAAACTGCATATATAAAATTTAACTCAGAAAATATTCTGAATACCAAAAGGACTGGCACAATCCATTAAACTCGAGTTTTGCTCATTATGCAACCTGAGTGAGAAAGCTTTTCTTAGCAATAGGAATTCAGATTTGTGTTCGGAATAGAATCTCTGAATAGAGGTCAGTGATTTTATTAAAGCATAATGTCTGAATTTTTCATTCTCTTGAATCCTTTCCGAAAAGAGAAATATGCGGAATTTTTCTGTATTTTCTAGTTTCTGCATTTCTGTTTGAAATATTTTAGCAATCTTGGTATAAAACATTTTTAAGTTCAAATTACATGGTTAGAAGAAACAAATTATGTTATTGCTTTCCCTATAATATACAGGAAGATAGAAGGTAAAAGGTAACGGTTGTGATGAAATAAAAATAATATTCATCTCTTCTGGATCGAATGAAAGATTTTGAGAATTACTGATTACGAATTCACCGTTTTCTAAATGATGATGTCTGTTTTCCCGCCTTTAAGATGGTGAGAAATATATATCTTGTGTAAATTGATAAATAGAAATGCATTTGTTTGCGATAACTGGTAGATGTAAACGACGATAATTGATAGAATGCAAGAGGCCGGTTTAAGGAAAAGCCTATTCATTTGTGAGGAGCATTTTCAGCATTTGGAAAGAAAAGATAAATTATAAATTAATAAATTCATAAAAACTAACAAATAATCAATTATACAAATAGTTTGTTATTTCAAACGGAATTGAATTATTTATAGAACGCTATTATGCACAGTTCTAAATATATTGCAACTTTTTAACCTAAAACGAAAAAAAAGTCATTAACTGCCTTGTAAGTTTATTTAATTAATAATGAAGGGATACTGTTCTTTTGAATTTATCAAGAATCATTCTCAAGATATTGCTATTTTTATTGTCATAAGCAATGTATCATACATTTTAAAATAAAGCTATTTACATGGATTTTAATGTGTATATTTTAATCAGTAACAAATAAATGTATACACTTTTAATAGCATCGAGTCATAAGCAAGTTCTCTATATATTTTTATCAGGATTGAGATTCGTAAATTCTTCTAAAGCACATCCTCAATAGTTTCCAATCAGAGCAGTGTCTCACATTTAAAAAAAAATATCCAGCAAACAAGTGAATTATTCTAAAATGTTATCTAGACCATTTTGAGGGGGGGGGGGGGTCCATTTCATACTGTGACCCTTGGCCACTGATTGGACAAGTCTCATGATGCCCACTCGTTTTCCGCAAGACCGATTTTCAGATAGGTTTCTGCTGGTTCATATTTCGATTATGGCAAAGCCAGGGCGGATTAATCAGGGTTCTCATCCCCTGGAGTTATCTCAAGTAAGGTAATAACATTGCTGATAATAAAACTGTTGTTAGTAAGGTAATAAAACAAAACTTTTGTCTCATTTTAGACTGGATGGAGATACATTTTGTGCCCTGTCAATACTCTTTACTAAGTATATGTTCTATAACGAAATTGCACCCTCTAATACAATTCTCCTTATGGCGATCTCAATTGTTTTTAAACTACAGATAAATGTATATCAATGGACGCCATGGGCCAAAACTTTAAATAATGATTCAGTTTTTTTTATTATTTTTTTTTCCTTTCAGGTTACCATTGTGGCATATTGCCTCTAGCGTCATAAGCATTATATTCAGCGACGGATTCAACAGATTATTGGACATATGGAAACTATGTTGTTTGCAGAATATAGTGCAAATACTTAGATTGATCTAATAGGGCTATGATTGTTAAAATTGCAATTTAATTTGTGTTTGTCGTACGAGCCCAAATTCCGGTTATAACCCACACTTTACCACTGAGGATTTAAATCTAGTTTAGCTGCTGTAGCTCCGAATAACATGAAATTTCTGTATGACATGGAATTCAAACAGTTTCTTGGAAGAAATAATAATCTTGAACTTTTATAATAAAACAGTTTTATGACAGGGTTTGTGATTAGTCCAAACGCTGTGACGCCTATATAACTAGCCCTCATTGTTCCCCAGGAGGCAGAGGAAGAGCCAGCACAAAGGTATCATAAAAAACGTGCTTTAAGCAAACCACTGGGGGTCAAGCAATCCGACCGGTCATCGGCCAGGGGCCACAGTGTATAATGAAGCCACCCACCCACATGGAACAGACAAATATTTTCCCCCAAATCTTTCCTTACTGAAATTTTAAGCTGTGCACTTTGTAAACACACAAGTGATGGAAAACATTTCATGACCAAACCCATCTGTTATACGACTGTCCCTTAGTGGTGTACTGCAAATACTGATTGTGTTTTATCTTCATGGTGATTCTGCAAGCTGCTCTATAAGGCGACTTCAAAAGTGTCGAAAGCCCAGACCACCCGACTCGTCCGAGGACTTAGAGCAGCTGTTTGGATGGCCGGGAAAAATTTAGGATAGCGGAGAACGTCCTCCACCACCGAGCGGCTGCTGAAGCGTTTATTTAAATTCCAAAAGGGGAGGTTACATAGGTAAGGACAGGATTACAAAATTGCCATGTTTAAACATTAGTTGGCAGAGGTAGAAACATATTTTGAAAAATTGGTTGAATCGTATGTTGACAAAATAATAAGAAATAATAGATGAAAATATGACATATGAGTATTTATAATGGTTGTAAAATGATAGGCTGTTTGTAGTTATATGAAAAGTGAGTTAAGTAAATATCTTTGATTATTTTAAGTTTACGATAATTAAGTTGTCAAATTTCCCATGTAAAATTTTAAGGTTAAATTAGGTTTTTTCAATAATAATCTGTGCAAAACAACACAAGGAAAACCACATAAAGAGGACAATACGGACGAGCAGAACAACAAACAGCTACATCAAGCAACACTAGAAGCAACACAAGGTCCAAAAGGACTCACAACACAAAGTCCCAAAGAGACAAAGGTACATCAACCCTCCCTGTAACAGTGAGAGGATGTTCATTGATCATCAAATGCTAAAAGCAGAAAGTCCCACAAACTAGTCATTTTACCTTGTTTGAGACTTCTCTTGCAACAAGAATACAGTTTTTCAGTTTGTTTAAAAGCAGTTTGTTGGAACAAACGTTGGTAAACCAAGTCGCTGAGAACCCGGGAGAGGGTTTTTTCAGATGGTAGTCTTTGGTGAAGGAGCAGGAGTAAACGTTGTGATCAACATCACCAAAAGAGTTACAGGGGCAATTAGAGGTGGTTTAATGTTTAAAGAAAAAGAGATAGTCCAAAAAGGGGCCATGGCCAGTAATAAAATAAATGAGGAATTTATTGAAAATTTGAGTACGGAGGTTAACCAGAGGAAGAAAGGAAAGGCTACGGGCAGGATCGTGAGAGCGGGGGGAGATGTAGTCATTTAGTAGACATTGCCAGGAACGTAGAAGGATAGATTTAGAAGAAGAGGAAAGGAATGAGTATGGGAAAGGGACAGATGTAGGAGTGCCAGAGATGGCAGCTTCTTTAGCATGAGCATCAGCGACTTCGTTACCCAAGGTCCCAGCATGGGCCTTGACCCATTGAAGGTTAATAATTTTGGAGTTCGAAAAGGCCAGGAGTTTGATCTCACTAAGGAGTTTAGATTTATTTCTGTTAGATTTGAGGGCCAGAATAGATCACAGACTGTCTGTGAATATATTGACTTTAAAGTTTTTGCTTTGAGCCCATAGCATGGCAAATTTGATGGCTGAGATCTCAGCTTGAAAAACTGTGTTCCCCTCTCTAAGTTTAAATGAGTGTGATTTTTCAAGGGTGCCATTTTTAAAGATACATATGGAGTATCCAATGTTATTGTCAATCTTAGATCCATCTGTGTAAATATTTAAGTTTGAGAAGGTAGATGGGTCACTGATGGGTAGATTAACAGTACGTTGAGAAGGAGGAATAAGGGTGGACGAAGAGTTTGAATCAAAACAAGAGGAGGGAGGGAGCAAGGGGGTCAAGGAAAAGATCTGTTTTATATTTCCAGAAGTGGAATTTCCTGTGCAGGTTACGTATAACTTCAAAGTGTGAAGAAAGTGTTTATCCATGTTAGTAGAATTTATAATTACAATCAAGGAAACAGTAATATGCTAATTATGACGGAGAATATGAATTTTCCTGTGCACAGGTTATGTATAACTTCAAAAGTGTGTAGAAAGTGTTTATCCATGTTAGTAGAATTTATAATTACAATCAAGGAAACAGTAATATTCTAATTATGACGGACAATATGAATTTAAAATAGTATCCCTTGTAAATATAGGAATGGGTAAATATGTTTATTCATGGAAAAATTTTGGATCATTCTGTATTGATTTCCGCAACTTTTATTGTTTAGTGTCTAGTGTATTCCCTTACAGCTGCCAGTAAGCAAGTAGAGATGTAATTCCACACACTGTTATGTAGGTGATATCACGGACGCTAAGCTGGTGTACACAGATTGCATAAAATTTCCACTTTTCTCTAGGGAATATCACATCCGTTGCTTGGATTTACACCACATTTTGATGTTAGAATGCAAATGTTATAACCTGTAACGCATGGAGGCCCATCAAGTGACGGGTTTTGATTTAAATTGTGTCAGTCTGGTGAAAAGGGAAGTAAACCGGTTGTACGCGGTGTATGAGGATTGCATGAAATTTTAACTCTTATTTTTTTAGGGAATATTTCTTCAAAAGCGGACCAAGGGCGGTTGAATGGTGTTCATTTAGGTAGTAGTCGCTTAGCAGACTTGTACATTTCTTTTTTAGATTATTTGCTTGAAAATTTGATTGCTGAAATAAAAATTGGTACTGCAATAAAATAGTGGCCAGTGGTTGAGGGCACTATAGTTAATGTGTACTCTTGTTAATTCTAAAAAAACAATTATGTAAATTAATTACAAAAGTAAAGCCCTTGGAAATAATGTTAGAAAGCTGCTGTTACGTTACATGCCTTACAGTATTTATATTTTTCATTTCAAATTCGATGAGACTTAATAAAAAAGTTAAAAACTTTTCGGGATTGGCGAGCAAAACGAACATGGGCGTAGACACTAGTGCACTGAAATGACATGGTAAAATCACAAAAATGGAACAATGGAAATAACTCTGAAGAGAAACCTCTAGTGTAGCTGTTGTAAGAAGTGATTTGCGTTTTAGCAAATTAAATACAGTGTTTTGTAAATGAATGGTTATCAGGAGCGTAATAACTTTTAATTTGTTTTACTTGGTAGAAAATCTAATAATGCAATGCACATGGGTTTTAACAAATTAGGAATGAATCACGGAAGAGCTCCAGAAAGTTCTGGAAACCACAAACTGGAAATTAACTTTATTCGATAATTGGAAGAAGAACGATAGAAATCAATGGTAGTTTAGTTGTTCAATGTTCATATGGAGATGACATGGTTAGTTTGTAAATATTTATCTCTATAATTAAGTGTGTAAATTGGTTTGATTTACAAAAAATTCTAATTGTATTTTAAGATTAGTAAATTATGGGTGAATAAATATATTTTTTATACAGTTGTACAATACATATTTGGACATTCATGTACAGACAGGAAAATCAGTAAATTTTTAATGAACTTGACCTGTATACCCTAATTGATCTATCACTTTTGGTGTATGAGATCAAGAGTACAATTTCTCTTGATATTATGATCATGTGTAAGGTAAATTGCATATGAACATGTAAATTGTACGACAACGTAACCTTATGTGTTTCTATATAATCGATACATGAAACTTCCCCAAATTATCAACCTTTAATTTAGAGCCGGGAACAAACTTGGGTTCTTCCGTGCAATATCCCTGTCTCAATCACTGGACTGTCCCACCTATTCTAAAAGGCTTAGAAATACATTTTGAACCACCATTTTGCCCGTCTGTCATAAAAAAAAAAAAAACCTCGACTCATTTAAATTATGATCCTAGTCGTTCCCTTTCTAGGCTAGTTGATCTTCTAGTGGGTCTAGACAAACGTAAAAAATGATTCTTTCCTTAATAACTTTTTTAATCGTCAACAATTAAGTAACTATTAAGTCCTTATTTCCCCCCCCCGCATTGAGAGTTAGTTGAATATACAAACGGCAGTTACATCTTAACATTTGTTAAGAACATTCGATTCCTGGCCTAAGAAATAGTGTTAATTACGTTCTCATACCAATGCTATTCACCTAACTGTCTTATGCCTGCTTTTTTCAAGGAAGTATTGGAAAGTTATACTTTTCTCTCAGTCTGGATGTTCTTAGATTTTTGATATTCCACTCAATACAACCGTTTTATTCATTTAAATATACATTTTCTGTTATTCTATAATTATATTCTGTGGACCAATTCGCACCTTATCGAATTGTAAAGCATTCTTAATTTTCCAGATTAACTTGAATAGCTTGAACTTACTTGAATAAGAAATAAAAACTACTTGCAAAAAGTTTTAGGAGTGGACATTGCGAAGTCCACTTCGACAACAAGAGCTTGCAATTTCGTCTAAGTAGAGAGTCGGCTGGCCATTTCGAAGAAACAGGGTTCGATTCCCGGTTGAGACAGCAGGGTTCTTTAAAATGCCGCCTGAACAAATCAACCATTCAGGTTAGTGCAAATATATTGGAGGTCTAAAAGTGACCCTAATACGAATTGTATTAGTGGACTCTGGAAGATTGAGTGCCAATTTCAAATCGAGAAGATAACGGCCACGCAGGAAGCTAACCTGGAGAAAAAAATATCATCAGGAGGACAACCTGAGGTAAAAATAGCAGGAGGTAGAGAGTCAAATTATCAGCTGCACGCCAATCTCACATTAGAAAGTGGAGAATGCAGAGTCCACTTCGACAAATGAGCTGGCAAACTCATTTGTCGAAATCCCAGTGCAGGAGACGTAATGAGACATTAGAGGAGACATTAGAGGAGACGTAATGACAAGTTGCATTTAAATTTTGATTATGTGTCTCTGTAATATGTAATGATTCTACGTAACTACAACGATATTTTAACGGCCCACAGGATTTTGTTGACGTGAAATTGAAATAAAGAAAAGGATGTTTTCAACTTTTCTTACACTGCATATTATAACGTAGAAGGAGAATATGTAATGTCGTCAAACTTTAGATATACACGTTTGACTTTAACGCCTCCTCTTGCTCGCCCTAGTAGCTCAGCGGTAGAGCACCAACTGGCCAGTTCAAAGATTCAGGTTTCGATTCCAGGATAAGGCAGGAATGTTCTTAGCAACAAATGTTACATATATATACAGAGCACTGTAAATGTCTAAATTTAGCCTGTTGAGATTAATCTTCAAAACGTGTATATGCAGAGTTTGACTACATGCACATATATTCCTTTTACGTTATACTATGCAGTGTAAGTAAAGTTGAAAACTTCCTTTGCTTTATTCCAATTTACATCAACAAATTCCTGTGGGCCTTGAAAATCTCAGTGTAGATGTAATCATTATATATTACAGATACACATAATCAAAATTTAAATGCAACTTTTCATTACGTCTCATCTAAGTGGCATAACTCTTTATAACTCTTATGGAAAATAACATCTGACTGCTAATTTTTAATGACATTTGAATAACCTTTATGAGGATATCAACAATGACATACAGATTTAAGGAATTTCATTTGAAATTGACTGTTATTTTAGTTAATACCTTTATTAAATGTATGGCTTTTTCTTTATTTTTAACTTGAAAGAAATAAAACTTGTTACATTAAAACTTGAATACGAATTGTGCGTATTGTTAGTTGTGGTAATCTCAATGTCAATGTAATGGAATGTAAATCGTTCTTTTTGGTCTGGCCTCGAGAAAGACGCAAACTGATATGCGTTAGTTACCGACATGGCGTTTGCAGCTTAAAATGAGAATAGATCTATTGTATCGCAATTTTCATTCAACACGTTCAGTAATGTTGTTTCATCTTTGTAAAAACATTAGTGATGATAAATATAGATAGTGTGTTGCAATAGTCGTAAAATGTATTTACGGGTTGTTGAAAATAGTGAGACGACAAGATGGCACCATGCATTAGACAAGAACGAGGCAAATTTTTTATAGGGCAAACAATAATTTAAGATCAAGACTACAAATGACGTCACGCACTTAAAAACCATGGACTCAGTGTACACCGTGGTATCCGCGAACTCTCCAATATAAGCACTGGCTAGGCCCTTCCCAGATGCCTGTGATCCAATGGGCATACATATGCCGCAGAAACAATAAGAGCCAAGAAGGAGCTCACAGATTACCGCCATGCAACATTTGAAAGGGAGTCAGTTCAATACAGAGTTTGAATTTAGTGTAGTTGAGTTCAATTTCAGTTCAGAGAGTTTCAGTAAAGCTTGAGTTTACTGTGCAGAGTCCAGTCGAAAAACGTTAATTCAGTTGCAGTCCAGTTCAGTGTGAGTGTAGTCTGAAGTCCTGTCTAAAATGTCATTCAGGTGATTCTGTACAAGGAGTCTATGCATAGGGATGTGAATAAAAGAGAAGAGAAGATAACCATATATATCTAACCTATCTGAGGAAACAGCATAAATCTGACTACAAGTCAGTAACAACAAAAATCCACTGTATCACTTCCGTAGCTTTTCAGCAGGATACTCTGTAATTATCAGTAAATGATGATATGTACGAAATTTAATCATGAGAGAATTTAAAATTAATAATAAATTAAAATACAATTCAAATTTAACTAAATAGGTCTCTTCATTGGGAGTGTAAATTTTGTTAAACAATTTATTTTCAGATAACACCGGACAACACACAATGGCAAGTTATCACAAATACTATGTAAATTTACAGCTGCAGTCTCTTCATAAATAATAATAATTTACGCCATAGATATACATATAAAATATTGCACATACATTAAAATTAGTATATAAACCCGTCAAAGACAGGGACTAAGATTCTTAAAAAATGGGTTGCTGAATTTAATTAAAACAACTTTTTTAATAAATTTCATTTTGTTTTAAAATGTATGTCACTGAAATGCATTGATAGTAGTATTAAGCGAAAATCTTGTTCAATTATGTTCTGTCTTGCGACCGATAAAACTTTTCGATCTCCAGTGGGGGGTTATAGTGGGTTTAGAAAGGGTCTTACAGACACCCATTTTATCCACCCCTGAAGAGAAATCTAAATCTCGACTCCGTTAGATTCTGACCTATGTTTGACATTATAAGAATGTCGAGATTTAGCCATCTGAATCACCGCGTGAACTTCTGGAGGGTCTAAAATCTTAAAACACTATTTTCCACTTTAAAAATAAACCCTTCGGTGGATCGGTTTGTATATCTTGCTCTGTCACACTTTCTCCCATGGACTGTATTATAATATGCATAGATTCATCCGTATCATATGGGCTTGTAATGGGATATATTTGGAAAGCCAAGCACATCCATTTTCTTCAGCCCCACGTCCGGGAGGAACAGAAAATCGGGCTCCGCTAGTTTGTGTCCCGTGCTTGATAGTATAAATGCACAAATTATTAGCCTCTAGGTCACTGAAGGGCTTCAAGGGAATCTTAACAGACAGCAATTCGTTAGAGAAACATAAGATAGTAAAATATCACATACTTATTTAAAGTAAATCATATTTTCTTCTGTATAAGTAATTAAAAATAACACTTACCTTTTACAGTAATAAATAGTTGTAACTTGAATTAGCATAGTCAGTCAACCATCATTACATTTGCGGAATCATGAACGGGAATTTCAGTTAGATAATATATTAATACATTTATCTCAGATTTTGCTACTTACTGAAAACGAGTATACATTTTAAGAACTTAAGCAGCGTGAGTTAAGAAATTAAATTACACAGAATTTTGAAAATCTATTTGAGCCCCATCTTTTATAGCTGAATTACATTAAGTTGCGTCTTTCATTTTACATTACGTTTAAATTATATTTTCTTTGAAACACTTGAATTTTAATGTTACTTCCAATCATCCATAATTTGTACAATGAGGTTCATTTCAATATAATTTACATTTTCTAATTGTTATCTTTCTTAATGTCAATATCTTTTAGGATGCCATTGGTCTCTTTAGAATATGTATTGCATAATTATTTTTAATTTGCTCTTTATATGTATGTAATAATGTCTCTAATATCGAATGATTTTACTATAATGTTTTCCTGGCAATGTTACTCGCGTCCTTGACAAAATTTAAGTCACACGTGCTTCATGGGTAGTGCTACATAAGCAGCGGCTATAGGGTATTTATCTCTAATGGCTATTTATCAAAGGCTAATGGCAATATATATCTCTCATTAATTTGTAATTCTCTTTTTGTGTTTAATTAGTTTGCAGTGTCCACTTTGACGATAAGATCTTGCATTTTGGTCTCCTCTAGCTCAACGGTAGAGCGTCTGCTGGCCAGATCAGAGGTCCAGGGTTCGATTCCTGGTTGGAACAGCAAGACTCTTTAGAATGGCGCCCGAACAAATCAACCCTGTATGTTAGTGCAAAGATGTCGGAGGTCAGAAAGTGTCTCTAGTCTGATTAGTACGGATTCAGTGGAAGATTGAGTGCCGGTTTCAAATAGAGAGAATAACGGCTACGCAGGATACTAACCTGGATAAAAATAGTAGTAACAGGAGACTGGCCTGAGATAAAACTAGCAGGAGGTTGTCAGTTAGATTGTCAGTTGCTCGCCAATCTGACATTAGAGGGTGGATATTGCATTTTGACAAAAATAGCTTGGAAACTCGTCCCAGTAGCTCAATGGTTGAGAGTCGGCTGGCCAGTTCGGTGATCCAGGGTTTGATTCCTGGTTGGGGCAGCAGGGCTCCTTGCATGTTTATCTAATTGTTTTCTACCTTTGTATCATTGTGAGATACCAGTTATGCAAAGAATTGTTTTCCAATAAAGCGATATCTAACAACAACAACAATTATACTTTCACTCCGACTGACTTTATTTAACCTAATTATATTTGGTATATACACTCACGGACAATGAAAGTTGCGCACCAAGAAGAAAACATGGTACAACCGTGAAATGATGTAAATAGCTAGAGGCCGGGCTGGAATGCAAATGATCCCAGACTGGTGTTATTGCGCATGACCGTACATCCATGAGTGGCGCTGCAAACATGAGCCAGCGACCTTATAAACTGGCGCGTAGTCAACACCCCATTAATATGAGAAGCTTCAGCCGACGCAAGCACTAGTACGGAGTGAAAGATTGATGGGTAGATGCCAGAAACGTCGATATACGCACATGACGGGCTTCAAAAGAGGCCTGATCATCGGGCTGAAAACCACAGGGTGGTCAGAGCGCCGGATAGCTCGTCACGTGGATCGTTCAGACTATACCCTCCGACGGTGTTGGAATAACTGGTCACGGGACATCATCCCGACGTAGAGAACCGGCTCTGGACGGATAAAGTAAACCACTAGTAGAGAGGATCGAATGATCTTACGGCAGACACGTATAGATCCCACGCCATCCAGATCCGCGATATAGGCCCACGTGGCGGCTCCTGTGTGCCCACGAACCATATCTAGACGCGTGAAGGAAGCGATTCTGCGATCCCAGCATCCCTTACGTGTGCTGCCGTTAACACGCGAACATCGGCGGCTCTGGTTGCATTAGTTCCGGGATAGAGCAACGTGGAACGCCACAGATTGAGATGTGTGGTGTTTAGCGATGAGTGCCGATTCGTTTTGGGGACCGATGATCAGCGTGTTTGCATGTGGCGGTCCCCTGCACAACGCCACAATCCCAACCTCGTTATCGAGCCCCACACCAGCTCCACTGCAGGCATCACGAGCTGGAGATCCGCAGCCTAAGACAGCCGATCAGCTCTAGTAGTGGTACCTAGAACATTGACGGGCCAACGGTACGTGGATGTCATTCTACGGCCCCATGTGCTCACATTCGTTGTCGAGATTCCAGGTACGCAATTCCAGCAGAATAATGTCCGGCCGCACACGGTTCGGGTTGCCCAGGCCTGCCTGAGTCATGTCCAGACACTTCCATAACCTGCCCGCTCCCCAGATCTGTTCCCTATTAAGCAGGTGTGGACCAGTTGAAGCGCCAGCTGCCTCATTGTCGCAATTTTTGGGATTTGGAACACAACGACCAACAGGTGTGGACTCGTCTGCCGCAGAACAACATCAGACATCTGTTCGATACCATGCCGGACCGTATTGCTACTTGCATCGCAGCACGAGGCGGTGCGATGCGCTATTGAAGATGACCGGACTGTGTGGCACAGCTCCCTCTCCACGCGTTCTGCTGCGCTGTATTTGTGATCATGTATATCAATCATCTGTATACTTTCATCAAGAAAATTTCAGGTCTATCCTATGCTTCCTTCTTGGTGCACAAAATTAATTGTCCGTGAGTGTAGTTTTCATCATTTTTGTGAAAAATAGCCTCGATATGATTGTTTTTGTTCGTGACGTCATTAGCCACCCCTTAGGGGGCAAGTTACCCCATGTTGTGGGTACATTGTTATGTATGGTATCAATTAAAATATTTTTCAAGCCTTTTAAACTGTGTAACACGATACAGTTGTAATCATTTGGACCCACAATTTTGATTTTTCAAATTTGCTCTTGCCAAATTTGAATAAGTGAGATTTTGGTATGAGAAGGATTTTGGTACGGGTTGAACCACACGCCAATTAAATTTTCTTCATTGCTGGTTTGTCTTATTAAAGCATTTCAAAACAGTTCAAAATAATAAACATTCTAAATTATCGGGTGTAGATTCCCGTTTTCAAAGGAACTTAAGATATTGTTTGTAATTTTTAAGATTTAATATACTCAATATGAGTTATAATTTCTTACAGAGAGAGAGAGGTGTATAACACGTAAAATATAAGATACGAAAATAAGTTCAATCTATGTTAATGCAGAATAGCAATACTGTATAATTTCATTAATTACAAAAGAAAAAACTTACTTTGGATACATGTATAATAATCTTAGTCTGGATAGCATATAATTTCATACTTATTGTCTTAAATTTGACTGGCATTCAGTTAAATGATTGCTTCAAATTGACTTATGTTGATGCTAATAAAAATAATTCACAATATTTTAATATGGATAAAAATAAGCTTCAGTATGAGAAACATAAGAGTAATAATAATATCGGAATACAAAATCTTAAAGTAGAACTTTTTTACATACAGCTGAAACTGCTGCCAATGTAATAATACTAGTAATGCGTAGTTTAAAGCAACACTCAAGAGAAAATTAAGTGTATTATAAGATTTAGAAGGCAAAAACACAACATTTTTGTCAGCATACGCAAGAAGCCCAACCTTCAGTCATCAACTCAAAATCATTATCTGTTGTTAGAACAGTGAAAGCCCACAATAAAAGGAGACCACAAGCGAATGTCAACAATAAGAGGAGAACTAATAGATAATCTGAAAAGTGTGAATCCTAATTCCATTTTTAAATTGGACTTTCTTGAAAGATTGTCGATTGTTTTTGAGTCAAATTCCCTTATTAAAGACTAGAAGTATGCCCGCCATACGACGTAATTTAAAATTTGCAAATCATTACCTCCCATTTAGCGTCATTTTTATCAATTTGGCGATAGATTTGAGGTTGCTGTAGAGTTTTCTGCTCATATTGCAGCCTATATGGATCGGTCTTTATTTTCGAATTTCTTCCAAAGATTTTGGACTTTGGAAGAAATTGTTCGCCATCCTCTCACCCTTTGTGTAACAGCCGTTTCTTTTGTTTTCCAGCATCTTTATTTTCCATTGACCAACATGCTTGTGAAATACAATTTGTTTTGAATATCAAAACCTGTTTTTTTGTTCAATCTTTTAAAATATAAATTTAAATCTGCTGATACCACTCAAAGGAAGAAGAAAATAAGAAATAACGAACCGCGTTCAAGCAAAAATTTAATTAGGTAAGAAAAATGCCCCGCTTTTTAATATGAATACTGAATTCAATCAACAGTGATCGTGGAAAGTCAATGGCTGATCGGAAAAAATTAATGTTCAAGTGTAGGATTAGGAAAATGCTGATGGTCTGGGTTAGTATCTAAATTGAAATGTTTAACCGTGCTTGAAAACCGTTTGTCCACATATTTTAGTAGTGTTACCCAGAGATAGATAGATAAACACAGATAAATCAAGGTGTTTATATTATTAATAATTCTCCTTTCTTTTCTTAAGCTTGAAAATCTTTGGTTTAATTTTTCAATATCGTTTACTTTCTTCTTTTTTCAACAATTTTCTTTCTGTTTCCTATTGTTGAAAAAGTTAGCGTTTATAAACTATCTTTTCTGTGCTTCAATTTGATATCTTACTTACTTTTGATTTTTGTTTATAACTTTTTATTTTGATGACTGGTTTTAACACCCACACACACACATATCTTCCGAAACGAATAAATTGCCTTTTGTAGTGACACCCTGATTTTTAAATGTGTCCTATTTGATCAATTACTTTGAATCTTATTGTTGAAAGCTCACTTTTAGCTTTTGAAAATGTCCGTATACTACAACTCGCCCATTTCTTTATAGTATTTATCCGATTTTGTTTCTCCTCTTACCATTGCAACAACATCTCCCTAGTTGGGTTACGTTTTCAGTTTCAATAGCAGTTGCAGATCTTATTTTAAGGAATGAAGGTTGCATTCCAGAGTTCTTCATGCTTGTCCTGACGATAAAAGTTACTCGTGGCTTTCGATATCGATTGATATCATTCATTTTGTGTTAGATGTTGTTTTAAACAAAGTTTTATAACAAAATTCTTACCAAATTATATTTAAACAATTTACGCACAAGAGTACGTCGTTTCAATTTCTGTCATTTGCATATATCATTTAATTGTAAAATGAACAATAAACTCGATTGATAGAAATTTTAGAAAATTATCTTAATTGTCAACATTCAGTAATTCTCTTTACTCTTCCTTGAATTTTATTTTCACGTAAACTCTTACAAAGAGATATTCTACTAAGCCGTCATCTAATTTTTCAATTCAATAACCTCAAGATGTATCTCTTATCATTCCATATTAATGCATCTATTATAAAGGTAATGTAATTACTCGTTGGGCAGAGAGGGAAGCAGCGTGTGCTTTAGTTATTTGAAATGTTTGATTTGTTAACATTATTGGTAGATAATGTAATTCAAAAATATTTTGCGAGAGAAGGTTCATTTTAATTTTCTCTGGAATTTTGAAAATTTCGCAGCAAATGTCTCAGGAGATCTCACTACACATTATTGTACTTAGGGTGTTTAATTGACTTAATGTGCTTGCATACTGAGAATCTGTTCCTTATGATTAGAATTAAGTAAAACTCTCGCAATGTGTTGTAGAGTTATATTTCTTATTTGTAAAGTACTTTAAGAAATTGTATAGTACTTATTTGTATAGTACTTACCTTATTATTAGAACTTTAAGACTTATAGACTTTACGAAGTGAAACATTTTTTGCCGCGGTAGTGTAAGTTTGCTTGGACGAGACGAAAATCTAAAAGCTTCCATCCGTAGGGAGTGGAGGAAAGGGGAAATGTCCTTACACTCTCTAAATCGTACACGTCACGCATTACGAAGCGAGTACTCGTATCAATAATGTGAGCGCTTTTGCAGTGTACTAGGTATACAGTGCATTTATGAAGCGTTCTTTTGTGTTTGTTGACAAATATTCGCTGAAAATAGTGAAATTTAGCGAGTTTAATTGCGTATACTGTATATTTATGAAGATCAGTTTAGTGTTGTTCACAAGTGCTCGTTGAAATTTGTGAAATTTTGTGAGTTTTTATGTGATAAAACACGAGAGCAACTAATGTATCTAAGAGTTGTGGGTTTCCATTCCATAGAAATTGGTGATCTTTGTGCAGTACAATGTCGACTAGAAAATAGGCAAAAGATTCTCATTGTAGTCATCTATCGCCGATCAAAATGTTGATGCGATCATTGAATTTATCCATGAACTCTTACAGCCAAACTCTATTAAGGGTGCAAAATTATTGAAAAGAAACCTGAACAAATTATTAATAACTCTCAGTGGGGATTTCAGCTTTAATTTTGGTACAGAAAAAGCACACCCGCTTATCACATTTCTAGAAGGAATTTTCTGTATGAAATTAAATAATGGAATGAATAAAGCCACTACCAGGACGGTCACTACAATCGATGCAGTAGCTGCTTACTATTTAAGCAATTTAAAATAAAAAATATTTATATTTTATTTTCGTTATCATAAGCCAATAATTTCATTCTTAGAGTATGAATCGGTGGAGACTGGGGAAAAAAGATTAAAATGAAGATTTGATTTAACTATGTTCACTCAATTTATATATCCCGTTACAGTCTCCGAATCTTAATATCCTAAAACTTATTCATATTAAGAAAGAATAACTGTTTTGATACTTAATAAAATTGACGATAAGAAGTTTCACTACCAACTCATGATAGATGTACATACATGTTTTATTTATTTTATTTGAAATATCTCATGCCGTTGGGTATGACGTAAATCATGAAAGAAATGTGACGGAGATGAAACATAAGTACCTAATTGGACGAGGCATCGTATTGTTACAAATACGCAACAGAAAACTAGTGTTATAATTTAAAGAACTGAGTCGCTTAAACTTGGCGGCGAATCCGGTTAACTTGACTTTAAATGTGGTGAACTGTCGCCAACTAGATATGTTGATATATTTGGACGACTTCAGTAAGTTTCTCGAGTTTTGCAAATTGGCTAAAATCACGAATTCCATGCATGTCCCAGAACATTCTACAGATTGTATATAAACTTGCTACCATTCAGTTGGGTTTTTGAGGTAATACAAGTAAATGTATTTGCTGCACTTAGTACACAACCCAGAACGTAATTTTTATAGTGAATATATATGTGTATTAAGCTGTATTTAAAAGCAGTTCAGGTAGAAAAGTGTAAGACATAAAAATTTTAGATCTGCAACATCTGTGCATCAACATCCGCAATTTGTGCCTGTTTGAGCTTATCGCTTGCGCCGACTGCATGCTCACATAAAACGATAATCGTAATAGTCGATAACTTCGCTGTTTGAAAAATTTAGGAAAGTTTTCAACATTTGATTGCGTGTGAAAACAATAGGCTTCTAGTATTCACTGATTATGATTTTTGTACAACATTTTGTTTGGATCGCTTGATTCGTTCGTGAGATATCGTCTCCACGCACACAGATACATCCCCTCAAAAACGAATGATTCGTGTTCAAGGATGCATGAAACGTATTTGAAAAAAAGGGCAAAGGAATTTATTGACATTCTGGAAAATATTTTAAATGTATACAAAAAGCACACAATACTTATCATATAACTGTCTCAAAATCTTCATATTTAGTAATGTGTATGTCCTTTGACATTCGTCTTAAAGAAACATTATCAAGACCCATTCTATTAAGACATCGCCTGATTTTTACGGTTCAATGAACATAAGAAGAAATCCCAATCATTTCGAACTAATGCCTCTTCTCTGGAGTTAATGCAATTACGCTAAAGGTAAAAATTAAGCTTTTGTGATCTTTAGAAATTCCAAAGATTTGATTTGTTAGGATGACTAGTAATGAACTTTGAAAATATCCTGCTGGATACTGTTGTTTCCGGATCTTTTAGAAACTGGATGCAAGAACATATTTAAATAGGTGTGTAATGTTTTTAACCATTTTATTGATGCGTATAGAAATGTATAATACGATCATGGCCATCATAGTTAGATTTCGCGTGTATTATGACCTCGACTTTATATTGAAATTAACGAAATTATGATTAAAATTTTTTCAGAACCAATTAAAAATAGAAATACCAGGTAAAAAGCTAATAACCAATCTTTCTGAAGAAAAATTGTGGTCATATTTCAGCGAATAGTATCAAAAGTTCAACTTTTGATTAATTCCATTCGATTAATTTGTCAGCTTCTTAGGGAAGGTGTTAAAGGTAAATGGGTTCGTTGAAACTTCTCTTATCTTTCGATTTTGGAAAAACAGCATAAATGAAAAAAATCTGATGTGGGCAACACATGACTTTCCTTATAGAATGCAATGACTTTACAACTTTTACAGTAAAAAAATAGGTTTTTCTTATCGTAGATACTTATATTCTTTGCAAGATATTGAATTTTCGACAATTAGTCGTCATTTTCTATGATTTAGCGTCATTTTTATCCATTTGACGAAATTTTCGTTAATTTGACAACATTTCAAAAAGTCGCCAAGATGGCGACATTCCGCGAAATTCGTCGCCAAAATCTCGCCAAGCGTTATGGACAGAGAAATAAGTTATTCTTATAGCAGATAAAGGAATATTGGCGTTTAAATACAAAGATATTACTCAAAGTATCTTTTTTCATGAATGAAACGAGCTAGATCCACGAGAATGATGTCAACCAATTTATCGCATGATATTACATATTAAAAGTAAACATGTTTCTCAACAGTTAATATATTTTTTTAATTTATGGGATTTTTTTGATAAATTTATTTGAAAAATGTGCAGAATCTCGAGAAAGGTTCATGCTAGCGTTCTAAAGTTTATTTCAATCGTTTCCTAAGGGAAAATTACATAAGGAATGTCTATTTGCTTAACTTTATTAAAAGTTTTGATTTTTGGATGATTTTTTCATAATTTCAGTCGAAAAGATAGGGTGTTCTGAACATTCGATTGTGTTTTTAAACAATAGGCTTATAGTATTCATGGATTGTGATTTTTGCACCAAATTTCATTCGAATCGCTCCACTTGTTCGTGAGCCATCGTCTCCACAGACTCACTGACACACACACACACACACACATACATAGACTCACCTCAAAAATATTTCATTCGTATACAGGGATACTTGGCCAAGTATTTCCTTATACATTATTGTATGTATATAAGAAAAGTAAATGTCAATCGTTTTGTAAGGAACTATTATATAAGAAATGCCCATTTGTGTAACTTTCTTAATGGTTTTGATTTTTTGATGATTTTTTCAAAATTTCACTCGACAATTTATGGGGGTTCTAAACACTCGATTACGTTTAAAAACAATAAATGTCCAGTATTCACGGATTGTGATTTTTGTACCACATTTTATTCGAGTCGCTCTATTCGTTCGTGACATATCGTCTCCACAGACTCACTGACACACACTCACACACAAACACACACACACACACACAGACATCACCTCAAAAATGTTCGATTCGTGATTAGGGATGCTTGAAACGTGCTCTCCCGTCGAAAACTCGAATTCGAATTTTTGACCCCGTCACAGTACTTTCCGTATATATTATGCATATAAGGAAAGTAACAAGCGCGTAGATCAAGAAGCACGTAACCTAATTTTGAATCATGTTTACAGAATTTTTATTTACAGATAACATAGGGAAAATTATTTACACTATTACTCTTACAGATTCCCTATTTTCCTAGCCATGAGCATATTGAATCTTACACAATGAAAATAAACAAATTTTAAATCGGGGGATGCTCTAAGCAAGCTAATACAATCATATTATTTTGTTAATAAAACAAATATTTGAGAAAATCATGAACTATTGACTTCGTGCGTTTCGGACAGAAACTAGATTCCTAAAATATAAATTCTCGTTGGGAACAACATACTTTTACTAAATTATATAAGTTATTGCATTTTAACTTGGCTGCCGTTCCCTTATAGATTTTCAGTTGATTTCTAGGCATTTACGCAAGATACGCATAAATAGATGATGACCCGTAACAACGAATTTGCTGGTGCAATTGTTGCACGCTTTCACATTGTCAACAAATTCGAATTTGGATTCAGCAAAGAATGAATAAACTGAGTCTTGTAATCGCGAGTTTCAGATTGGGGAGGAGTTTACACAACGGGCTTGCTATTGGTCGGTTGACTCGCTTGTTTTTGGACAGTCATACCTTGATATTGTAGAAGCCCTTGTTGTCCACTCTTTTGTATACAGGCGGTATTACGCGGGCGAGGTCTTCAGACACCTCATTCCCTGAAAATTCTAATAATTATTTTGTAAAATAAATGCCCGATTGAATTGACGAAGTATTGTTACATTTTGACTTACTGGTGCCTTCAGTTTTAGGGCTGTCTACCCCCCGAATTTAATTTTTGGTCCATTAGCCAGATTGCGTATTTTCATATTACAGTAACTAAAAATAGATTGAACTATTTTGAGGTTTTAAAATACCATTTAGATCTAAATATCTATATTACAATTTAAATAAATAAATAACTTCATAGTTAAAGTATTTGCTTAAGAAATAACGTAAGAAACATAAAGTATAGAAGATCCGGAAAAGGTAATACAACTAATAAACAGAAATCCAATACACTAGAGTTGCGATTTCCCGTCGAAAACTCGAATTCGAGTTTTCGAAGGGGGGACACGTTTCAAGCATCCCTGAACACGATTCAGACGTTTTTGAGGTGATGTCACTGTGTTATTTTGTGTGTGTATGTGTGTTTGTCAGTCTGTCTGTGGAGACGATATGTTACGAAATAATGGAGCTATTCGAATGAAATTGGATACAAAAATTTCGAGAATAGAGGAACACTACCGTTTTTAAATGCAATCGAGTCTTTTTAAATGTCGTCTAGTTGATGAAATTGAAGCTAAATTGCTGAAAATGACGACTCATAAAAATTCAATTTTCATGAAAAGAAGAATTTGGCGGCATTTCGCCAACTTGGCGATTTTTAAAATGTTGCAAAATTAAGGAAAATGTCGCAGAAGTTTAAAAAATGTCCGCAAATTAATTAAAATGATACCAAATGAGAGGTAATGTTTTGTGAATTTTCAATTCCGTCATATGTTGGCGAAATATCTCCAGTTTGGCGATATTTCCTCCCAGGTCAAGTAAAGTATCGTCAAAATTTCAAAACGGATATCAAATTGAAAAATTCATTATTAAAATACCTTAATATTTAGACTATATTGCTTATTGAGAATGATTTTAGTATTGATAATTGTTTCGAAAAAGCGCCAAAGGTATAACGCAACGTTATAAACACAGTACTCTGCATCTTATACAACATTTAATCACTCAAAAAGAAATAAATTCATTGCACTATATAAGAAAGTCATGTGCTGCTGACATTAAATTTTTCCATTGACTTATCACTTTCCTGATGATGTTGAAACATCAACTCTCGTGAAATCCTGAAATGGTGGTTTCTGGAAACCAAGTAAGAAGTTGATGAAAGTAATCTTACGTTCATACAGCTATTAAAAAATCTTCCACTTTTGGCACCATTAGGGCAATATGTATTCAAAATTCGATGAAGAGATGCGTGACAGAAGATGACTGATTACATAATTATAAATTTAGTGAGTGAGGAAAACAAGACAATGAAGAGAAGCATGATATGTGCCAGGGAAAGGATCATTAATTTTGCATACGGAAGACCTAAATGCAATTGATACTGCACTGCGATACATCGAACAGATGGATTAGAGTACACTGAGTACGCACAGTAACTTTTAAACAAATAAATACATAATTACGTATGTATTAATTGCATATATTATTTTTCTTACAATATATACAGGGTGATCCAAAAGTCAGGAAAAACTTTAAAAATTAATAATCTATTAAAGATAAATAGATGTTGTTTGAGCAAAAGAGAATGGAAATGAAGCCGGATTTTTTGTCAAGAGAAAAATATTGTTAGAATAATTTGCATTTCTACCAACAGATGGAGTTGTATTAGGCACCTAGTTTACATTACATAAGATACATTACATAGGGCAGGTCAACTACCACTACTATCTGCTTCAAGAACGGCGTTAATCAGCTACAGCCGCTCTTTTTATACCGTCTGATAATTTGCATAATATGATATCTGTACCTAATACAGCGCCATCTGTTAGTAGAAATGTAAATTATATTAACAATATTTTTTTTCTTGACAAAAACTCCGGCTTCATTTCCATTCTTTCTGTGCAAACGGCATCTATTTATCTTTATTATTTAATGAATTATTAATTTTTAAAATTTTTCCTGACTTTTGGATCACTCTATATTTCCTTTATGGTAGGAATGGGAAAAATCCTAATAGTTGCGGAACATTTTAATAAATAGACCTAAAATGTAATGTGCTGTATAAGAACACAAAATGTACTGTGCTGTAGAAGAAGCCCTTTTCGTGTTAACTAAGTTTAACTGAATTCAAGCTGTTTGTCCTCGGTCTATATTAGCTAGGATAATTTTGAATCTATACCGTATTTGAATTTTCTTCATTAAAGACATTCAAAAATATGTTTAACAAAAAAAAATATTATTATTACTTTTAATTCGAGTTTCAAATACAATTGGTTTACTTTTTGAAACTAGTTCTAAGGAACATTATTTTCTCAATCGGGGCTCGAACTTCGGATTTTCGCACTGTTCAGCCAATGCTCCTCCTCCCCAGTTGATCTATTCAGACGGAATTGCAAGATCATATCGTTGCAATAGATTCTGCATTCTACTCTGTCTAATAACAAATTGACGCACAACCGGCAATATGACTGACCACTTTCTGGTCCACTTTGTACTGGCCAATTTTTAACATCCAGTTTAGGTTCCTGTGTGGTCGTTAACAACTCGGAATGAAATCGGGGCTCAATGTTCCAGAGTCCACTGAGACCGTGCTAGTCGTATTAAGATAACTTTCAGAACACCGACATTAGAACACCGAAAAAAATAGCTATGTTAACTGTTCTAATTTTATCGGTTCTTTCTTTTTCTTTTGACCCTTTTTATTTGTATTTTTTTTAATTTTTCTTTACTAAATTTTATTCTAAATTTCTGTTTTGGTTTTTCATGTTCCACTTTTTTTCCTTTTCATATATTTTCTGAATTTTACTTTTAAAATTTTATTATTTTCTTTAATTTTAATCTACTTTTCGTTATGTTATTATGTCTCACTCTAAATTTTATTTTGCAATGATCTTTTTACCTATATTCGCAATAACCCTTTTCCCATTTTTGAAAAATGGACGTACTTGTCAAGTTCAAATATAATGTAAAACTGCCTGTTTAATCACAATATTTTTCATCGTTATCTTTTAAGATCTAAATAAATGTTCGCTTGGCAGGATTGTAGACCTTGGGTGCCTCCTGAGTGCAGGAGGTATCCTTTCCCCGCCGTGCAGCTAGCTACTTTAAACCCATTATGTGAGTCGCACGGTTTGGGGTCTTCAGAACACCGACATCACTGTACTAATCTGCATCAGGTTTGATTTGTTTGAGCGTCATTGTACAGAACCTTGCTATTCCCGTCGAGTTTTTAACGGCTGATCTTTGTACTGGGCATCCGAGCTCTCCTAATTCAAACACCGTGCCAAAATTACAAGCTTTTATGGTAATAATATACTCTGCTATGTACAATAGGAATTTATCTATATTCCATATTCCCGATAAAATTTAAAATATATATAAAAAGTATCTATATTCTATATATTCTAGATAAAATTTAAAATGTATAAAAAAACAAACACATAATTAAGATTTTTCGTTCAGCTGTCTTAAAATTATCATATACTGCAATTTGCATTTCTTTCCGCTTTTGTCTTCCAGAAATCCTATTATGAAGATTCGTTCTATTAAGCCATCGTCCGATTTTTACGATTCAATAAACATGAGAAAACACCCCAATCATTTCACACTAATACCTCTTTTCTGAAGCTAATGAAATTACGTTAGGGATAAAAATTAAGTTCTTGTGCGTTTTACAAATTCCAGAGTTTTGATTTGTTAGAATGACTAGCAATTAACTTTTAAGATATTCTGTGTGATAATGTGCTTTAGGAATTTTGTAAGGATCTGGATGTAAGGGTAGAATTTATTAAGTGTAACATTTGAACTGACCATTACATTTTTCCGTTAGGTGGCGCTATATGGAGAAATGTATTACTTTCCTTGCAATACATAGTAAGGTATAGGGAATGGATTAGGATCATGTCGAAAATCGCAACTCGAATTTCCGACGGATCTACATGTTTCGGGACCTCTAGAACGCGAAAAAACTATGTTTAGCGTGTGTGTGTGTCCAATGTATGCATCTCTCTAACTCAAAAACTGAACGACCAAATTCCATAATGCTTGGTAGATAAAACCCATGCTGGTTACCTTAATGCTGATTAGATTTTGGTAAGATCCGAGAAAATCCTGCATTTTTTTCAGAAAAGACCCACAAAAATTGTCTGTATACACTCTAACATAAAAGCTAATTAACCAAATTTCACAAAATTTAGTAAATAAGTCATGTATGGATTTCCCCGGTGCTGATTAGATTTTGGTACGATTTTGATAAAAAGAACCTGTTTTTTTGCGAAATGGCCAGCAAAAATCGTCAAATCCAAAATAAAAAGATACGTATGCTCAAGCGCATCACTTTTATTCTAGTTTTATACGTCATTTTTGACGATAAAGACCAACCTCATTACTCTAGGTCTAGCCGTCCTCGAGATATTTTAGTTTTTTCGATATTTTTGCTAGGCCGGTATTGAAAATAAGTCCAGTTACCAAATAAAAACGAAAGTGGAATTAAAAGCGTATATTCAGTGTATTTTTGAATTCACTATGGGTGTTATTTAGTGCACTGTATCTAAATTTAACGAGTTATTAATGGAATAGACAATGAATTTGAGTCTGCAGAGAAATTCATGTGCTACTCACACCAAATTTTTGGAAATGTTGCGTGTTGTTTTTAATCCGTCAGACGATAAGACAGTCTATTTTTTATCAATCGAAGAGCATGGCGTTTTCTTAGAGTGTGAGAATTTTTTAGCAGTATTTCTGTGGCTATTTTTACGAAAGTATTATGGAATAGTTTCAGAAGAAATATCCATGCTCTAAAACCCTTAGCAACATTATAAAGTTAAAAAATAATTCTTAAGAAATTAGATCTGTTGCAAACAAAGCAAATATTAGCAAGCCTGAAATAGATACTGTGTTGCAGAAATTCTTTAATGGACATTTCTGAAACTCTACAAATTCACTCAAGAATGGCGTGAGAAATATTGCTCTAAAATAAAAATCCTCTCACTCTGTAAAGTGTCATGTACTTTGATTGATATAAAAGAAATCTGCAATCATCGTCCAATGTACAGGGTGATTATACAATTTTTGCCGATATATGAGTCCCTAGCGATCATACCGTTCAAGGAAACGGAAAGAAATTTTGGATATATGTATTTTAAGGTATGCGCTGAAGAACGATGTGAAAAAACAATTCCTGCCCTCACAGTTAGGGTTACAGTGATACAATTTCGAAATTTTCAAATGGCAAGACTTACTTTTTTATTGAAATGTGGTCTTCCCAGTGAAAAACCAAGAATAGCGTTGAAACGATACATGCAGCACGAAAAGCGCCGGCGCTAGGCAGTGACTAAGAAAATAGTGAAAACAACAGTGACATTCACCAGAACACAAATTTATGTTCCATTGACGTCACATTCCACACTGTAAAATGACGATTTGTGGAAACCCCCTTATCATCCAGGTACTTTCAGAGAATCAGAAAAAAACTGATCACTATATCATCGATATCTTTGTAAATTTTCAGTGGAATTCCAGTGGATTTTATTTATTGAAGTTGCCCTTCAGTATTCACTACAAATCATGAAAGAAAACTATTGCTATGTTTCGCGGCTGAGCAATAAAATCTTAGTTTCTTCATATGCTTATATATCATCGTATATTCAATGCTTTAATTTTCAATTGAAGTATAATGTTTTTCTTGGGCGTTGATAAATGTTCTGTAAGTTTCGTGAAATTTGATTGAAACCAATGGATATTGTAAGCAAAATACATGTAACAATTTTTTTTAAAGAAACGTTTATAACTTCATGAATATATTTTTTGTTTTACAAAAATGTTTATACACATTGAACAAAGCTAGTTAACTATTTTGTGAAAGTTGCAAATCATTTCCAGCTTTTCATGATACAGATCAAATATATTTTTCTCTTTTTTCAATACTTAGTGGTCCCTTAAATGCACAAGTCATTGAAACTTTTCTGGAAAGAGTGCGTTCAAGCATGTTCTTCACATCGCCAAAGTTACAGAACACGTCGCCAAGTATGTATTTAGTAATTCGTAAAACATTCTAACATCTAAAATGCCCGGATACTTTTGATCATATAGTGTATAAAATTGAACGATCAGAATGACATAAACTTTGCTGCATTCCTCGAACAACATCGGCGTTAAATGAACATTAAATTGGGTCGTTGTCTGTGTTGTACGCCAAATCTTTAGGATGTATGGAAACACAGGAAATATTGATCAAAATGTAAGATGTGTGGTGGGACACAACAGTGGTTTGCGCGCGGGAATTCACTCAGAAGACTCGATGATGATTCCCGGCTCTCCCGAAACTGTCCCAGTGTTCGTGTGGAGGACGCGCACGATAAATAGGTGGGCCAGTATGTCCTTTCGAGAGGTTGGTGGTAGGGGACGAAGGGAATGGTCCTTGAGGATGTCTCCCCAACTGTATTCCAATCTAAATTGTGTCGCACTTCTCGGCCGTCTAAACATACACCTTACAACTTCGGTTCTGTGTCGAAAAAGCAAAAAAATAATATGATGTGGTAAACCAATGAATTATTTAACCTATGTGTTTAAAATAATGCGACGGGTGTTGTAAAATTATTAAAAATCTACGACACCAGCCATAAGATGTCATTATGTGTGCATCTTCAAAATATGTCATGGGCTAAGTTTTGAAGTACCATATTTAGAAAGTTAGGTGTTACACCAAATACAGCATAATGTCTGTGTTCATATGCTGATTTCCGAAAACTGTATTTTTGTTCTTTGCACTTTACTACATATTTTACTTGGGTATGCGTCGTTTTAAAAAGTTATCTGTTTATAAAATTTTAAAAAGCTAATTATAATGCATATACACACAGTACACACACGGTGCATACTACATACACACATAATGCACACACAATACATAATACACTTATATAATGCATAATACACACACAAGAAACATCTGTTGGTGTTGTTGTTGCTTATCCGCTAGTGTCTGACGAAGTCAGACGAGATCCATAAGTCCGTTGGCTCTCTAAAAGTCGAGCACAAGAAGTGGATCGCAGTAGATATCCTCCTTGGAGATACCCATGCGATCCAATATATGCTCTGCAGAAGCCTGATGGTCATGGCACTCGGTGCAGGTGGCGAAGACCTTCCTGCCCTCATTAAAAGAGAGGCACTTGATGTGGCCACTAGCTAGTCTAGAAAGTGCAGACTGGGAGCCTCTGTCAAGAAACATCTATTTCGTAAGATCTACAATACAAATATATATAGCCTAGAGGATGCCTATGCATGTATTCAGTATCACATTCTGGGGGGGATGTATTACTAAGGCTTTTATGTTGAGGTTCTTTTTTCATTTCTGGATCAAATAATTCTCTAGCAAAACAAATACACCTCCAGATTAGCTATATATTAAGCTTAGATGATAACAGATAGGGATTTTGTATTAATTTCTAGAGGAAATTGACTGATTTATTAATAATTTCTACTTTCGGTTCATTTGTTTTCTGAAAACAATATTATATAAAACTGGCTATTTAAAGAGCTTAGTAGATGATTGATATGAGTTCCGTATCAATTGAGAGGAGTTAGAGTGGTCACTAAAGAGTTTCGCCTATTTTTTGTCACTTTCGGTAAAAACTATCCTTGAAACATCTATTTCTTCGCATTTGCTGTAGATAGAGCTTAGCTACTGATTGAGATAGAGCTTAAATAATGACTAATTTTTGCAAAGATTTAGAAGATGACTGGTATAATGAGAGTCTGACATAATGATTGACTGACTTAATGACTATGTATTCGACGTGGAAATCAAAAAGATATAGGGGTTCACTAATAAGAAGTTCACTAAGTATTCTTACTTCCAGTTTTGGAGATGTCACTTTCATATGTCTTTCAGACATTTCACGAGAAGTAAAAAAAATGGAATATAAATGTAAAAAAAATAGAATATAAATATAATATAATGAAAATAGAATATAAATGCCACATGGTTCCGTCAAAAATTATATGTGCTGTAAACGCGGAACATGTACTGGTGCAAAATGTAACACCGTAAATAATTGCAATATCAAATTGACGATGATGTCAATAATAATAAATCTCGAGCATTGAATGTACTTCATTGAATGTACCGTCGTGATTGTGTTGTAAAATACAATACATATTGAATCAGTGTATTACCAGTACAAAACCAGTTGCTCCTCCTCCCTGGTGATGGGTACAAAGGCCCACCATTTACTGAAATGAGGAAACGTGGCAAGAAAGGGAGACATGCACACTAAATGATTACCCCAAGAAAAGGGTGAAATTAATTATTTAATAATGTTATTATCAATATATATATATATAAATATATATATATATATATATATATATATATATATATATATATATATATATATATATATACATATATATATATATATATATATATATATATATATATATATATATATATATATATATATATATATATATATATATATATATATATATATATATATATATATATATATATATATATACAAATTATGCTGTAACATGATCATTTTTTCCTTTCTTCCAAGTCATTTCACAACAAAACATTGTCTTGTTGCATGTCTATTAATCAATTATGTTGAAATTTGAGAATCGAAGCACAACTTTTGCAAATTAAATCAATTATTATTAATTAAACCAATATTTTAAGCTCATGATATTTATACTCGGAACTGACAATTTTCAGTTCTACTTCCGGAAAATAGATTAAACAGCATCTTAAGCATATTCTGGAGTATAGGTTTCATTATATGGCTGGTATCGGGCTTGAGAGCCAAGATCCATCATTAGTCATCTCGAAAATATTAAATTATACTTACAAATTTTAATAGGCAGAGTCCTGGATATATAACCTTCAGTAAGGGGTCCCTTGGACCGGGAAAAATTTCAATTATCATTTATTAAATATCACAGAATTTTGAAGCGGACCACCCGCAGTTCCATTTCCAGTCATCTCCTTTGTTTCATCTCCTCCGAAGAATAGTGTCCCCACGCCATCGTCACGCCATCAAAAACATCACGCTTTACAAATTTACCAATCAGGAAATAGCAACGACACGTAACACATTTTCACCACCAGCCACACTTGAACGTCACGAGCCTGAGAGACTCCGGATTTCGCTTTTCACAGCCGGGCAATACACAGAACAAAAACTAATGCATCTACTTTGAATTAACAGTTGTCGCTTTGAAAGCGGAAGCAAGCCGAGGCATAAAAGATTACAAGAACGCACACAGAAAAACAGTGAAATCAGAATACAGTTATACAAGTACAAAGAATTTAAAAATACATTTAAATTCAGCTGAGTTCGAAAATTTATAAAATTCCGACACCACAGTGCACACTATTTGTCATCATATGAAGGTTCCTTCAGAAGTTTCTTCTTAATACTTACTTCTTCAAAGTATACATAAAATATTAATGCAGGTCAAGTACATATTAGAAAAAGTTAATTTTCAAATTTCGATATATAACACACCCATTCAATCACTTTCTGAGAGATACCTGATGAAACATTACATAATATTTGTTGAGTATATTTGTAATCTAAAATATCAGCATTTCCTTCATAGGGGTATAAATAAAATTGGTAAACGTTAAGATAGATTTACACTTCTAAAGATCTAAAACCAAACTCATTGTGAGACCAAACTGCATCTATCCACTTGCCAATATTCCATTTATGTTATTTATCTTTCGTAAATAAACAGCTTCAAGGCATCGCAGACAAACATTTATTTTTCTTAAAACGGATTCTGCTTTTGCCTTGCAGTATGGAACAATGGAATGTTTCAAATATACCAAATATTAAATGTGCGTTCTGTTTGTTTTCTCGTATGTTTGGAAAATAAATATAAATAGCAGTGGCGATGTTTTTTTCTTTTGTTTAGAAATGTCTCAAACACAATTGAGACATTTCTGAAGCGCAACATTTGAAATATGTAGGTACGAGTATTTCGAAGAGAAACAGGTACAGAAGATTTCATTAATAGCACAAAATAAAAAACAAATTAGAAACGATATCAACCGATTTTGAAAAAAAAAAGAAACAGAGAAAGTACTACAGCAAAGAAGTTGACCAATATTAATTTGTTAATATGCTGTGTTTTTAGCAAAGCCTTTCTGTGTCGTTAGTTTTTCAGCAGTTTAGATTATTTAATAAAAATTCTAAATATAAATTGGCTTTCAATTAGAATAGCATATTTTCAGTCCACCACTTATTTTTTATATATATTTACAATCTCATACATTCTCAACATTTTTACAATGCGAAAGTATTAGGCCGCCGCTTTGTTAGTTCGAGTCCCACGTAAGGCACGGATGTTGTGTTGTTGGGCGCAGTGTGCTCCGCCCCCTCTGGTGCGCCTGGGGCAACGTCCAAGGACGGATGAATGGTTCCCGTTTCTGGCCCATATATAGGAGAATGATGGGGAAAAAAAACATTGCGAAAGTACTGTTTTGACAAAAATTTCCGATTTCGAGATTTTGATGCCAATATATGTTTTGAGATGTTGAACATGTTGTGATTATTTTCGGAGTGATGCCCGTCTATCTGTCTATACATCTATGGTCGATTTCTTGTTTACGCGATAGCGGCCACAAATATTAATTCATTTTATCGAAACGTTATATCCGGTTTTATTATAAAAAAAATCTAGAACTAGGTAGAATTTTTTAATTTGAGCGAAAACTTTGAAATTTATTTGAAATGTTATATTTTTTTAGCGTGGCAGCATAGGAAAAAAAATTGAGATAATCATGCATAATAAGGTGTATTTATACCTCAATGATCACTAGTTCTGTCTCCTATTCCAATTTTCCTATTACAATCCTGTCTCAAATTACAATTTCTACATTTCATTCAAAATGCTTTAAAATTAAAATTTGTGCAGATACATTCTGTAATTCAAAATTCAGCAATCAATCAGTATGGATACAATTTAATTATAATGATGTTCACAACTGGTGGATTTCCAAACCTCAGCTGTTATTACAGATTTAATAACCTTTACGTTACTAATTGTCATTAATGTAGCTCTGAGTTTGGGATTTATTTAATGTATTATTATTTCCCAGGCTATCCAGATCACCAAAGGGAGTGGTTACAAGGGCCGTCCAGGAAAAACACAAAAAATAGCAATACACATAAACATGCCTAGACATACAAATACAATATACAAACAGTAGTAGATATGCAAAGACAGAATTTACAGGCTGCAGAAAGACGTGAGCATCTTTTATAATGATACCATATAACACTTCCAAAAGAAATTCAGGTACAAGATATGTTTGTTTGAAATAAGAGGATTTAAAATGAACAATAAAAAAGAACGGCGCAAATAGTAAAATAAAACAATATTAATCAGTATAACATTCAAAGCTGGAACAACTATGCTAATCAGATCAAGGCATATAAGCTAAATAAATATATGCTAAACAGATCAAGGCATATATGCTAAACAGATCAAGGCATATATGCTAAACAGATCAAGGCATATATGCTAAACAGATCAAGGCATATATGCTAAACAGATCAAGGCATATATGCTAAACAGATCAAAGATCTTAATCAAGCCCAATCGCTTCTACTTCTGCAAGCATGTTTATTAAATGCTTATTAAATACTTATTAAATTATATAACAGAAATTACGCATTTAATAGAGAACAGCAAACTTATAAGGCAATATATATATATATATATATATATATATATATATATATATATATAATACTATTATTATTGTTTTTATAATTTGAAATTAAATTGTCAACAAATTGACTTGCAAGGAGAGCAAAATCCCTAATTTTAGATGCTGAATTAACATTTCCAAGTAATGCTACAGATAATCGTAAAGCCTTATTACCGTTATTTGGCCCAGACAAGTGAAACATTTTGGTGTAAACGCCATCAAAGAGTTAGTGATCAATGTCACCATACTCTAGTCCAGAATAATCTGGGGCTTTTAATTTTAAGTATGTTAAGGTATTCCATAAAAGATTTATGCCTCGTAATAAAACATAAATAATATTTATTCACAATCTTAATCTTAGGGTCAACCACTGGCTGAAATGACTTAATTCTAACAGGACGCATATCGGAATTCAAAGAGGTATTCAATAAAATTTGCAAATCTTCAATAATTAACATTTATTAAAAATGAGCAATGAAAGAATAGGGAAAAGGTAAAGAAATCTTAACACCACCAGTATCCTCAAGCTTTGAAATATGTTGTCTTATTACCCATATTACCAATTTGAACTTTAACCCAACTTAATTAAAAAAATCCTTGTTTTCCATAGCTAGAGATTTAACATCAAATAAAAGTTTCGATTGATTACTAGTAAAACTCGGAGCCAAAATTGCAGACAAACAGTCACTAAGAATATTAACCTTCTTTTGATTTTTAAAAGTAAATTTAATTGTTGCCATCGATTAGTTGTGTAATTGATTGATTTTGCATTGATAAATTACCGGCAATGTGTCGTATGAGACATAAAATATTTCTAAAAAGTGATATACAGGGTTTCAAGGAAAGTCATGAATCCGGCCAATAACTCGAAGTATTGGAGTTATGGTTTATTATTTGCAGGTGTATAGGGAACCCCAATGACGCTATATGATGGCACAGCATTAGGAGCCCTGACACCTTTCTTTAGCGGGAAAAGGTATGCTATCTCGCTGCATGTTAAAGATAGGGATGAAAGCCAATTGCAAAGTCATAGAGGAATGAGAAATTAGTTCTTAACAGTCTCTTAATTGAGTATTCAAACAAATTGGCAGAACAAATTGATTTCACTAATACACAACATAGAAAATATTCATCTTCAGTGAAGTTACACGTATCCACAAGTATAAGAAAATGCCTTCATATGTTTTACACTGTCTTTACTTTTACACTGTTAAATGCAGATGAATAAAATTACTTATTTTTAAATCATTATTTAGAGAATTATTTTGTCACTTTCTCTGTGGAACAAAAATGTGTATTACTAATATTTAGTATTATTGCCCAATAAAAATGTAATTTTGCAATGGTCTAAAATCCTGTCCCTTTCACTAACTCTAACAAGAACAAATAGCCCCACACCCCGCTGGAAAGCGTGTTGCTCGACTTGTAAAGTTGTCTCATTGCGTAGTGGCATACAAGTAGTTTCCTATACATTTGCATAAGTATATACATGACCTTCAATACTATATTGGACTGATCCAATACAGTATTGGACTGATCCAATATATTCCTCGACGCAATGTATATTTTAGAAAGAAATTATAATTGCCAAGAGTTAATTTTATCCTTATTCATTTATCGGTATAAAAATACACTTATTAATTAAAACCACATTACATTACAGTTGATGGTTATTGCACTCTTTTTTAACACTTTACAACAAAGATGAAAAGTGTTTATGACTTTGTTCATTCTGTCTGTCTGTCTGTCTGTCTGTCTGTCTGTCTGTCCGTTAGCACGATAACTGCCGTAAAACTGACTTAATCAAAATGAAATTTTAGTATGTTGTTCAGACGGTCTATAGGACCTATGGGAATATAAATGAATTAATATCACCCAATTAGTTTTGGATTGAACCCGGGTTGAAAAAATGAAATACATTGAGCCCTATGGGATCAAATTTTTCAAACATTTTTTAAGCGGATTTAAAATTCACAAATTACTTTGAAAATTTTAGGTAATATACAAATTGTTCCATAAAATATATAAAAAAAATCAGCGAAATATAATCCGTAGTTTTTTTAAATAAACATTAAAATAATAATTACATCTCTTATATGAAGCGATCACGTGACCATGATATGAAAAGATCACATGACCCACTTCAAAATAATGTATGGCTTCCATCTTGTCTCAAATTCGTGATTTTTTAAGTTCTTTTTAATTCATATTGAGTGTTGTATCCGTCCTAAAACCACTTTATTTTTGCTTAAATTCTATGCATCTACATACTGAAACAACACAATTACAATATATTTGAGTTCAAATGATGATCCAAATTTGATTATTTCTACAGCGAAGCCTACACTTATGTAAAATGTAAACAACAAAATATATAGAATGAGTTGTATTAGAATTTCTGTATTTCTTTAACACAAAATTATTTAGCCCATGGAGTCTGCATAGCTGATATGAATGAAATATTCATTGATTTTACAAAGAGAAGGACGATTTTTTTCGATGAAGTTTTAAGCATAGAGTTTAATTACTAGTAGCTCCTAGGTCTTAATTTTTAAATAAAATAAATTGTTATAGTATTGTAGTGAATGAAATGAATGGGAAAATGTATGAATGAAATGCTGTTTTATAGAGGCGTGTTATTTTTTCTATGACGTCATTTGAATGAATTTCAGTTGTTTTCGATTAAGTTTTCAAATATAATAAATTATCGTAGTATTATGATAGTTTTAAAAATATTACCGAGGAATGTATCGCATTTTAGAGATGTTTAAACCAGGGAATTTATATTTTAATGCCGTCATTTAAATGAAGTTCATTTTTTTCGATGAAGGTTTAAGTTTTGAAATATGATAAATTAATGTAGTATTTTGATAAGTTTTAAAATATTACCGAGGAATGTGTTGCATTTTAGACTTGTCTAAATAAAATTGCATCGAAGTTGGAAAGTGTTTCATAATCAATACTTTAAGCATGATTGGTCTTTATTGTCTAATTTATATAAATAAAGTTGAAATCTTTCTATATGTATGTTTGTCTCATCATCACGGGAGAGAGGCTGAACCAAATTTCATTACATTTTGTTGGCAGCCTTGTACTAGTCCCACTTAAAATGTGTTCCATGTTTCGAGTTTATAGGACCAGAGGGGATGTCTATAAATTAATTAAAAACGCACAGGTAGATCTCCCATAAACATAGCAGTATGTAGACGATATTATTTCCCGTAAATTTATTTGAAGTAAATGATATCATGTCTCTTAGCAATGGATTTTAATCCAATGTACTTATGCTACAGACGATTTTTATTAAATCTCTTCTGATTTAAATAATAAAGAAATGTATATAAAACAAATTTTATGGAAAATGCATTTTTGACTAGATGATATCAATTACAGCTTCCATGTTTAAAAAATCACTAGGATTATTTATATTACTTTCCTTATATACATAATGTATAAGGAAAGTATTGTGACGGGGTCGAAAATTCGAATTCGAGTTTTCGACGGGAGAGCACGTTTCAAGCATCCCTGATCACGAATCAAACATTTTTGGAGTGATGTCTGTGTGTGTGTGTGTGTGTGTGTGTGTGTGAAAGTATGTGTGTATGTGTGTGTGTCAGTGAGTCTGTGGAGACGATAACAGACGAACGAATGGACCGATTCGAACCAAATTTGGTACAAAAATCACAATCCGTAAACACTGGAAGCCTATTGTTTTTATACGTAATCGAATGTTCAGAACCTCCCTAAATTTTCGAATGAAATTTTGAAAAAATCGTCAAAAAATCAAAACCGCTAATAAAGTTACGCAAATAGACATTTCTTATGTAATTTTTCATTAGAAAACGATTGGCATAAATTTTAGAAGGCTAACATGAACCGTTCTCGAGATATTGTACATTTTTCAAAAAAATTATGAAAAAGTCACATAAAAAAAATTCCTATTGAGAAACATGTTCACTTTTCATATGTAATACCATGCGATAAATTGAGTGACATCATTCTCGTGGATCTAGCTCGTTCCATTCATGAAAAAATATACTTTGAATAATACTTTTGTATTTGAACGCCAATAGTCATTTATCTGCTGTAAGAATAACTTTTTTCTTAGTGCATAACTCTTGGCGAGATTTTGGCGACGAATTTGGCGAAATGTCGCCAACTTGGCGACTTTTTGAAATGTTGCCAAATTAACGTAAATCTCGTCAAATGGATAAAAATGACGCTAAATCAATGAAAATGACAACTAATTGTCGAAAATTCAATATCTTGGAAAGAATATTAGTATCTACTATAAGAAAAACCTATTTTTTTACTGTAAAAGTAGTAAATTCATTACATTATATAAGGAAAGTCATGTGTTGCCCACATCAGATTTTTTTCAATTTATTACGCCATCTGTTTTATTTGGGAAAAAACGATTGAGACTCATATTTTGTAGTAAGGGTATTTTTCTATTAGTACACTGGTATATATCTTCTAATCTACGAGAATATAAGTAGCACGTTTGTATCATCCCATACAATTTTACCGCTTTTATTTCAGCATTGATTTAATTTCATATATTTTGCAAATTTGTTTACAAACGGGACCTGGATGTTTCATTCTTCTGATCTGTCTATGAAGATAATTTCTGTATTACGAGAACATTGATTCTTAAACTTCTTTTACGAGCATTAATTTAAATATTTTAATAGAATGTTTTAAATAAATAGTATAGGAATTTGTACATAATTGTGAATTTTATGTTTCTTTTTATTATATGTTCCGTACGAAGAACGGCTGTGCAGCACGGGTAATCTTCAAATACATGGGTATACTTTCTAATCTACGAGAATGTAAGTAGTACGGCTGTGTCTTTGTATACCATTTTACGCTTTCATTTTGATATTGGCATTTATTACGTTCTTCATGTTTAAAGATTAAGTACTCATATTTTGTACTCATATTTTATACTCATATTCTGTGTTACGGGTAGTCTTCTACTAATATAAGGGCATATCTTCTAATCTATGCGAATATAAGTAGTAGAGGTATATAATCTTAGCACATTCATTTTGACCTATATTGGAATCAATTATACGGTCTTCAGGTTTAAGGATTATGGGGCTTATATTATATACATATAACATAATAATTGATATTTTCCAATTTATTATGTTAGGTGTTATTTTTTGGCAGATATTTGTGAAACTCATATATTGTAGATGGGTAATATTCTTCTAATACACGGGTATGTATTCTAATGTTCGTGAATATAAGTAGTACGGGTATATCTTTCCATACAATGCTTTATAGATTGGCATATATTGATTTAATTTATTATTTTTTTAAAATTTGTTTGCATGAGGGATATTCCTTCTTAAGATCTTACTGTGAAGTAATTTTGCACTGCAAGAACAAATATTCTTAAACTTATTTTTAAGAACATCAATTTATATATTTATATAAGATGATTTGAATAACAATGCAATTCATACTATTATAGGGATTTGAACATGATTGCAAAATTTAAGTTTATTATATTACATATTCCGTACGAAGTATGTTTTTACTGCTAGTATCACACTAAGAATTCACTTCTAACATTCACTTCTAACACGCTTGGCGACTACTCACTAATTTTTTTGCTCAAGGGGATATGTAAAAATTAATAAATATTGAGTGGTATACCATTTCGTGAATGAAAACTTTTGGTCCACGTGTCTGGCAGTATCACAACACAACGATACATCTGTAACATTGTGAGACCTGTGGTACAACTATATATGTCAGCCATGCCGGGACTGCTTTTTCAGCAGGATAATGCCAGACCACATACTGCACGGGTAACTATAAATAGTTTAAAATTTTTGATATCCTGCCTTGGCCAGCATAATCTCCGGTTTTGTCGCCAATTGAGCATATCTGGGACATCAGGAGTAGCTGATTATGAGAACTCCCAATTCCAGCAAACCATGTTCAGTTACAAGCCAAATTGCATGCTGTGTGGAATGCCATCCCTCAGCACACCATTGACCACCTCATTGACGGGATGCCTCGTCGTATTCAATCTTCATAGCCGCTTCCATAGCCGCTCGCCTATGGACCTATTCCATATTGATTTAGTGTCAATAAAGTTCCATGCTTTCATTTTCAAGGTAAGATTTTTTGATCATTGGCACATCTCCATGTTATAACTATATTCTGCACATTTTATAAGGATACATAAATTTCTTTATTGTGTTGCTATTTCAGTTGTGAGAAGTGTATATGAAAGAATTTTGCAACTAATTTGAACAAATTATCTACTTCGAAATATGTAGTATGTTCGAAATCACAACCCACCAGATGGGAGCGTTCCCAAAATAAGGAATACACTTCCATTGCAGATAACGGTATCCATGGACCGACGTCGCTGTTATTGTGTGTTCATCATCATAGAATAACCGTTAACTGCAAGAACACTTGCTATTTTTCAAAATTTTGCGAACTTCTTTGAAAATTGTCAAATGCTGTCCTTCCATGTAGCATGTATAAATTGCGTTTACAATTTAGCTCGGGCTACACGAAGTTGCAAAGACTAAGTTCAAAATCGTTAGAACCTTCTAGTCACGAGTATCCCCGAACATAAGGATAATCATAACATACACTCCCCCTTACAGATAACAGTATGTATGAAGCAATTTCGTGATTTTTATGCACTCATTAGCATAACGTGCCGTTAACTTCAATAGTAGCAAGAAAACTTGCTACTTTATGCAATTTTGCTTGTAATTTACAGTAAATGACAAGAAATCGTTATGGCAAGCGAATTTTATACCTGCTTCATGGAAGGCCTGCAATTGTCATTTCCCACTAAAGTTTGCAAAATACAGCATATTTGCTTGCTTCCATTCCAGTTAACGATTAATACATGATGATCGCAGAATAAGCGCAAAACCGTTTAAAAGATAGTGTTTTCTGCAATATGAGTATCTTTCCTATGTAGTATGTGCCTAAACCCAACTGACAAAGCTCGAAAATTGAGGTCACCTATGCTCAGACACGTGTGTAGATATAGCAATGAAAATAATATTTATCAATTTTCATGCAAATATTATGTAAACATATATGTTTATGCATACGTACTTTAAATACTTTCGAATTTATAAATTTATTTAGACGACTCAGTAACTTTAATCATATTCAATAGTTCATCATGAATCTTTCTATGCTTCTTTAGACGTTTCTTACGACGAAGACTTAATTAACAACTCTCGTTAATTAATTTTATGTTTCTTGTGCTTTCTATTCATGATTTAATTCTACACACAAATGATATGCTAAATAGAACTAGATTTAAATACACTTTAGTTTAACCATAGCGATTTTGTTTTTGTTTCTTGATTCAAATGCAAATGATGGTGCGTTGTAACCCAGACAACTGCATCCTGCTTTTGAAATGTAATTAAAAAGTTGTTCAATGCCGAGGAATCTGGAAATCTGAATTGCCATTCCCTTTTCATTAGTATTCATCTCTAAATTTATTTGTTTTATTAAAAGCTGATTTAGGCTCAGTGAAGAAGTTCGTAACGCAGTGTATGGAGCACTATATAATTTGCATGTAAACAAATATGGCAATGCATGGTGTTGTAAAAAGATTGCACATCTAAATATTCCTTGAATAATTCGTGGTAGACTCAGCTTTCCAATGTACAAAATGCTTCAAAAATTGTATAATATCAGACTGCGATAATTTTAGGCATCTAACACATTTTTTAAGAAAAAAGTTCAAAATTGACATTATATGATTCCTCTACGAAGAATATTCCAATTTGCAAATCTTTCTTTATACATTTGACACATTTAAAAAAAAAAAACTCTGTTCTATGAAAATTGGCAGTGAAAAAGTTGTCCAGTTATAGGCATTGAAAATCTACTTTAACCCGATGAAAAGACACGGGAGAAATATAGAATTCAGGTTTTAAACAAAAATTGAATTTGGTTGGATAAAATCTACATCCAAAAATTTACATACCTACCTATCTCTTTGCAAAAATTTTGCACAATCAGCAATTATTCATCGAAAACTTTAATCTATATAAATAAATATGAAAATATGTCTGTCTGTCTGTCTGTTTGTCCCGTCATCGCAGGAGAACGGCTGAACCGAATTGATGAAATTTTGTAGGTAGCCGCCTGGAAATAGCCCCACTTAAAATTTAGTCCATGTATGGAGTTTCTACGATCATTGGTTCTCGAGATGTTAGTAAAAAACGACATTTTTGTTTGTCTCATCATCACGGGCGAGAGGATGTATCGAATTTAATGAAATTCGGTGGATAACCTTTAAATAGTCCCCCCATAAATTTAGTTCAAGTTTCAAGTATCTAAGACAAGGGGTTCTCGAGATATTAATGAAAAACGAAACTTTTTTTAGGAGTTCTACTCTTTAACTCAGTGGTTTATCCAAACGAAAAGCTTGAAAATCGTTTGAAACTGAATTAAAACTGTATCTCTGAGATTAGTGGGAGATTTTTTGAGCTAATTAGTCACTTTCTGAAAACATGAATTGTTTGAAACGTGCTTTAAATGGGAAATCTATCTCCTTGGTTTATATTTCACAAGCTTTTACTGAACAATGAAAAGTTTAAAGAAATTAAAATGGTTATTTAATTTCGCAGTTTATGAGGAAGATTCTATCTTATATCATTGTGCTCAGAAACGCAATTAAATTAAATCTGTCTGTTAATTTTAATTATCTTGTTTTCGATTTGAATAATAAATAAATGGATATAAAAATATATTTTAGAAAATAAAAGATTTATTTTTTCTTATAGCATTTTTAATTGGATAATATCAATTGCGGTCTTCAGGTTTAAACGTTGTTATTATTGATATTTTCGGTGATTATTAATTCAGGAATTATTGATATTTTCAAGTTATTATGCAATTGTTTAATTATGACAAAATTTGTTCAAACTCATATATTATACGTTGAACGAGTAATCTTCTACAAATTCACGGGTATATCTTCTAATCTACGAGAATGTAAGTAGTACAGGTATATTGGCATATGTTTATATATATATTGGGATATATTGGAATCAATTATGACCTTCTGGTATAAAGAGTACGGGGATTATTGATATTTTCAATTTATAACGACATCTCTTTTATTTTGGCAAATATTTTTGAGACTCATATTATAATACGGGTAATCTTCTACTAACGCACTGGCATATTTTCTAATCTGCGACAATATAAGTAGTACGGGGTCGCATATATTGATTCAATTCCATTTTTTTGTAAATCTGCTTACAAAAGGGGCCAGGATGATTTATTATTCAGATCTGCCCGTGAAGATAATTTTGCATAGTGAGAACATATATTCTTAAACTTCTCCTTAGGAGCAATAAATTTAATATTTTAACCGAATTTGTACAGGATTGCGAATTATAACTTTTTTTATATTATATACTCCGTTTGAAGAACGGGAATGCTGCTAGTCTATATAAACAAAATTGAAAATCTGTCTGTCTGTCTGCCTGTCTGTCAGTTTGTCCCGTCGTCACGGGAGAACGGCCGAACCGAATTTGATGAAATTTTGTAGGTAGCCTGGAAATAGTCCTACTTAAAATTTAGCCCATGTTTGGAGTTTCTACGATCAGTGGTTCTCGAGATATTAGTAAAAAACGAAATTTTCGTTTGTCTCATCATCACGGGAGAACGGCTTAACCGAATCTGATGCAATTTTGTGGATAGCCTTAAAATAGCCCCCATAAATTTTGTCCGTTTCGACTATCTAAGACCAGGGGTTGTCGAGATATTAATGGAAAACGAAAATTTTCCTAGGAATTCTACTTTATAATTCAGTGGTTTATTCAAACGAAAAGCTTGAAAATCGATTGAAAGTTAATTAGACCATTATCTCTGAGATTAGTGGGAGATTTTTTGAGCTAATTAGTCACTTTCTGAAAACATGAATTGTTTGAAACGTGCTTTAAATGGGAAATCTATCTCCCTGGTTTATTTTTCACAAGCTTTTACTGAACAATGAAAAGTATAAAGAAATCAAAATTTTTCAGTTTAATTTTTCAGTTTATGAGAAAGATTCTATCTTATATCATGTTGCTCAGAAACGCAATTAAATTACATCTGTCTGTTAATTTTAATTACTATTTTTTCAATTTGAATAATAAATAATTGGATATAAAAATATATTTTAGAAAATAACGATTTGATTTTTCATATAGCATTTTTTACTGGATAATATCAATTACGGTCTTCAGTTTTAAACGTTATTATTATCGATATTTTCGGGGATTATTGATTCAGGGATTATTGATATTTTCAAGTTATTATTTAATTGTTTTATTATGACAAAAATTGTTTAAACTCATATATTGTACGTTGTACGAGTAATCTTCTACAAATACATGGGCGTATCTTCTAATCTACGAGAATGTAAGTAGTACAGGTATATTGGCGTATGTGTTTATATATATTGGCATATATGGGAATCAATTATGACCTTTTGGTGTAAAGAATACGGGTATTATTGGTATTTTCAATTTATTACGTCATGAGACTCATATTATAATATGGGTAATCTTCTACTAACGCACTGGTATATTTACTAATCTGCGACGATATAAGTAGTACGGGGTTGCATATATTGCTACTTCATGTCAAGAGACTGTCTGTCATTCATCGGTTCCCCCAGTCTTTCTTTCAGGACTTTTTTCCCGGGAGGACGAATGCAATTTTAGGCGGCAAATATTTTATTTTTACTACTAGATTAACATAAAATGTCCCCGGAGAGGCTTCGCACCTCCCGGATATATGCATGAAAACTAAACAGCGTTTTGCGTGGCTTGAAATAATGATAAGCATGCTTGATCAGAGGCACAGCTTCACTCATTCCTTGCTCCTACTCTGCAAGCATCGTTTCTGCGGACAATGTGGACTGCAGTGAAAGTTTTTCTTTACAGCATAAGATTAGAAGTCTGTTTAAGCAAAAGTTTTAGACTTCTACCAGTAACACAGCCAATCATATTTAGAGATTGGTGATTTTTTGCAATTAATAGCCTTATACTTCCTAATCTTAGACCAACTTGGTCCCAACTATCAGATATAAATAGAAGCATAATTGGGAACCACGTATGTGATCAATGTAGAAATGTGATATAAATGAGTATTTCTTTTCATATTTCTTAAATGAACAAAAATAATTCTTCATGTGTTTTGCATTAAGACTTCGTATCGTTCCCCTCGTTTTTTTCCATCCTTGATTTTGCCTCTTTCATTTATTTTCGCGGTGATGGCAGCTTATCTCCAACATTCTTATCATGTGTACTGTTGTTGCGCAGATGCGAACTTATTTGAATAAGAGATTGGTCCCTCTGCTTGTCCTTAAGAAGACGAAAATTGTTTTATTGCCTTAGAATCCGACTGACTACTAGATTTGAATTTATGCTGTATTTATACGATATTATATCAATTTAGGTTTCCCAACAAAAGTTTTTGAGCGTATTTTAAACCTAGTTTCTACTAAAAAATAATTTTGAGAGATTTCTTGCAGAACCACATTCTCTTTCTCGGTACCAGTCTTCATTTTGCGTTAATTTCTTTAATGAAAATACGTTCTATAAAGTTTCAATGACCAGCTACCGTCAATTCATGTTAATTTTTCGGCGATTGCATGGCTCTAATTCATTTACGAACGAAATCCTAAACAGAACTAGATTAAGTTCTTTTCAGCTAAAATTTGTTTTCTCCATTTGAATGCAAATTCTGTGGTATTGTAACCAAGGAGCTGAAACCTGAATCTATTTTAATTCCAATGTTCGTCATCACTCTTATATCTAGATATATGAGTTCTTATTAGAAGTTTATATTAGCATAAATTGACAGAAAGGGTTCGTTAAATGTCAATTTTTGTTTAATTAAATAGGGAATTCGAAAAATATAGCAAGAAAGAAAATAAGAATAACTTTTCTAGGAAAATAATTTTACTTAAATGTTAATACTTTGACAAATTTTTACTACTTATTTTAAGAATTTCGAAAGTGTGTTTCTGGATAATTTTCGTATAATGATGACATAGATTTATCTATATATCTAAATCTATATATCTATTTCTCGCCCTTTCGAACCAAATCATCTGACCTACCCAAAGGTGTAAGGTAACTATGTAGCCGGCCAAAAGAGTCCCACTTTTGACAGGAACCCATCAGAAGTGGCAAAAAATATGTCTGGCCAAATTTTCGAAAATTAAACAATTAAGAACATCCCATGTATTAATTAAATTAAAAAAAAGTTATTTGATAATCCCTGTCACATTAATATACACCAGAAGTGATGTAATGTTTGGTTAAACCTATATACTTCATAATTTATGATTTCGAATCGCAAGATTTCAAACTGTTAATTCCACGCTTTTAAATTTGAGCTTCTTTAACAACTGTAAATCTTACTTTTACTCGTCGAAGTAGATTCTATATTATCATCCCTTTGAATTTAAATAGACGTACAACTGCCGAATTCAAGAACGTATCCAGAAAATTTATTTCGGGAGGGGGGGTCCAAAGTATAGGGAACTTTCAATAAAAAAAAGTTTGAAAAAACTAACTAAACTTGACTAAATTGATACTGGATCCCAATTGAACGAGAAAACAAGAGGCGATAGGCAAGGATGTATCCAGAATTTCATATCGGGGTGTTGCATGAATACGTCGTTGGCCGAACTCAGCGTAAATCTAAGTACTATCTGTTTTTTTTTATCTAGGATAGCATGTTATGTAGTAATGCTGTTGAAACCGGCACCTAAAATTTGAAAAATTCAACAAATATTTGTAAAATGGCATTTTACGACTTTGTAAAAGCGTTTTAGTCCTTTCACATTCGAATGTATAAACTGAAATAAAGTTAGTTGATATTGCATAAACCTGTATAACACAAGTGATCATTTAATTAGTGGTAAGTACTTATAACTCCAGAATCGAATCCGTCTCCCTGATGTGAAGCAAAATACTCCACAATGGCATGGAATTAATAAATGGCAAGTAAAACAACTCTTGAAATGAAGACTCTATATTTTCTTTAAATTTAATGAATATTCTTTAATTATCATTATGAAACACATATAAGATATTATTTCAACTCAAACACATTTTTCAAAATGGCAATTCTAACTCCTTTAATCATGAGTTAGACTTTCTAAAAAAATACTCAAATCAATATGGCCAGCTTGGAAATCTTGTAAGTATAGACATTATTCAATCTTAATAATATTATCATACAATATTATATGCCAAGGGAGATTGATACAGATATTTTAATATTTAGCTGGCTCTTACAATGAAAATTTCTCTAGTCATATAGCCAGACACTAATTTTAAATCTCCCAATTAAAGGAAACATACTTACGAACCAAAATTGCGGTTCGGAGGGGCCCTGTTGGTCGAAAAACATCATGAGAGCAATTTTGTAAATTTACCTTTAAATTTAAAACAGTTTCATTATTAAAACTATGGAACGACTTTTATATGCGACCGACAGGTCTCAGCCCATTGTCTCCTTTTCTCTCAAAGCGCGTCCCTCTACACTTACTTTCAAATCTGACGTCACAACACACATATCCATATAGCACTCTCATATGCAGAACAGTGGAAAAATAATCAACAAGATAAAATTAACACTCAACGGTTTTTCTTTCTCTCCCTCGGCTGGCGCGCCTTCAAGGTCGCGAACACTTCACAGATTGACCTATTTCCACCGAAAATCGGCAGAGGGATTCTACATTTACATGACATGAAAAGAGCATTTTAAAACAGAAATATACATCGCAGATTTCGATACCACAATTTCAACATCATTACATGTAACCTGCAGGAATAATTCGTTCGAGCGTCAATATAAAGATCTCACTATCCTAGCCGAAGATCGAAGATATGAAAGTAACAGTGTATATAAATGTGATCCATGATCTTGATTAATCATTCAACAACTATATATTGAAATGTAGATGTTGATTAATCATTCATTACCGCATATCAAACTACCATATCGAAACCACTACCACGAATACCGTCAAAAAACCACTACATTCACTTCCACTATTAAACTGCCGTCTAAACCATTACTTAAACTACCACGAATTGATTAATATTTCACTACCATATATCGAAAACCCCAAACAAATAACTAATTAATTAATACAATTATTAATAGTTTTTAAATAAATATGAAAATAATAGTGTGCATATGTGTTACCTTCATTAATCATCCAAATATCATTTTTAATCATATTATTTTATTCATTATATTAAAATCCCTATATATCCAACCCAAATTACGATATACTCGTTTTAAGACATTTAGAGAAAACTTTACTGCAATATATATACAACTGAAATAGTTCGCAAACTAATATCTAGTTCAATATACATACTTTAACTTAATGCACTTATTCCACTTGCATAATACCTGACATTGCATTTAACTTCAAGGTACTTTCTGAGAATGTTAATTCAACAATCCAGCGCCTAAAGATTGATTTTTGGATTTAATGTCATTCCTTAGCTGGTTGTTGGCCCTTTAGTGATTTAAATTAATAAAGGGCATAATGATGACGGCGCACCTCTTTAGAACTGGATATTAAGCTTGTTTCCAGAAATGCACTTAGAAAGTCTTCGAAGTTTCTGCGAATAATTTACGTCCACTCAATTTATGGTATAATTTCTTGAAGTCGGTAATACATTTTAATTATAGGCAATCTTTTACCTAATTCAGGAAATTGAGAGCACCGTAAGTATTAGATTTATACATTACTCCTAGTCTTAAATTATAATTCTCATTAATAATGTTTAAATATGATTGGTGTTGGATTTCGAAGGAAATGTATATGGAGCGACAGATAAAATATTTTATCACAATCATTTACAACACACAAGCGTAAGTATTGGGGGTGAACAGTGAAGGATTTGGTATGGAATCTTAAAATTTGTTGAATATTTTATGACCGTCCTGGCTAGATTTCATTAGTGATACCAGCTACACAAGCCTAGCCCTGTAAGGAATTATAAGCACTTACTTTAGTTTCTTCCTTATTGATACAGGGCCAACACGGCAGGGGGTGAAATCTCGCTTTTCTTTGACAGACATCGTACTATATTTTAGCTTGAACAAACATTATAGAACATCGATATTATTCCCTTTGATAAACTCATCGGTTGGAACCCGGAATCCAATTATCCAGAATAGTATATAGTTAAGCTACAACTTATACTATTACAGTTAAATTATGAGTTCTTTTGGATTACTTTGCCAACAAATGTATATAAAGTACACTGGTTTCCGAAAGCTAATCACGGAGGGTAAAATTAAAAAAATTAAAAAAGTAGAGCTCTGATTAACTCAAAATTACATGTGAATGTAGTAAAATGTATTTATGCATTAAAGAAAATAAGACTTATGTACAGAGATGAAAAATATATTTACTTTTCGTAAGTTATATGATGACGTCACATTTGGGTCATTAACAAAATGATGTTTAAAGGCAAACAAGCCAAACAGAACTTACATTAATATGGTATGTGACCCATCCGGACATTCACACAAACTTTACAACAATTTTTCATGCTTTGAATGAGGTGATCATCGCTGATGCGAGCAATGACCTTTCCTTTTTAGAGCAGTTTCCAAATCTCTGAGACTGGCTGGAGGAGGTAAATGTTCAGAGACTGCACGACCGAGGGAATCCCAAAGGATTTCAATGGGATCAGAGTCGGAGGGAAACGTCGGCCACTCCATACGAGAAATACCCTCATTTTCCAGGTATTCGTCAGCGATGTTAGCTCAATGGGGACGGACATTATGGTCCATAAGGAGGAAATCAGATCCAACTGCTGCAGCGTAGAGTCTCGCAATGGGGTCTAGTAATTCAACCCGATACCGCGCAGCTGTCACAGAACTGCCTTTAAAGATGTGTAGCTCAGTGCGATATCCCATTGAAATTCCAACCCACACCATGCCGCTGCCACCTCTGCATGCTTGATGTTGAATTATGTTTTTGGTCTGATTGAATGTGCCTCGTTCTCTCCAGACCCTTGAACGATTATCATCTGATTCCAGGGCAAAACTGGTCTCGTCCGTGAACAGGACGTTGCACCAATCTGAGACAGTCAGATTGACATGTTGACAACATCAATTTAATCTTGCTCCCCTGGCTGGGACGGTTAGTAGAACACAAAAACGAGGTATTCGGGCGTACAGTCCCTTCACGTGGAGCCTTCTATTCATGTGGAGCCTTCTATTCACTTGGAGCCACGGCATCTATTTATCTGTTTTAGTTCATGAATTATTAGTTAATTTTTAAAGTTTTTCCTGACTTTTGGATCACCCTATACTTCTATAATGGTAGGAATAGGAAAAATCCTAATGACTGGGGACCATTTTAAATAATAGACCTAAAATGTTATGTGCTGTATAAGAAGATAAAATGTACTGTGCTGTAGAAGAAGCCCTTTTCGTGTTAATTAAGTGTAACAGAATCCAGGCTGCGTGTTCTCGGTCTATATTAGTTGGATAAATGGGAATCTATACCGTATTTGAATTGACTTCTTTAAAGACATTCAAAATTATGTTTAAGAAAAAAAATATATTATTATTACTTTTAATTCGAGTTTCAAATACATTTGACTCAATTTTTAAACACGTTCTAAAGAACCCTCAATCGGGACTCAAAATTCAGATTTTCGCACTGGTCAGCGAATGCACTTCCCCCGCCCCGTCACCCGGTTGAGCTATTCAGACGAAATTGCAAGATCATATCGTTGCAATAGATTTTGCATTCTACTCTGGCTAATAATAAATTGACGTATAACTGGCAATATGACTGACCACTTTCTGGTCCACTTTGTACTGGCCAATTTTTAACATACAGTTTAGGTTCCTGTGTGGTCGTTAACAACTCGGAATCAAATCGGGGCCCTATGTTCCACAGTTCACTGAGTCCGTGCTAGTCGTATTAAGATAACTTTCAGAACACCGACACCACTGTACTAACCTGCATTAGGTTTGATTTGTTTGAGTCTCATTGTAAAGAACCTTGCTATTCCTTAGAATTTATCTATATTCCATATTCTCGATACAATTTTAAATGTATATAAAAATTATCTATATTCTATATTGTCGATAAAATTTAAAATGTATAAAAATAAACACATAATTAGGATTTCTCGTACAGCTGTCCTAACATTCTCATATACTGCAATTCGCATTTATTTTCGCTTTTGTCTTCCTGAAATCCTATTATGAAGATTTATTCTGTTAAGCCATCGTCTAATTTTTTCAATTCAATGAAAATGAGAAGAAACCCCCAATCATTTCACACTAATGCCTCTTTTCTGAAGCTAATGAAATTACGGTAGAGTAAAAATTAAGCTTTTGTGTGTTTTATAAATTCCAAAGGTTTGATTTGTTAGAATGACAAGTAATTAACTTTTAAAATATTCTGTGAGATAATGTTCTTTGCGGATTTTGTAAGGATCCGGGTGTAAGAGCCGAACCTATTAAGTGTAACATCTGAATAAACCATTTTTTTTTCCGTTAGGTGGTGCTAATATGTAATTATATATTGCTTCTCCTGCAATAAATGTAATGTATATGGGACGTATTAGAATCATGTCGAAAATCACAGCTCGAGTTTTCGACGGATTTACATGTTTAGGGTCCTCTAGAACACGAAAACACTATTTTTAATGTGCCATCTGTGTGTGTGTGTGTGTCCAATGTATATACCCATTCTCACTCAAAAACAAATTGACTAAATTTCACAATATTTGGTAGTTAAGTTACATGTGGATTACCCTAATTCTGATTAGATATTGGTATGATTTGAGAAAAAATACCTGCATCTTTTTTAAAAAAGACTCACAAAAATTGTCTGTATCCACTCTAACTTAAAAACTAATTGGCCAAATTTCATAAAATTTAGTAAATAAATTACTTGTGGATTTCCCTGAAATAGATTTTGGGAGTATTTGAATAAAAATAACCTTTTTTTGCGAAATATAAAGCAAACATCGTCAAAATCTAAATTAAAAGGCTACGTATGCTCAAACACATCAGTTATATCCGTGTGTTATACGTATTTTTTGACGATAAAGACCATTCCCATTACTCTAGGTCTATCCGTTCTCGATATATTTTGGTTTTTTGAAATTTTTGCTAGGCCGGTATTGCGAATAAATTCAGTTATCAAATGAAAACGAAAGCAGAATTAAAAGCGATTATTCAGTGTGATTTCAATTAATTATGCGTGTTAATTAGTGCAATGAAATTTAAATTTAATGTTTTATTAATGAAATTAATATAATGAAATAATTTAATGATTTATTATAAATAAATTTATAAACGATTTATTAATGAAATAATTTGAGTTTACAGGGAAATTCATTTACTACTCACATCAAATTTTTAGAAATGTTGCGTATTGTATTAATCCATCAGACGATAAGATAACTCATTTTATATCAATCGAAGAGCGTAGCGTTTTCCTAGAAGGGAGGAATTTTCTTTCAGCAGTATTTCTGTAGCCATTTTTATGAAAGTATCATGGAACAGTTTTAGAGCTCTAAAACGCGTAGCCACATTATAAAGTTGGAAAACAATTCTTAAGAAATTGGATCTGTTGCAAATATAAGCAGACATTTCATTTTAAGGGGACGGTGGGCATTGAAATTATTTTCATTTATTTATTGACTTACAAACATGAAAATTTCTATAAATATTCCTCTTAACATTGCTATATAAAATACCGTTAATTTTTTTTCAATTTTGCTATAATTTTGTATTTATTTTTTTAACGAAAATTTGAAAATGCTCCTTGCGTGCCATTTGTTCACATTTTTGATTCATTTTACATTATAATCACTCTAAAACGTATTATGAACAAATTTGGGTATTTATTTTTAAATCCTTTAAAATAAATTTTAAAAAAACGCACACACTCACAACAGAAATCAAGAGAGCAATTGCCTCTGCCACAACACATCGTGAGTCTCCAAAAATGCCCACACTTTCCCACCATGTCAAACAATTAGTCAGGCAAAGAAATAGAATACGTAAGACATGGCAGGCTGACAGAGACCCCGCCCTTAAAAGGGAGCTTAACAGACTCACGTGCAAAGTCAGGGAAAAAATTGTCGCAGAAAAGCAGCAACAGTATAAAGAACTAATCGAATCCCTTAGCCTAGAAGACGTATCGCTCTGGCAATTCGCAAAAAGACTCAGGAAACCTCAAATTAAGCTCCCGCCACTAATATATGGTGCTAAAATCGCGTACTCAGACGAGGAAAAAGCCGAGGCGCTCGCAAGCCATTATGAAAAACAATTCCAACCAAACCACGATCTAATGTGTCAGGACACCCTAAGAATGGTTAGACAAACTTTAAATAACTTCAGGAATTCCCCGTTAACGGCTGAGATTGACCCAGCCACCCCGCAGGAGATAGTAGAAATTATTAAACATCTCAAAAACCGTAAAAGCCCAGGGCACGACAAAATCAGAAATATTGCGGTTAAAAACCTACCCTTAAACGTAATATGTTACTTGACTATCTTAATAAATAAAATATTAAAACTAAACTATTTCCCCAAAGAATGGAAGGAAGCGATAATTATAACAATCCATAAGTCTGGTGAGGATGCCACAATTCCAGCCAACTACAGACCAATTAGCTTGCTACCGACACTTAGTAAAATTACTAAGAAAATTTTTCTTAAGAGACTGAACACGCACCTTAGTGATAGTGAGAATGACATTATCATTCCGGGGCAGTTTGGATTTCGGCCAAAGCACTCCACCACTCATCAGTTGCTGAGAGTGGTAGAGTACATATCTTCTGGTCTCAATAACAAGACACCAACAGCTGCGATTTTTCTGGACATACAAAAAGCATTTGATAAAGTATGGTACTGTGGATTAGCGTACAAATTGATCACATTAAAAGTCCCTGACGCTCTTGTCAAGCTTTTAATCTCATACTTAAGTAACAGACAATTTCAAGTCAGAGTAGGAGGTAACTTATCTACACCCAAGCTCATTAAAAGTAGTGTACCGCAAGGTTCTATCCTGAGCCCGACACTCTTTAACATATATGTGAACGACATCCCTAGGACTCCAAACACAGAGCTGGCACTCTATGCAGATGACAGTGCGATACTTGCAAAACACCCCTATGTCTCAGTAATGCACAGACAGCTACAACAACACTTAGATATACTCCAAACTTGGCTGGAAAAATGGCGAATAAAATTAAACCCCAATAAATGTCATTGGATTTATTTCTCTAGAAAACGTAAACCTCCGCCGCCTCTGTACATAAACAACCATGCCCTAAAAGCGGAAAAATCTACTAAATACCTAGGTGTAACGATAGATTCCCACCTAACCTGGAAACAGCACGTAACGAACTTAATCAAAAAAGCGTATATGGCCACAGGAGCCTTATACCCAATGATAGGAAACGGAAATCTAAGTTATCAAAATAAACTCCTAATTTATAAATCGGTCATCCGCCCGGGAATGCTGTATGCAGCACCCGTATGGGGATATGCCTGTAAAACTACAATAGACCTCCTAGAGACAAAACAAAACAAAATCCTACGGATTATCAGGAAAGCTCCCAGGTACTTAAGAAACTCGGTAATTAGGAATGACTTCAAAATAAAAACTGTTAGATCCCAAATTAAAAAGCTAGCGCTTAAATTTCACAGAAATTTGCCACCCGTTCCAAACGAACTGTTATTCTGAATACAAGTTGCTCTCAGTCTACATTAGCTAGGATAATTGGATATCTAAACCGTATTTGAATTGACTTCATTAAAGACATTCAAAAATATGTTTAACGAAAAAATATTATTATTACGTTTAATTCGAGTTTCAAATACAATTGATTCAATTTTTAAACAAGTTCAAAAGAACCTCAATTTCTCAATCGGGACTCGAACTTCGGATCTTCGCACTGTTCAGCCAATGCTCCTCCTCCCCAGTTGATCTATTCAGACGGAATTGCAAGATCATATCTTTGCAATAGATTCTGCATTTTACTTTTTCTAATACCAAATTGATGTACAACTGGCAATATGACTGACCACTTTCTGGTCCACTTTGTACTGGCCAATTTTTAACATTCAGTTTAGGTTCCTTTGTGGTCGTTAATAACACGAAATGAAATCGGGGCTCAAAGTTCCAGAGTTCACGGACTCCGTGTTAGTCGTAGTAGGATAACTTTCAGAACACCGACATCATGCACTAATCTGCATCAGATTTGATTTGCTTCAGTCTCATTGCAAAGTACCGTGATATTCCTTAGAATTTATCTACATTCCATATTCTCGATGCAATTTTAAATGTATATAAAAATTATCTATATTCTATATTACCGATAAAATTTTAAATGTATTAAGAAAACACATAATTACATCGTACTACAATAAATGCAAATTGTTGTACTATGCTAAACACATAGTACTACAATTTGCATTTATTTTCGCTTTTGTCTTCCTGAAATCCTACATGAAGATTTATTCTATTAAGCCATCGTCTGATTTTTACGATTCAATAAACATGAGAAGAAACCTCCAATCATTTCACACTAATGCCTCTTTTCTGAAGCTAATGAAATTACGTTAGGGGTAAAAATTAAGCTTTTGTGCGTTTTAGAAATTCCAAAGGCTTGATTTGTTAGAATGACTAGTAATTAACTTTTAAAATATTCTGCGCGATAACGTTCTTTACGGATTTTGTAAGGATCGGGGTGTAAAAGCAGAATTTATTAAGTGTAACATCTGAATTAACCATTTCTTTTTCTTCTAGGTGGCGCTAATATATAATTATATATTACTTTCCCTGCAATAAATGTAATGTATAGGGGACATATTAGGATCATGTCGAAAATCACAACTCGAGTTTTTGATGGAACTACATGTTTAGGAACTTCTAGAATACGAAAAAACTATTTTCAGTGTGCCGTCTGTGTGTGTGTGACCTATGTATATATCTGTTTCAACTCAAAAACTAATTGATTAGATTTCATAATATTTGATAGATAAGTCACATGTGGATTACCCTAATGCTGATTAGATTTTAATACGATTTGAGAAAAAAACCTGCATTTTTTTTAAAAGACTCACAAAAATTCTCTGTATCTACTCTAACTTAAAAACTAATTGACCGAATTTCGCAAAATTTAGTAAATAAGTTACTTGTGGATTTCCCTGAATTAGATTTTGGTCCGATTTGAAAAGAACCTTTATTTGCAAAATAGAAAACAAAAATCGTCAAAATCTAAATTAAAAGGCTAGGTATGCTCAAACACATTTGTTATAAGCTTGTTTTATATGTATTTTTTGACGATAAGGACCATTTCCATTACTCTCTTACTAGGTCTATCCGTTCTCGAGATATTTCAGTTTTTTCGAAAATTTTGCTAGGGCGGTATTACGAATAAGTTCAGTTATCAAATGAAAATGAAAGCGGAATAAAAGCGTTTATTCAGAGTGTTTTCAATTAATTATGCGTTTTAATTAGTGCAATATAATTATATTTAATGATTTATTAATGAAATAAATTGACAAATCATTTGAGTTTGCAGGTAAAGTCATTTGCTACTCACATCAAATGTTTAGAAATGTTGCGTATTGTATTTAAACCGCCAGACGATAAGACAATCTATTTTTTATCAATCGAAGAGCGTAGCGTTTTCCTGGATTGAGATAATTTTCTTTGAGCAGTATTTCTGTAGCCATTTTTATGAAAGCATCCTGGAATAGTGTCAGAGGAAATACCCTGCTCTGAAACTCTTTGCAACATTATAAAGTTAGAAAATAATCCCTAAGAAATTGGATTTGTTACAAATAAAGCAAATATAAGCACACATTTAATTTTAACAGGATAAATTGCCTGAAATAGCTACTGTGTTGCAGAAATTCTGCAATGGACTTTTCTGAAACTCTACAAATTCACTCAACAATGGCGTGAGAAATATTGCTCTAAAATAAAAATCCTCTCACTGTTTAAAGTGTCAACAGAATGTTTTTTTGCTGCCATTTCAGTTTAAGATTAATGCATGCTGATCGCAGAATAAGATTAAAACCGGTCAAATAATACTGTTTTCTGTTATATGAATATCTTTCCTATGTAGTATGTGGCCAAAATCAATTTGCAAAACTCCAAAATTGAGGTCACATATGCTCAGACATATGTGTAGATATAGCAATGAAAATAATATTTATCAATTTTTATGTAAATGTTATATAAACATATATGTTTATACATACGTACTTTCGAATATATAAATTTATTGAGAAGACTAAATAATTTTAATCATATTCAAATGTTCGTCATGAATCTTTCTATGCTTTATTAGACGTTTCTTACGACGAAGATTTAATTAACAACTCTCGTTAATTAATTTTATGTTTCTTGTGCTTTCTATTCATGATTTAATTCTACACACAAATGATATGCGAAATAAAACTAGATTTAAATACATTTTAATTTAGCCATAGCGATTTTGTTTTTGTCTCTTGATTCAAATGCAAATGATGGTGCGTTATAACTCAGACGACTGCATCCTGCTGTTGCAATGTAATTAAAAAGTTGTTCAATGCCGAGGAATCTGGAAGTCTGAATTGGCAATCCCTTTTCATTAGTTTTCATCTCCTAAATTTATATGTTTTTTTAAAAGCTGATTTAGGCTCAATGAAAAAGTTCGTAACACAGTGTATGGAACACTATAAATATAATTTGCATGTAAACAAATATGGTAATGCATGGTGTTTTAAAAAGTTTGCACATCTAAATATTTCATGAACAATTCGTCGTAGATTCACCTTTCCAATGTACAAAAGGCTTCAAAAATTGTATAATATCAGACTGCAGCAATTTTAGGCATCTAACACATTTTTTAAAGAAAAAAGTTCAAAATTGACATTTTTATACGATTCAGCTACAAAGGATATTCCAATTTGCAAACCTCTCTTTATTCATTTAACATATTTTGAAAAAAAATACTCTGTTTTATGAAAAATTGGCAGTGAAATATTGTCAAGTTATAGGAATTTAAAATCTACTTTCACCCGATGAAAAGAAACTGGTGAAATATAGATTTCTGGTTGTGGGCAAAAATTACATTTGGTTGGATAAAATCTACATTCAAAAATTTACATGCCTGCCTATCTCTTTGCAAAAATTTTACTCAATCACCAATTATCCATCGAAAACTTTAATTAATGATATATCGGGAAATTTTAAACGTATGACGATAGAATTCTTTTGTTTTACTTTTTGAACATTAGAAAATATTTTTATGTTTTTTTTTCTCTAGTGGCCAGTATAAAAAGTTACATATTAATATGTTTCTACTAAAATGTGTCAACTGATCAAAATTCCCATACGACGACAGTATGCTTTAATTATAGCATTTGTTGAATTGGAATCATGAGTTTACCACCAATTAATATTTAATCGTCCAATGTGTTTCAAGCATCCTGTATATCTCAAAAGATATATTACATGAAGATTCAATATTTCTTTAATGTGGGTATAAAACTATCGAAATGAAACCTGACTGTATTCACATTATATTTGATGTTAGGTAAACGTCAAAGTTTCAAAACAATTACTGTTCGAAGGTCTAAAAATTAGCCTTGAGTACACTTTTTTCCGTTGTTAATCAATTGGCTATTTTTAATCTTTATTAAGAAATTAAATTAAATCCTTTGGGGACATTTTATTAAATGTTGCATGATCTGACGTTGGTTGCATTTGCATGAAGCGCCTGGCACGTCTGTGCCGTACCTTCAATCTGTCAGATGAGCGATCCTGTTGAATGACATTCTGTGCGTTGCTTGTAGGGATGGTTGAGAGTCCATGACTGCCACCCAGAAATGGGTGGGGTGATGGAAGATGTCATGACTCCTGGTGGTGAGGGAGGATGCAAGCGGTGCTCTAAAAGAAGCACCCAAGCTGTAGATACCTAAAGGGAAATCTAACTTGCTCCGCAAAAAAAAAAAAATATTATTTTGGGGACTATTAGGCGATTTTAAGTCTGATAGCAATTTGATTATGTTGAAAGCCTTTTGCATGGGATCAGTATCATCTTTTATGATTTGAATAATATTACACAAGAGGGTTTTTATATCATTAACGTTAAAGGGGTTTTCTATTTCCCTGAAGAAGTTAATAAACTCAATAAAGAAGGAAGAGGATTGGGGGTTAACTGAAGTTATATTGAGCTTTTTTTGCGAGTAGGCCTCGTGCCCTCCGAAGCTAGTGTGTTCCGTCTCGGCACTGCCATCGCCACGTGATTTATAGCAGTTTTGGGATTTTGGAGCCAAGGGGAATTCTCCCATCCAAGGTTGGGTGAGATTTTAGAATTATTGGTTTGAGGGTTTTGCTGCCTAACGTTTATAGTTTGAAGGTTTTGCTGCCTAAGGTTTGTAGTTTGAGGGTTTTGCATTCTTGGTTTGGTTTCCTGGAACTTTTTACGGTTCCAGGTGTTTCAGGGACACAGTCTAAAGTTGGCAGAATGAGCCCCGCCACAATTGGCGCATTTTGCCTGTAGATCTCGCGGTTTTGGGCAATCGCGGGTTAAATGGTGTTACCCACATTTTAGATACCTACAGGGGAGCGGAAAAATTATCAGACGAGTGATTAAAATTCTGGCAGTTATAGCAGATTTGTATGCCGTTTGATTTGAATGCTTGGACAACTACTCTCCTGGAGAGGAAGGAAGTGATGTTGTAAATCCTCTCCAATTCCTCGGTCGGCTCTAGGCAGATCAAGAAAATGGGAATTGGGGATCTGTCCCTACGGCTCCTGAGTTGAGATACTCTGACTATCTTAAAACCTTTGCTGATGATAGACTTTTTAAGGGAGTCTATATTTGTGTTTGTCGGAAGACGTTTGATTACGATTTTTGGAGGCGATCTGATTTAAGGTTGATGGTGTTAACATGTATGTTAGCCTGGGATAGGTGATCCTGAACACTCCGGTAATCCTCAATGGATCCCGGAGTGATTCTGATCACCATCTCCATAAGCTGGTACTTAATTTTGTTAACCAGGGTTTTATTAAGTTCCTCTATGAGAACTCCTCAATTACTTGCAGAGTCCACATGGAAGGACGAGATGTAAGTTTTGGGAGTGGGGAACTACTTCCTCCATTTCAGCAGCATCGTTAATTTCTAAACCAGTAAATCTATTCTCAGTAGAGATTCCTTGAGTAGCTTGAGTGTCTGCTATAGACCTCTTTAGTTTTTAGGCTTTTGACTCTGGAATCCTAGCAAAATATCGTGCATTTTATCTTTGAAGTTATCGTAGAGCTCTTCTGAAATTTTAGATTTCCTCTGCCTAAAGGTTGCATCTAATAGCTCAAACGAGTCGCGTTTTACAAGGGTTTTGTAGTCGGGGGACCTAAATAGCAAGTTAAAATCTCTTATAGTACATGTTAGGATGAGTTCCAGTTGTTTCCTCTTTTCCCTGTTCGTCTCTCCGTCCAGTTCCTTTTCTAGCGAGGCGATGATAAAGTCATATATCCGGAAGTAATTGTGGAATATTTCATACCAGACGCGTGCACATAAATTACAAGTTGAACTATTTAAATCTGAATAAACATATATAAATAGATAATGTTTAAAAGCTGCAAGAAAATAAAACCAAAGGAATTTCATGAAATTTTTAAAATATAAAAGTACATAGCTTTCTCTACTTGATTTTCAACTAATTTATTTATTGGATTTCTCAATTTATATCGACACCAAATATATGCGAACACTGAACTGAATATCTCATGGCAATAGTCGCAGTTTCGAAGCACGTTGATTAGGTACTTCCACTCGTAGGATTGAAATCGAGTACAACAACGTTCATACGTTTCAATAAGTCTAGCAGATATAATACATATCAGATTAAAACAAATAATTTCTTATAGTTTGTAAGACATAAATGTCTTCTGGCTTCACAAGTTTGCTAAGATATAATATTCCTAAGATATAAAACACAATTTAAAAAGTATTAAACCCGACTTCGAATGGAATTGAACAACACACATTACAAGACAGTTTCAGTTTTCTTATAACGTCTTCAGAATAAATGAACTTTTGGGATGAAACTACTTCATGTCAAGAGTCTGCCATTTATCGGTTCTCCCAGTGTTTCTTTCAGGACTTTTTTCCCGGGAGGCCGAATGCAATTTTAAGGGGCAAATATTCTATTTGTTCTACTTGATTAACATAAAATGCCTCCAGGGAGGCTTCGGACCTCCCGAATGTATGCTTAAAAAAACACAGTTTTGCATGGCTTGAAACGATGAAAACCATGTTCTATCGGAGGTCCAGCTTCACTCAAGTTTCCTTTCCCAGCCGTCTAAAGAGCTATTCTAGTCTTAGGATGAGTCGGACTGTCTGGGTCTTTCACTTTCCACTCACTCCTTGTTCCTACTCTGCAAACATCGTTTCTGCGGACTATGTGGACTACAGTGAAGGTTTTTCATTACAGCAGACGATTAGAAGTCTGTTTAGACAACAGTTTTAGACTTCTACCAGTAACACAGTCAATCATAGACAAAGATCGATGATTTTTTGCAATTAAAAGCCTGAGACTTCATAATCTTAGGATAGCTCGGTAACAACTATCAGATATAACTAGAACCATAATTCGGAGCCAAGTATTTGCCCAATGTAGAAATGCGATAAATGCGTATTTCTTTTTGTACTTCTTAAATGAACAATAATAATTCGTCATGTGTTTGTTTTGCATTAAGGCTTCGTATTCTGCCCCTCGTTTTTTTCCATCCTTTGTATTGCATCTTTCATTTATTTTCGCGGTGATGACAGTTTTTTCCAACATTCTTATCATGTGTGCTGTTGTAGCACAGACGCAAATTTATTTGAATAAGGAATTGCTCTTCTTGCTTGTCCTGACGAAGACGAAAACTGTTTTGTTGCCTGAGAATCCGACTGACTTCCAGATTTGAATTTATGTTGTATTTATACGAGTTTATATCAACTTAGGTTTTCCAAGAGCAGTTTTTATTTTAAACCTAGTTTCTATTAAAAAAGGATATTGAGAAATTTATTGCAGAACCACATTCTCCCTCTCGTTATCAGTCCTCTTTTTGTGTTAATTTCTTTAATGAAAAGACGTACTAGAAAATTTAGGTGAACAGCTACCGTCAATTTATGTTAAATTTTCAGCGATTGCATGGCTCTAATTCATCTTCGAACGAAATCCTAAACAGAACTTGATTAAGTTCCTTTCAACTAAAATTTGTTTTCTCCATTTGAATACAAATTCTGTGGTATTGTAACCAAGGAGCTGAGACCTGTATCTAGTGTAATTGCAATGTTCGTCATCACTCTTATATCTAGATATCGGAGTTCTTATTCGAAGTTTACATTAGCATAAATTGACAGAATGGGTATCATTCATTAAGTGTCAATTTTGGTTTAATTAAATAGGTGATTCGATATTGCAAGACAAAAAATAAGTATTACTTTTCTAGGAAAATAATGTTACTTAAATATTAATAGTTTGACGAATTTTTACTACTTATTTTGAGAATTTCGAAATGGTATTTCACGATAATTTTCATAGAATGATGACCCAGATTTATCTATCTATCTACATCTATACATCTATCTCTCTCCCTTTCGACCCAGATCATCCGACCTACCCAAAGGTGTAAGGTAACTATTTGGCCGGCCAGGAGAGCCCCCCACTTTTGACCGGAACCCATCAGAAGTGGCAACCAAATTGTCAAAATATGTATGGCCAAATTTTCGAAAATTAAACAATTAAGAATATCCCGTCAATTAATTAAATTAGAAGAAATTTCTTTGATAATCCCTGTCACATTAATATTCACCAGAACTGATGTAATGTTTGATTAAATCTATATACATTCGAACTTATCAATTCGAATCGCAAGCTTTCAAACAGTTAATTACACGCTTTTAAATTTGAGCTTCTTTAACAACTGTAATTCTTACTTTTACTCGGCGAAGTAGATTCTATATTATCATCCCTCTGAATTCAAATAGACATACAACTGCTGAATTCAAGGACGGAACCAGAAATTTCATTTCGTGGAGGGGGGGGGGGTTCCGGACCCACCTGATCAACTCTATGAATACGTCATTGGCCGAACTCAAGGTAAATCAATATATTATCTGTTTTTTTATTCAGGCTGGAATGTTATGTAATAATGATGTTCAAACCAGAACCTAAAATTTGAAAAATTCAATAAATATTTGTAGAATGGTATTTTACGACTTCAACATCATTACATGCAACCTGCAGGATTAATTCGTTCGAGCGTCAATATAAAGATCTTACTATGCTAGCCTATGATCGAAGATATGAAAGTAACAGTGTATATAAATGTAATCTATGATTTGGATTAATCATTCAACAACTACATATCAAAATGTAGATGTTGATTAATCATTCATTACCGCATATCAAACTACCTCATCGAAACCACTACCACAAATACCGTCAAAACCACTACGTTCACTTCCACTATTAAACTACCGTCGAAACCATTATTTAAACTACCACGCATTGATTAATCATTCACTATCAGATATCGGAAAACCAAATCAAATACCTAATTAATTAATGCAATTATTAATATTTTTTAATAAGTATGAAAATAATAGTGCGCATCTATGTTATCTTCATTAATCATCCAAAAATCATTTTTAAACATATTCTTTTATTCATTATGTTAAAATCCCTATATATCCAATCAAAATTACGATATACTCGTTTTAAGACATTTAAAGAAAATTTTACTGCAATATATCCACATCTGAAGTAGTTTGCAAACTAATATCTAGTTCAATATACATAATTTAACTTAATGCACTTATTCCACTTGCATAATACCTGACATTGCATTTAACTTCAAGGAACTTTCTGAGAATGTTAATTGAACAATCCAGCGCCTAAAGATTGATTTTTGGATTTAATGTTATTCCATAGCTGTTAGTTGCCGCTTTAGTGCTTTAAATTAATAAAGGGCATAATGATGACGGCGCACCTCTTTAAGAACTGGATATTAAGCTTGTTTTGAGAAATGCAGTTAGGAAGTCTTCGAAGTTTCTGCGAATAATGTATTACGTCCACTCAATTTATGGCATCATTTCTTGAATTAGGTAAGACATTTTAATTATAGGCAGTCCCTTACTTAATTTAAGAAATTGAGAGCACTGTAAGTAATAGATTTATACATTACTCCTAGTCTTAAATTATAATTCCAGTAAGAAAGTTTAAATATGATTGGTGTTGAATTTCGAAGGAAATATATATGGAGCTTCAGATAAATTATTTCATCACAATCATTTACAACACACAATCGTAAGTATTGAGGGTGAACGGCTAAGGCTTTGGTGTGGAATATTAAAATTACATTATGACAAACTACCTTGACAGACTACTTACTTTATGATTAACTACTTTATGACAAATGTGGTTAACTTCAACTACTTTATGACAAATGTGTTTAACTTCAACTACTTTATGACAAATGTGGCTAACTACAACTACTTTATGACAAATGTGGTTAACTACAACTACAACTACTTTATGACAAATGTGGTTAACTACAACTACAACTACTTTATGACAAATGTGGTTAACTACAACTACAACTACTTTATGACAAATGTGGTTAACTACAACTACAACTACTTTATGACAAATGTGTTTAACTACAACTACAACTATTTATGACAAATGTTGTTAACTACAACTACAACTACTTTTTTTTAAAAAGTAGTAACTACAAACTACTTTTAAATCAAAGTCACTACTTAATTACTTTTACAAGATGATTTTTGTCAGAGTTTCAATTTACATAAAAAGTTCAGAATACATGGATGTAATGTGGTTATTTAACATACTTATTCTGAATTAGAACCCAAATTTACTGATCAACTTACCAATCTTTACGCTTTTACCCATTTCTGAAAACAATGAAATAAAAGTATAAAATAACATGAAAGTGAAATATAAAATAAAAGTAAAAACTATTTATTTATAAACATGTCTGTTCATTCTCGAAATTGCAGGCAGATAGGCAGTATCTTTTGGGACAACACATCGGAATATATTCATATAAAAATCAAATTCCAGAGACAATAGCTGTATTAACTCTGCAGTATTGAAAATCTTTCTTTATCTCTCAGGAACCGGCATATGCTTTCGAAGGGCAAAATGCATTGGGTTACATTTTGTCTCATTTGGTATTATAAGATGGCCACTTTAGCTCTGGAGATATCTTATCATTTGTGACAAGTGACATTTTTATTTGTTCCAAAGTGCTTGGCATTTTGCAAATCATACGTCGTTGCACAGAATACTAAATGTTGTACAAAGGATGAAAGGGTCATCACGTGATATGTAGAATGGCACATTGTTTGTTTACTGAAGTAACATTAAAAGTAGCGTCAAAACTCGAGGCAAACTAGAGATTTTGTGTATCGCTTTCCTAGCCACACTTATATTTAAAAGTAGCGCGTTACACTACAAACTACAAGAAAAAGCAGTGACTGCTGTAGTTTTACTAGTTGTAGGGCGCTATTTTCGATAACTGACCTGAACAATCGGGTCCGTATTCTATGCTATTTTTATCTAGGCTAAAATCCTGCGTGGTCATGATGTTGAAACTAGCACAATAATTCTTAATGTTTACTGAAAATTCCTAAATGTTTATCGTTGCATCTAACCTTGAAGCCAAGTTGTTTGAGCGTCATTGTAATTTTATCAGTGTCCAGCCGGTCATTTAATAGCGGATCTTCAAAAATGGCCAGACGATTCAATAATATTATTTTTCTACTCAAAGTGAGTCCTATAATTTTGTGTTATAGAGCATTAACAATATTTTAATGTTTATGGTTCATTCCTATGTGCATTACTTACATTTGTAATGTAATGGTTTGAAATAATAAATTTTCATATCATGCATTTACGCATTTCCAATTTAATTCAGTATCATGTTATAATTTCTAACAATTGAATATTTAAAATATTTATTGACGTTGCAAGAAAACATGCTGAACACCAGTTTGCATATAACTGCAATTATAAAAGAAAATATATTCTTACTATAAAAACATTTTATGAAATATAAAAACAGGGCCAAATACGTTGCAATTGACTTTCATCATAAAACTATCATATCCTGACTTCAATAAATCCTATTTAAGAAAACATAATCAATCATCATTTCAGTCAGCAATATTTCGCCTTTTAATGCGGTAGAACGGAGAATTTACATTATCTTTTAACGCACAATTTTTGACTAAATGGCCTATATGACAGGGACTCGTTTCTTTATGCATTTCATACAGAGGAAAAGGGGGAAATGATAGTTTTGAATCATTTTCGGTTATTCTTGCAATCGCACTCTCTAAGATATTGGACAATTGAAGAAAATAATTCTTCCACTTTTAATGAAAGCCGTATATTTTTCTAAAGACACGAACTTCTCAGGTATAGTTTCATAGTTTGAGAAGTCCAGAGTTTGTGTTATATGCGAGAAAAATAAATATTATCCCGTATGCATAGCGCCAGTTAATATAGTTTATACTAATAATTGAACTCGCATCCTGTGGTTAAACTAGAAATTGATCACATAATCGAATCTTTACCGCGCTGCTACCGGGTTTTGTTATTTTTGCCTCTTATTAGAACGGAGTACGCGATGAGTTAACTAGAAAAGCACAAAACCTCAATTAGATATCCTGTTGTAAAAATTACCAATGCGCAGTTAACGACGCTCTGGTAATTTTTACACGCTTCGACGAAAGCTGCTAAACTTGGCATACAAAGAGCTTTTAGCTGCATGTGTAAATTATTAAAATTCCATCACAAATCAACATAGCAGGAGGTTTTGGAGCACATAAGAAAATATCATCCGGTCAGACCATTTTTGCTGTCCTGTTACGTTATCGTTGTATGTTCCCCAAGTGCGAAGTGCTGTTAAGCAGCGCTGAACGAGATCGGCTATATATGTATTGACAAAAAGGCCCGAACATGAAAAAAATGGTGGACTTTTTCAGATTACAGAAAACTTCTCTTTCACGGTATCGACAAATCAGCTAATGGTTTTCACTCAGCAAAGCTTCCGCGCAGGTGGAAATCGTTTATTTTATGATTAAGTTTAACCTACCAGAAATAATTTATCCATATCCGTTGAAAGTAAGTATACAAAAAAAAAATGCATGGATCTTGCGTTATATAAATTGGCGCCGGATCAATATAACTCCGCATGTTAAAAAAATTTGATCAATCAGGTACCAAAAGAAACGATTCAAACATTAACGAACCTGCTCTATGTTTTATATAAGAAATTTTCAATTCTCGAATGAAACGACGAACTGAATGGTGTCTTATATAAAACAACAAACAGAGGACTGCTAATTTCTTACATATATTTTAAATATGAAGGCTGAGAACAAATTATGCACGTCCATTACAGAATATACAACTGCAATTGCTGTTGCTCAATATATAACTTATGGTTTTTCCAGATAGAAATCCATACTTCGGGTGTCTGCTTAGGCATGAATTTTTGTAATGCTTATATAACTGATCTCTCTGATAAAGTATACATAATATACTAAAATATTTTATTATAGTCGATATTTATTAATGTATCTATATCAAATAAGGCACATATTTTTTTCAAATGAAAAAAAAATATGCAGACTGCAATGTAAATTGAAAATAAATACCAAAAATATTTCTAAATAAAAATCTACAAAAATTGATGATCAATGAAAAAAAAATTTCCACACTAATAAAACGATTTAGGTACACATAATTAATCTACTTTATGAACAGAAAGAAATATATAATTTTGAATGAGGATGAAATAAAATTAAAATATTCGACATTATCTTCTAATGCACCATTTATTTTTAATCATAGGTACCTTTGAATAAATGCATATTTTATACAGAGAAAAAAGGGGGAAATGAAAGACAGTCATGGTGATTTTTGGTTATCGTTATAGACAAATTATCCTTGCAATGTATGGAATAGATTTGTGAATGACGCGTAGAATACTTTTAAGTATCAAAGAGAATACAATTGCCTCCGTAGCCCATTGAGGGAATCTCGGTAGTTGAAGATCTGCAGTTTGTTGAAGACTGGTTAGTTAAAGATATATAGTTTGTATAATAGTTAGTACATCAGTACATTATATATTTACAATTGCCCCTGATAAACTTAATCCTGACTGCTTTATGCAGCGAATATTTGAAATGCCAAAAGTACAAATATTAATTCATTTAAGACGTTGTAATTTATAGTAGACAATATAGTATCCAGGTAATTGAACAGTAATACATCGATAAACAGAAACCATAATAGGCAAAGTAAAGGACTGACTCGGTTTTAAAGATAAAACTACTTTCTATCTGAAACCACAAGCAGATAGTGTAAGTGCCACGCCATATATAAAAATGTAAATAATGCCTTTGTAACCTAATGGATTTATCGTGGTCTATCCAGAAGGAGGAAAGTTGTTCAATGATCAGACAAGAGTTTTTTTTGCAACATTTTCATCATAAAACAAGATATATTGATATTAATTATTAGCTTAACATGCAAAAAACTATCAGCAGGGTATTTATATGATTAAGCATTAAAAGAAAAATAATAGCACTTTCAAAGGAAGATCTTTTGGTGTTTACTGTTCGGACAAATCGATCATGACAATTAATAACACAACGGTAACTTTCAGATACTTAATACTTGTAGCAGATGATTTTACGAAATATATATATATATATATTTTTAAAATTTATATAATCTATTTTCAAGTATTATTACATTTAATATAATTTTATTTCATTAAATTATAGGAAACATATTTTATACATATATTCAAAACTATGTTTATTCGGAGAACTGTACGCATTTGAACTGAAATTTCTATGTACTCGAACAAGTACATTTAAAAAATATTACCGTTGTTTAAATTAAACTATCTCCATCCCAGTGAATGATTGTTTCTCTAAACTTAGACACAAGTAGAGTTGTTGGTTATGTTAAAAATACTGTATATTTTAATTTCTTTCCAAAACAATGGTTTGTGGAAACAACATCCCTATTTGGTAAAGTCAGAAATATTTTGTTAATGAGATAAAACGTAAAGTTTAGATTATTTGCGATTTCCACGTTTTCGAGTGATTGCAATGATACGTCTTTGTCTCATTAGATAGTCTAGGGAGTAAAGATAGCTTGAAATACTAGATATACGGATGTTCTTAGATCATTACTAGGCACTGAATTTGAAAATAGTAGTGCTATAAAAACTAAAGAATATGTAATGCTAGAATAGTAGAGTAAGGCTGTCTATGAAATATAAAGAAAAGAAGACTGGAAAATGGAGTAGGACAATGCATACATATAAATAATGAGTGAATTATATATATATATATATATATATATATATATATATATAGAGAGAGAGAGAGAGAGAGAGAGAGACCAACCAGAAAGGAATGAAAATGAAAGTGAAAGCAAGGTACCAAAAGATGGCCGGGGACAGGGTTTGTGACCACCGCTCCCTGGTTAAGCAAGTTTTATGTCGCGACGACACTCCCTGTAGCCAGTACTTTTCGAAGAATAGAATACATAAGTATCAATACAAACATGGTGAATCAAGGATATATAAATCATAGATACAGTAAAATAGCTTCGTACTTGAACAAGCCAATTAACACTTTAACTAACCTTAAGCATATCACCTGCTATGAGACTCGACATTAAACAAATGTATACAACAAAGTAAGTCATATTAACATTGCACAGCAATATATTAAAATACATTAAGAATGGTTGAAACGAGGAGCCAAAACCTTAATGGTATTTAATTATATTTACACGTATTATTATTTAATTTATTGGTATTTGTAGAGATTAATGATAAAAGAGGATTTATCAGAGAAATCAGAGAAAATATCGAATCAGAGAAAATGTGCACTATTTGATAGCGTTGTTGCTGCATAAATACGAGTTCTTTGATTATTGCAAAGAGCTTAGAGTTGCACATTGTTGATTGATCATTCAATCTAAATATTTTTTGCACTATTAGTAAGTATCCTTATACAACAGCAAAAGAACATCCCACGCTGTTGTCTAGCTGAGACCCGTCTGTGTAAATTGATAATTCTTCACAAGGTTGGAAGTTTGCATCGCAAGGGATACGGGGAGACTTCCACGGGGCCACTATGATGGCTCTGGTGTCTTCAACTTCTACAGTTTTCACCTGAATGCTTCCTTTTTGGGCATCCTCCCGCCAATGAACAATACGAAATAGTGCTGCTTCCATTCTAAGCTTCAGTTCAAGTAGTGGACACCCTGCTAAAACTTAGCATCTAGAGCATCCTGGAAGGTGGAACCATATTCTTTAATGATATGTAAGAGATAGATTCTCTAAAGCTAAGAGTTTGGTGCTCATTATAACTGTTGGTTGAATTCAGTTTGAGGAGTCTCTTTCTCCGTCGCTTTCACATTCATACCCTTGACTAGCTTTGGTTTCAAACCCCAAGTTTCTCTCACCAGTCTAGATAACTTAGAGTGAAAGTTGGATAATTTTTCTTTAATGCGATTTAGGTGAGGGATCCAAGTAAGATTGACGTCTATAATAAATTATTTTAAAATCTTGAGATTCATCAGTCGTTGTTCTTTCAGTTGTATATAAAGACTATGCGAAATTTCTTTCATTTGAGCAGGATTATTATAAAGAGTGATTTTTCCAGACTAAATACAAGATTATACTGGTCAGCCCAAGCTGCTGCGTAATCGAAATCCAGCTGCGTTAAGACTTCCAGCTCTGTTAGATTCTGCCCCGTGACTGATATTATAAGTGTACAAAAACTCAATCTCACATGTTACCGGGAGTTTCTGGAATGTCTGTAAACAGGCACACACATAAGTGTACATATTTGTATTAACACATGTGTGCATGACCCAGAAACTTATATTCCAAGAATAAATTGCAATTTCTAGTCTCTGTCTCTCCAGTTAAAATGTTTGAAGATAGCACAATCAATTTCAATTTTGCATCAATTGATATATTTCATTTTTAATAGGGCAAGGCAAAATTTTTTAAATATTTTGGAACTCGATATTTTTGACTGCGTGCCACAAATTACACATAATCGTTTCTTCTAGAAGAAAGCAAAGAAGTGGGAAATTAAGAGACAGTTTCACATATGTTTTGGATATTCTGATAGAATAGTTTTCACCTAAATTAATTAGTGATGCCTTTGAAAACTTTTAGGTATATTATTCAGCGGTATTTGAAACAGATTGATAATGTTTTCATAAGGGAACAAGACGTATACCTGTTTAAAAATAAAGCTTGATTTATGCTATATGTATAATATCCACTTCGACGGAAAAAAGCTGGAATCTTTTTCCAGTAAATTAATGGTCAGAGCATCGGCTGGGTAGTTTAAAGATCCGTGGGTAATTCCCCGGTTGGAACATTAATACGTTTACAATGGCTGCCGATCAGATTAACCCAGCAGTACAATGCCTAGAAGTAATATTTTATAGGCACTGCGCCAGCAGGTTAGGTGCAATAATGATGTGGTAATCAATGGATCTGAAATTGGTTCCATTGCAAACCATTAAAGAATCCTGTAAATTATGGCAGCAATTTCAACATCACGACCGCACAGCATGCTATCTTGTAGAGAATATTGTTCCAAAGTATCCTCTTAAATCATGTATGTACTATCAGGATACAAAAATGAGCCCCCATTTTTGGTTAAATAAAGCGTCTATTTGAAAGCACAGGAACAATATACAATGAATAGTTTAATAACTATCTTACAAGGGCAATAAACAACTGTTTTGCACAATACAACAGAAATTAAACGCTATACTAATTCAAAAAGGAACATATACTATTTTCAAATTACTGACAAATCTCACAACTCATTTTATTTCGTATCACGCCAATAGCTCTGCAGCTGGAGAAGACTTCCTTATATATTCTTCAGAGAAATGCTAGAACTTGTCTATCCCCAAAATATGTTGATATTTCGATAAGGTGTTAGAGGCACCCACTGGAAACTTGAAACTCACCAAATATCGCCAAAAGTCGTTGAAACTTGGCAAAAGTCGCCGAAACTCGCCAAAAGTCGCAGAGCCGGTCATAGTTTGGTAAATTTGGCAACCATGTTTCAAAACGTCGTCAAAAGTACAGCAACAATAATCACATGCAATTGCAATATTTGCTTGTAAAAAGTTGTTTTGCTTTGTATTATAGGTAAAGGATAGTGAAACTTTTTATACAATGGTAACAATAAAGTTGGTCGTTCAAACCGGCATTTGACTAGGGATTTGACTTAAGAGGGAGGAGATATTAGGATAAGTTTCAGAAGAAGTTGTTATCTTGTCTCAGCAGCTTAATAGTTTAAACATCGGCCAGATAGTTCGAAAATTCGCGATTTGATTCCCGTCTGAGATAGTGAAATATTTACATATCTCAAACTGAATAAAATTCTAGACACAAAGTTTAATGGTATAGTGTTTCCTCTATATCTACAATTGGTTTAATCCTTCAGTGGAATAACAATAATTTAAAAACATGTGTTTGTTTATATATTTAATCTTACCTCATTTTACGATTTTGAAATGTAAACAACGCAATAGTTTTAAAAGAAGCTACACGCGTTTTAATGAAAATATTTTTTACGAACTAAAACCATTTTTAAATACTTTAATACAAACTCCAGAATTAATGTTCTATGCCAAAAAAATATTATCTTTTCTACACGAGGAAATGACTTAACAAAGTGTAATAAATATTCATTTGGTGTAGTGTGGGGATATTTCATTTTTAGACGCTCCATATTTTGAATAAGTTCCTCTAATGGCATGCATTTGTTTCTTCAAGAATTTTATACCAGGAAAAAGAGAAATAAGTGAAAATTTCCAATCATTTTCGGTAATTCTTATAAATAAGCAATCTACGTAATTCTAGAATTACATTTCTAAGAATTCTGAAAAAGAAAAACTGAACAATCATGTAGAAGAAAAGGAAAGGGGAAATAATTTATCAGACTAAAAACATAAGCATATTCCACTTCGAAATTAAGAGCTTGCAATTTCGTCCCAGTAGCTCAACGGTAGAGCGTCAGCGGGACAGTTCGGAGATCCAGGGTTCGATTCCCGGTTGGGATAGCTAGGTTCTTTACAATGGCGCTCGAACAAATCAACCCTGTAGGTTAGTGCAAAATAGCCGGAGGTCTGAAAGTGACCTTAGAACGACTAGTGCGGATTCCGTGGACTCCGGAAGATTGAGAGCCGATTTCAAATTGAGAGGATAACGACCACGCAGGATACTAGCCTGGGTAAAAATAGTAATAGCAGGACGCTAATCTGAGGTAAAAATAGCAGGAGTTTATCAGTCATATTGTCAGTTTTCCGCCAATGTGACATGACAGAGTGGAGAATGCAGAGTCCACGTCGAAAATAAGAGCTTGCAATTTCGTCCCAGTAGCTCAACGGTAGAGCGTCGGCGGTCCAGTTCGGAGATCCAGGGTTCGACTCCTGGTTGAGGCAGTAAGATTCTTTACACATATATGTTATAATTGATAAGAGAGTGATAACTTAAATGAAAGTATAAAAGACGTAATAGATGAATTTTGCCATTATCGCACTAATTCAACTTTGCAATCTTTGCAGCATGCAGATTGGTAACCTTAAGGCAAACATTATCAGACACAGTCCACTGACTAGTAGGAAGTAACATTGTTTTTGTTGTTGCAAAAATATTTTCTTGAGTCAATGATTAAGGTTTTGAATTTGACTGGATTAAATTAGTTTGCTAATAGATTTGCCAATATTTTACTAATATTTTGATGACATTTTTCTATGAAATAATTGCTCATTTCTTATTTTATATATACAATGAATAACTGAAAAATGATTTTAAAGTAGAGTGACCTTAAATTTGTTTAAAGTAAATCCATACATGCTCAAAACCCTCCACCAGTGTCCGGTATTCAGATGAGGGTCTTATGGAACTGGAGGTCAGAGATTGGATCATTTGCCACTGATGAGCATTGCCTTGAAGATTCCTATTTAGGTAAAATTCATGTGATTGCTATGCTTTAGTAAATTTATCCGCCAGTAACTGGAAATCAAATCCGGGTCTTATGGATTTTAGTGTCAGTGAGTGGACTACTTGTCACAGATGAGAATTGCCTCGAAGAGTCCTATATGAGTAAAATGTATGTGTTTGCTATGCTTTAGTAAATTTATCCACCAGTGTCCGGAATTCAAATCTGGGTCTTATGGATCTGAAGGTCAGGGATTGGACCGTTTATCACAGATGAGAATTGTCTCAAAGAGTCCTATATGAGTAAAATATATGTGTTTGCTATGCTTTAGTAAATTTATCCACCAGTGTCCGGAATTCAAATCCGGGTCTTATGGATCTGAAGGTCAGGGATTGGACCGTTTATCACAGATGAGAATTGTCTCGAAGAGTCCTATATGAGTAAAATGTACGTGTTTATTATGCTTTAGTAAATTTCTCCAGCAGTATCCGGAATACATGTCTGAGTCTAATGGATCTGAAGATCAGATAGTGAAGCGTTTGTCACAGTTGAGAATTACCTCGAAGAGGTCCTATCTGAGTAAAATGTATAAGTTTGCTATGCTTTAGTATATTTTTCATTAAGAGTTTTCTTTCCTTTAAAATCATTTTGAACCTTTAAAGAAAATTATTAACTTATTTTACAGTGTAATTTAACTCGCTATCCTTGTTTAGATCGTACTTCTTGGAATGGTGATATCAGAATTAGATTAACAGGGTGATTTTTCGCAGATGATGGGAAATTAGTAAGGTCAGTGAACGTTTCCGTGATACCATGATCTACATATCTTGCTCCCCAAAGCAAATCTATACATTAAGGCCTCTATGCTATTGTTTCTAAAGATATAGGGTAAAACTACTTGAAATTTACTTTTCTTCATGTTTGTGAAAACGACATATGGTTTTTGTAGTCCATCATTTTAAAAGTTTTCATGAAATACGACATCACAATGTTTTATAATGTTTAATAAAGACAAAAATTATGATGACGAATTTTTTTTCTCGAATGTAATTTAAAGCATTGAAGGCAATGTAGAAATGGACTGGCCAATGACAGACCGTGATAACTTTAGGTTTGTAATAAGTTCAAAGCTGGTCTGTAAAGTTTACCACTATCTTCAAAATAGAATTTTTTATAGCTGTCTATCATACTTAAGTTAAATTAAAACGGAAATAAAGGTTTATTGTATAAGATCAGTTTTGACCTTGTGATAAGAAAATACTGTCATTTCTACAGATCGTTATTAAAGAACTGTTCAGTACTAACATGAAAGGAGAACTTGATAAACTACCACGCCTGTATTATCTAAGTGGATAATCAAACTTGCATAATTCGAGAGAGCGCGATAACTGACAATGAGAGAAATAACTGGTGGAAAAAAACTGTTGTAAAGAAAATGAGAAATATCAAAAGAAAGAAATAATTCACAAAGATAATTTTTAGTTTTATTTACAAGCAAATAATTCAAGTAATTTGAACATATTCTTTTATACAGAAGTGTCTTAAAAAAGGACGATCGTCTGCCGATATTAGATGCACTGGAGGCCAAAGCGGAGTCTCTAACTACTATTTTCTTCTGCTCGCTACTGGTTTTTGATCACCAAATATGCTAAGTAACACTGGATTTACCCCAGATAATTTTATGCACACAGTGACATTAGAAGTCAATCAGAAAAGACTACGTTTGAAGAAGTATTTGAAATATCTTCTAACACTTATTTTTTCACTAGAAAGGTAACATACACTTCGTTTATAAAAATATTCATGCAGTTTAGGGTGGAAGCTATAAATAAAAATTCTAGTTTGAGAACGGTTGGTATCGGCTATAATAACGAGTACGGTTTTCTTTCACAAGCCTTCCAAAGAAAACTTTGCAATTCCAACTTTATATCTTATGATAAAAACATTGTATACATAACTTGCCAACATCAGCTCAGCTAATAATTCAACTCGCGTGAACACTATGCTTCATTTATAATAAATGAGGCATAATCTATATAAATAAAATTGAAAATCTGGCAATCTGTATGTTTGTCTCATCATCACGGGTGAACGGTTAAACCGAATTTAAAGAAAGTTTGAGGTTAGCCTTAAAATAGCCCAACTTGCAATGTCCATATTTCAAGTTTCTAGGACCAGGGATTGTCGAGACATTAATCGTAAACGAAATCTCGTTTCTAAACGAAAAATGAATTAAATCGCTGGTTTAAAAGGTGAAAGTGAATTAGAACTCTATTTATGAGTTTGGTTGGAGTTTATTGCACTTATCAGTCAGTTCTGAAATTCGATGGTTTGAAAAATGAATTTCAATAGAATCTCTATTACCATGGTTTATTTTTAACAGTCTCTTACAGAACAATGAAAAGCACTAAGAAATCAAGATGGTTAATTAATTATTAGCATTTTATGTGGAAGATTCTTTCTTATATCATGTTGTTCATCAAGGCAATTAATTCAAATGTTTTTGTTTATTTTTAATATTATTTTTTTGATTTGAATACTATATAAATGTATATAATAATATATGTTAAAAATGAACTGTTTTACTTTTCTTTTAATAGTATTAATTACGGGCTGCGTACACACTTTCATTTATTTTGGCAAAGAGTTTTTAAGCTTATATATTGTGTTTAGCCAATAAACTCATATATTGTGTTTAGCGAATAAACTCATATATTGTGTTTAGCGAATAAACTCATTTAGCTGATTGTTGAAACAGAATAAGAGTAGTACGGATATACCTTATACAGTTTTAGTGTTTTAATTTTATATAAACGGGATCACGATGTTTTTTGCTTCAGATCTGCAAAGTCAGATCTACGAATTTGGCGGGATATGGCTGACTTTTCTTAAACGGTGCCAAAATGACGGAAATGACGCCAAATTGATAAAAACGACGCTAAATCAATGAAATTAATTTTTTTTAGAAGAGAGTACTGAAATGATGTTTTGGTAGCATTTGTCTTTAAGTCCAACCGTCCTACTTAGTAACACATTTAGCGAACTTTTAGAACGTCGCCAAATTGATAAAAGTATTTGTAAATCCATAAAAATATCTTGAAATTGTTAAAATTGCCCTAAATCAGTTAAATTAATTGTGTTTTGTTAGGGAAATGTATAGCGATGATCTTTCGTCAGTTTGTCGCCAAGAGGGAGTATCATTTCCCAAATAAAACATGGCGATACGATTGGTGATTTGTAAAAATGTCGCCAAATTGACGAAAATGTTGCTGAATTGATAAAATGACGCTAAATTCATCAAAATGACACCGAATCGGTGAAAATACAATATCTTTCATAATTAAGTACCATTTTCTAGATAAACTCTGTCGTTTTGTGAGAATAAAAATTTTTTTTTTATAAATTTGTTTACAAACTGGACCAGGATGATTTATTCTTCAGATCGCTCTGCGAAGATAATTTTGTATATCGAGCCCAGGGATTCTTATACATTTTTAGAAGAATTAAATTAAATATTTTAATAGAATATTTTGAATAACAAAAGGCATGTAGAATAATTTAGAAATTTGCACATGATTGTGAATTTTATGTTTCTTTATATTATATATTCCTTACGAAGAACGGCTATGTAGTATGGGTAATCTTTTACTAAATACAATGGTATATATTTTAATCTGTGAGATTGTAAGTAATAAGGGTGTGTCTTCCCATATAATTTCAGTACTTTCATTTTAACATTCATTGGCAAAAATTACGGCCTTCGGTTTTAATGATTAGCGGATACCTGATATTTGAAACTGATATATTGCAGACGGGTAATCTTTTACTGATACACAGATATATTTATATATATATATCTTCTATTATTCGAGAATATAAACAGTACGAGTATATCTTATCATACAACTTTAGCGTTTTATTTTAGCATATATTGAATTAATTTCATATTTTTTGTAAATTGCTTTACAAGCGGAATCAGGGTATTTTATTCATTAGATATTTCTGGGAAGATAATTTTATATAATAAGAACATATATTCTTCTTTTTAGGAGCAATAATTTAAATATTTTCATAGAATTATTTAAATAACAATGCTATTTATAATATTATAGGAATTTGCACATGATTGTGATTTTTAAGTTTTCTTATATTATGTACTCCGAAGAACGGGTATGCTGTTTGTATTCAATAAAACTCTAATCACTTAACCGTGTGTTATCCGATCTTTGTTGGAAGTAAGGGAATTTCTTAATATCATCTTAGCAAGATCTAACAAGAAACAATCTGTATATGAGCATACTTTAAAGAAGATGATTATGCGATCAATCACGCGGACATTACTTGTACGGGGTATGGGGAATATAAGGGAGTATAAGGTATGGGGAATATAAGGGAGTATAAGGTATGGGGAATTTAAGGTATGGGAAATATAGGGGAGTATAAGCTATGGGGAATATAAGGTATGGGGAATGTATGGGGAATAAATATCAGCACTTAAATTATCTACTCTTTATTTATATATTTAGGTACTCCGTGCATTGCTTGTGTTCGCAATAACCCTCTAAATGTACCTCACAAGTGCGAGGCTACTTTCCATAATTGAAAAATAGCACATTGATTATTAACCACAAAATTTAATTTTTAAATTATATATTTCTTTACGTAGCACTCAATTATTAAAATACGTTTTCAATAATAACCATTAATTTACAATGGCCATAAATAAAAAATTAATTTATAATAACCGTTAATAATCAATTTATTTACAGTAACCATTCATTTAATATCTTTAGGAATGACCTGTGGGGTTATGTGAGATCGGTAACTTTTACTGCACATCAGAAGGAATTGTACTGGATCTTTTGTAGCATATATTTCATTTGTACGCACCTTTTTATGCACTTACTGCATTAATGATCATTGGCTTGGCTTGGGTTACATAGCACTTGGGTTGATATCAGACTTACAATTGACATAAAAATCCGATTTTGATCCAGGAGCAGAACTCAACTGGGCCAATTTTTAATTAAGATGACTATTGTAAATACTTAATACCATATATTTTTACAGAAAACAAAACATACTAAACACGTTGAATTTAATTATTTTAGAGGTAATAGTTTAATTTTATATACCAGTTTTATATATTCATTTCAATTACTGCTCACCAAATACATGAATATCCAAGTATTCGTCGACGCGATATATTCGTAGCACAATCAATATATATAAGGGTTTTTTTTAAAGTCATTCTTCGAATTGTAAACCAGGTATATTATACCTATTAATAACATTTTTGAACGTTTATAATGCGAAGCACTGATGCTCAGAAATAGGTCTTTGGCTTAACGGATCTTAATTTTTAAACCACCACTACACAAGTCTTAAAATTTTATAACAGATTCATATATTTGCGTAAAAAATATGAATTTTGTGATGGAACTCCTGGGATATACATACCAAAATATGTGAATTTACGCGTAAATTTTCAATAATATATAGTATATATAAATCACATAATTTGAATTATCAAAATTAATACATGTTCTAAATCAAATAGGTGGACAGCATGGTATCCATTTTTATAGATATACGAGTAACATATACAATACGACAAAGTATATGTTAAATGTTCAAGAAAAATATTTACAATGACAATAACTAATTATAATTTGGCTACAATTAAGATGGCATGATTCAAAATAATTGAATGAGGAAATTAGAAAATCACTTGTGGTTAAATTAAGTTTTATACAGCATATGAAATTAACTTTACCTCTCCATAAGCATTTGTTCAGCACAAACAAAAGAACTTTACTTTAGTTATAAATCAATTACATCCAACAACTTGTTCCATTTTTGTTTACATACCTTTAGACAAGATTTAATCATTTTAGAAACAATTACGCAGTGTCAGCATTTACATATGTCTCCGTCATTAAAAGTTCATTACAGATCCCTCTGTTCAATAGTTTATTCAAATAGCAAAATCATTAATTCCAAGAATTAATTTTACATTTTTTATAATTTCTATTCCGTATTAACAAATTTAATTAATCAAACATGGATTGCAATTATAATTTCAAGACATTTACGGGAAGTTTGTTGAAAGTTCCTAAATGATTTACATGGTTTATACTAAAGTTCCAAGATACTATTTAATTACTCCAACAAACTATTCTCAGAAATTAATTAGGTCCTTAAAATAAGGGTAAACAATTAAGCTATTATTCTGGTTATGCAAGCCTCAAATTTATAAATTTGTTTAAATTGAAATTATTTTTAATTTAATCTAACTCAAAACAAAAAAAATCAACTGAAATACACCGGTTTTAAATATGAAGAAAAATATATTACAATATTTTTTTATTTCGGATGCATTGTATCATTTCTATAAAATAAGTTCAAATTAATATCAAAACATCTTCATCGTTCTTAATTTATTCGTAGTTCTATATGATTATGACTTGAGTACTCATATTCCAGGATTCCACTTTTATTTTGCTCATCAGCTGGGGATGTGGACCAGATGAGTATTAATCAACAATTTTAGAATGTTATTTTATCGTTCTTTCTTGCCGTCGGAAATTTCGAGTTGATTTTATTTAATTCCTTATTTCATTATTGATTGCTTACTGATTACGCACTTTATATTGGTTACTAATAATTGGCATAGCAGTTTCTGTGAAATATAAGATGTTGACACAAGTGTTAAATTGTAAAATAGTAGAAACAAAACTACATAACTATAGACATGTTTAGATATATGAAGCACAAATATTAGCATATAACATATTGTTACGAAATTATCCTATTGAATCATGGGTGTATAAGCAGGATACAAGAACGTGTCTAAGTTTCTGGATATTTTGCGTTTATTCACAAGCACAAAGTAAACAAGAACAATATACGACCAAACAGCAATTTAATGCTCAACTAATTTCACAAAATAACTGATACTGTTCACAGAAAATTTGCAAAAGTAATTTCACAAAATATCGGCAACTGTTTTCAAATCATTGACAAAAATCACACTTCGATGTAGTTCGTGTCCCGCCAACTCCTTTGCAATGGAAGGATGTGTTCTTTCATAGCGTAGAAATTTCCAGAAATATCTATATCTTATAGAATAATCTTTCTTCCAAAATGCTTTTGTAAAATTCGGGAAGTCGCCAAACACAACCAAATCTGGAAACCATCTTCTAACTGGTAATTCTTGCAATCCTTGGCTCCCGTCATGCTGACGTCATGGACTGCGTTTTCCTTGCCTGGCATTCGAGAAAGACGACAGAGGAGGCGCCAAAGAGAGAATATTCTTCGTTCGTAACAATATGCATACAGATAGTAATATTTAAAACTAGAAAATATTGTGAATTTCAAACTAAAATTATAGCTGATGTACAATAGCACAAAGTTCCTACCTTTCAATCAATAAACAACAACATCCTCTTTCCGATCAACAATCAACAACAACCCCATTCCAATCAGCAACACTTAAAATGAATCCGTGTTATGTAAAAATGTCTACTTGGTTAAGTACGGTTGTTTTGTACTAAATATAATAAAACCTAAGTGAATAGTTAATATAAATGTTTTACCAAAATGTAGTTGTACAGAAATATTCATTATTTTTATGAATCATTTACATAAGTAAAAAAGTCTTAAGTATCCAATATTTGATATCATCTACAGGATAAAAATGTAAGAATTTGTAGATTTGTAGAGATTGAATCTATATCTACGATATATACGAGTATATATATATATATATATATATATATATATATATATATATATATATATATATATATATATATATATATATATATATATATATAATCTAAAAAGATGACAAGAATCTCACTTAAAAGACGCGACGCAACACTTCCAAGAAGATTAAGATACATAACGCAAAAATGGAAATACATAAAGAAAGAAAGGTTCCACAAGATTGGCCGTGGGGTGTTATGACCCCCACTCACCGGTTAAGCTAGCCTTGTGTCGCGACAACACTCTCGAAGACCGGCACATTTCCATACAAGTAAATGCATAAGTATCAACAGTTGAAAAACCGGTATAATGACCACTCAAGAAAATGATGGAAAGCAAAAACACTCCATAACGTACCCTGAAGATGAGAAGTTACAGCAGAACATTCAAGGATTCCTAAATAACACCAAGTAAAATAGTATCAATTCGTAAAAAGCACCAATTCACAAATCCTAAATTATTATACTAGTATAAGAAATAATGTGTGCAAAAAACCAAGCTAAAATTAATATCCAAGCCCAGGAATAACATCTACGTACCTACAAGATGGCAGTGAATCAACATGTTAATAATCAGATAATATGCGCTGCTGTGTTTAACTACCTTTTGTAAGCATCCGTCACGGTTATGTCGTAGAAATTACAGACAATCCGACACGAAAAACCTTTAGGATATCCCTGTTCTACCGCTTTGTTTAAAAATTCCCAATCACAAGCAAATCGATTTTCAAATCCACTGTTTAACCTTTTTACTACGTTTTAATTAGCTGATAATGATGTTTCCATAATATTTTTGTGTAAAGCAGAATCCCATGGCGTTAAATAATCAATGCTGAAATTAAATAAAATTCTTTTATCGAACAAGCAATAAGACGTTTTACCTTCTGAATTTACACTAATGTTCAAGTCCAGAAAGTTTAAACTTCCGTCATCGCTTTGTTCCGTCTCCACCAATTTCAAACCACTTGGATAAAAATTAAAATCCAATATGAAATCCTCATTTTTACGCACCCAAAGGATATCGTCCACGTAACGTAAAAAAAAACCTCATTTAAAACGTGAGTTCCCTCTTCGTAATGATGTAAATACAAATCGGCCAATATGGAAGAACAATTGCCTACCATGGGTATTCCATGCAACTGTCTGTAAAATTGTTTTCCACTGCATACTACTGTTTCAAACAGTACCATTTTAACCAAATCCCTGTATTTACTTCTTCTCATAAAGGAGTTAATTTCGTATGGTTCATACCGATTCGTGATGAGTCCATACAGGTCATTAACATCAATGCTACTAAACAAGTAGCAATAATCAAAGCTTAAAATAAGCTGTTAGGGATAACATCGATTTTCTTGATAGCTTCTGATAGCTGTTATAAATAAATATAATGTTCTTGATAGCTGTTATAAATAAAATATGCACCTTTAGCCTTTATGTTTGCTACTACTACTTTCAAAGTAGAGAAGTAACTTGTTAGAGCAATATTAAGGTACGATTTAAATCCTATGGTAATAGACCTAAACTTTACAGGATCTTTATGTACCTTTGGAATCAAAGTGAAATAGGGAAAACGAATTTTATTAACTTTATAACCAATAGTTTTATAAATAGCCCGAATACGATTTTCTATTTCCAATCGTGGCTGTATAGCATGTTGTAAGTACATTGATTATTATAGCATTCCTCCATCAATCGCGTATATAAATCCATGCAAGTAAATCCGTAATTAGCGTTTACTTTGTCGATGTAAGTTATAACGAAACTCTTCTTCAAACTTTCCAATTCATTATCCATAAAAATTGATGACTTGACACTTTTTTATTACCCCGATATGATCTTGAAAATCCATTAAAAACACTCTCTTTCTATTTACTAAAAACCTCTATGGGTAAACTATATTTGATCGCCATCTTTAACACGAATTGATCAATGTCTTTCAAAATATATTTTACGTTACCAATTTCAGGAAAACGGCATTTTTTTCCCAGATCAAGGAAAACTTTTATTTCCTTATCTTTCAACATGTCAAGATCGCCTGTAATAACTTGACCAAAATCTTTATTCATGAAATTTGGATAATTTCCGCATTTACACTGATTTACAGTTTCCTCTAGATTTTTGCATACCTTGTTGTAATTGTACGCTTTTCTTCCAATAGGAATATTATGATTGTAAGTGATACTCACTTTGATATTTCTTATTGGTAATTTGTATTGGTGCTTTATCAAAATTGCCTACAATTTGATATCGTTATATTTCTTATTTAAATATTTAATGATCAAATATTCTTTATAAATTCATTATATTTAATTATATATATATATATATATATATATATATATATATATATATATATATATATATATATATATATATATATATTAAGATCTATTCCCAATAGTTTAGTACGTAGCTTAATGTAATCAAGAAAGTTTTTACTGAGTCCAAAATTAAAATTATTTTCAGCACAAAAATCCCATATTTCTTAAAAATTTGACTCTAACACCATATACCAAGTTCTTTATCCAGCTTGGAGGGATATATTTAGTGCTTGCGTTCTTCTTCAAAAATCTTTGCAAAGCTATGACAGTTTTATTGAAATTCATTTTTTATAAACACTTTACAACAAAGTTGAAAAGTGTTTACGACTTTGTTCATTAACAGTTTACAACAAAGTTGAAAAGTGTTTATGACTTTGTCCATTAACACTTTACAACAAAGTTGAAAAGTGCTTACGACTTTGTTAATTCTGTCTGTCTGTCCGTTAGCACGATAACTACCGTAAAAATGACTTTATCAAAATGAAATAATTTTGGTATGTTGTTCAGACGCTCTGTGGGACCTACGAGAATATAAATGAATAATACCACCCAATTAGTTATGGATTGAACCTGGGTTGAAAAAATGAAACACATTGAACCCTATGGGACCTAATTTTTCAAATATTTTTTAAGCGGAATTAAAAGTCACAAATTGCTTCGAAAATTTTAGAAAATATTAAAATTAACCCATAAAATATATAAAAAAAGTTCAGCAATATATATTCAGTAGTTTTAAAATAAAAATTAAAATAATAATAACACCTCTTATATGAAACGATCACGTGACCATGATGTGAAAGTATCACGTGATCCACTTCAAAATTATATATGGCATCCATCTTGTCTCAAAATCGTGATTTTTACAGTTCTTTTTATTTCATATTGAGTGTTGTATCCGTCCTAAAACCGCTTTATTTTTGCTTAAATTCTGTGCATTTACATACTGAAACAGCGCAATTACAATATATTTGAGTTTAAATGATCATCAAACTTTGATTATTTCTACGGCGCAGCCTAATTTTCACTTATGGGGAATGTAAACACCAAACGATGTAGAATGAGTTATATAAGAATTGTTGCAATTTTTAACGCAAAATTATGTGACTCATTGAATCTACAATATAGCTGAAAAAAACACATAGAAGCTACTGTCGAAAATGTACAGAAAAGATTGCCGATTTTAAAAAGATTGGCTGGGGCTCAGTGGGGTTTCAATAGAAACACATTAAATACCACTTATAATATGTATATTAAACCAGTGTTTACTTACTGTTGTGAACCCTTAATTACAGCTACTGGCCCTATCTTTAAAATTTTGGAGATGTGTCAGAACAGGGCGCTCAGGCTCATTTCAGGTGCGGTAAAGTCCACTCCTGTCATTGCCATGCAAATTTTAACAGATAACAAACCGTTAGAAGAGGTATTCCGAGAAAAAGCACTTTGACTTTTTGAAAAACTTATACATCTTCCTAATATTCCCTTTTGGAGAGAATATGATAATAGTACACCTAGAGTGTTAAAAACTCAAAAGGGATTTTTACAAACTGTCTTGAAGCACAGAGAGGACTTGGATCTGCCGGATTGCCCTGAAGTCTTTGTTCAACCAACTAGGCCTTTTAAAAGAAACTTAATTACAAGTAACCTTAAATTGAGTACTCATGTTAAGAAATCTCAGGCTAGTGAGGAAGAATTGAAAGCATATGCATTGGAAACTATTAACACAAGATACCCAAGACCTGAGTGGTATCATGTGTATACTGACGGATCACGTCTTTCAATCGAAAATAATGCAGGAGCTGGGGTGTTTTCGGAGGATTTCTCTTTCTACATTACCTTGGGACCGAATGCTCCTCATTTTGATGGTGAAGTGCAGGCAACTGTAACTGCCACAGAACAACAATTGGTGAGAAACAGTGATACTAAGAATGTGGTTATATTATCTGATTCTTTTTCTTCTATACAGGCAATTTCGAAGTACGGAACTCCGGTCTCTGCTACTATTGAAAAATGTAGAAATGATCTGGAGACCCCAGGGGAACGGGGTACTGAAGTCTGAAGTTGGTGGTACTGAAGACAGTGGATCCCATCCCATTGTAATATCTACGGAAATGAAATGGCTGACTTTTTGGCCAAAAAGGGGAAAAAAATTGTTCACCTTTGTCAACGTCAAATTCCGGCTTGCTCGGCAACTAGATTAATTAAAAATAAATTAAACTCATTGTATAAATCACACGTGACGGAGGAAATTAGGGACAAAAGTTGGAAAGACTCGACATAACATCCCTGACAGTCCTCGAAACATTGCGGACTTCTAATTGGATACGATTGTTTGGCTAAGCACCTACACCGCATAGGTATTTTTAATAGTTCAAATTGTGTCTTGTGTAAACAAATAACTGACATGGACGGAGATCATCTTCGGAAATGTACGGCCATTTCTGGAGAGAACATCTATGAACGATATTGGAGAGCTCGTTCCCTTATGATGGTGATGGACTCCTGTTAATTCGTTACTTGTTCTTGTTATTTTCGTTCCTGTTGTGTTTCTGTTTTCTCTTTTTGTTGTACTCTGCTCTGGCTTCATGCGTCACTGCGTGATGCATGGGGGCCAATTGATTTGTATCTATGTGCCTTTGCATTAATAAAAAAAATAAATATAAAAACAATATAGCTGATGTGAATGAAACATTCATTGATCTTACACAGAGAAGCAGACGTTTTTTTCGATGAAGCTTTAAGCATAGAGTTAAATTATTTGTACCTCCATGGTTTTGTTTTTAAGTAAAATAAATTATTATAGTATTGTGATGAATGAAAGGAATGGAAAAAGTTAATGTATGAAATGCTGTTTTATATAGAGGCGATTTATATTTCAACGACGTCATTTGGATAAAGTTCATTTGTTTTCGATGAGGTTTTAAAATATAATAAATTATTGTAGTATTATGATAATTTTAAAAATATTACCGAGGAATGTATCGCATTTTAGAGATGTTTAAACCAGGCAATTTATATTTCAATGCCGTCATTAGAATAAAGTTCATTTTTTCCAATGAGGTTTTAAGTTTTCTAAATATAATAAATTAATGTAGTATTGTGATAATTTAAAAAATATTATCGAGGAATGTATCACATTTTAGAGAGTTTATATAAAGTTGCATTGAAGTTGGACAGTGTTTCATATTCAATGCTTTATGCATGATTGATCTTTCTTGTTTAATTTTCCATTGTACTCTATTACAAAATACTAGCAAAAAATTTTGAACTGTTATCATTATATTTTTCTTTTGAATTATTCTACTAATATGACGCGAAACATAGGCGAAAAACAATAAATAAATATTTAGGTTATTTAGAAATAAACTTATTTTACAGAGTCATGCAATACATTCTAAATTGACGAAAGCTTTTATTTTTATTTTTACAGGTGCACCATACTGGGCAGCACAAGAGCCATTGGGTGATGCAACTTTAGCAGACCAGCACTTTGCAGATAATATAATTTTCAGATTATAAAACAATATAGATATGTTAGTCCCTTGGGTAATATGTTTTACGTCCCCATTAATGTTGTTTGAACTATTTATGATTCAGTAATAAAAAATATATTTCTGATGTATTTATTGTTTTCAAACATCTACTGGGGGTGTAAGAAATCATTCCTTTAAACTGTGTTTCGTATTTTCACCAACTTATAGCTAGATTCAATGCTCAATTTATACGTATTACTAGATTCAATTTATATTTATTACTAAATTAAGAACATATACATGCATGAATCAAGCCATTCCTTATAAATATTTTCGATATTCTTCTTTATACGGCAATTGACTTGCGAAAAAGATGGGGTAAGGTAGATCGGATATCAATATTAAAAGTGATTCATATATAATATGATTCGAAATAAATGGGAGGAGAGTTAACAAAATAATGGCTTTTTCACAGGTATATAACTATTTTAATAACTATGTTCAAAATTCGGATTGTATAGATATTAAATAATAATCCGGAGAGGTGCATAGTATGCTTGTGTCTGGGGATTTCAGAAGCAGAAGTGCTAATGCCTGTCAGATAGAACGGTATCTTTTATTTAACTTTTTGTACGATATTCACCATATAAGCTAAATGTGCGTACACCACAAAACTAGGAGCGTAATGGCGTTGCAATTAACAGCATCCATGGATTGGTTTTGTGTTTTCTATGCACTGCTCAACATGAAATAGTTGATACTGCAATTGTAGCAAGTAAACCGAGTATGTGCTACAATGTAATGAACCTTGTCATCTGACGCAATTATTATGTAGCACTTAAATGAATAAAGTAGGAAATCACTTATGTGGAAATTTTTTTATATACAGTTTATAAAAACTACTTTTCGATGACATACATATTTCTTTAGCAAGAACAAAATATCTTTCATTTAGTAAGTACAACTAGTTCACTTTGTGATACGTAATTGTTGACAAAATTTAATCATTTTGAAAACAATTACGTTTAGTTGGGATTTACAGTTTTCTCTGTAATTAAAAATGTAGTAAACTTCTTTTGCTTAACAGTTTAATTCGGATAGCAAAATCATTAATTCAAATAATTAATTTTTTAATTTGTTATTTATTTTCATTTGGGATTACCAAACATTTTAATCACAGTATGGGTTGCAATTATAATTTCATGACATTTCTTAGAAATTTATTAAATTATACTAATTTATTTAGTTAGGAATGACTAAAAGTTTTAAGCTTCTAGTTAAGTACTCCTCTAAAAACGTTGCATCGAAACATTAATTAAGTAACTACATGAAGGCCAATTAGCCTTTAATATTTTTCTAGTAGTCATACATTTCTACTTTTATTTAAATTAAACTTATTAGTTTCCCTACAATACATCGTAATGAAAAGGGGAAATGTCGGAATAGTGTCGAAAATCGTAGCTTGAGTTTTCGACGGATCTACACATTTTGAGACCTCTCGAACATAAAAAACTGATGTTAAATTAAAATTGTGTGTGTGTCTCTATGTCTCTTACCCAGTTCGCGAAGGTGAATTATTAACATAGTTTAATTGTGCATTTATCAATATGTAGAAACAAAAAGAGTAAAATGGTTTATCTGCTTCTAAAAGTCCCAAGTACATTCTACAGTTAATTGGATTTTCAAATATTTTGCTCTTTAACAATTTTCTACCTCAAAACCTTAAGTGGATTGTTCAATTAAATCGCTTTCAAGCTACAACAAAAGATACTTTTAATCAAGGAGGATTGTATTTATATATACATAAATAACATTATTCAAGCGTCATGAATAATTTAAACAGACAACAACCAGAATCGATTTGTATTTTATTGCAAAAATAAGTTTACTTATACAGCTATAATGATAATGATGTAGGAATTTGTATATTGTCTTATTTAATCAAAATCGCTATTTTTGAGAGCGAATATATATATATACAAGGTCGATAACGTAAAACTGACCAGGAAAAGTCTTCAAATGATCTCTACCTCAAGTCGATATCTGATACATATATTTTTAGGCTTAAACTTTTTATCTAAAAAGAATCTTTTAGTTTCAGAGAAGTATTCCAAATTCCTAGCTCTTAACACTAATGTAAGTACTTATCACGAGAGTCGGTATTAAATTTTATTATAGACCTTGTTAAAAGTTGGAGAGCACCTCCACTCATTAGTGATAAGAGGTTGAACACTTAAAGAACTCTTCATAGCATCTGGATCATACCATATATGGTCAGGAATCTTAGAATTGTAAGATTTGGGACAGATACAAGTGTCTTGCTAACGAGAAGGTTGACAGATTAAGAAGTCCAGATAGCAAGTAATTGACTATAACATAAACCGCTCCAGAGTCCAAGCCTCGTATAACCTATAAAGGCCCCTCCGAAGTATTTTTGAAGTGTATTATAAGTGCAGTATATAAGTCCGTGCAGAGCCTTTTTGAGACACTTATTCTTCTCCTTCACAGTCTCATTCTCGTAGTCATGTCTATCAGAATCGAGACCACGATGTAATGCTATGTTATAATGTTAAGATGATTGTCATGAGCGTATTTTTAAGTATATGACTAGCTCCGACTCAGAGCTAAGTTTTTATGTGAGAGTGTATGGAATTGATGGAGTTGTAAAATAAAGAACTTGGAGGGGAATCGTGCCTCTTCATTGGACTGACAACACCACTTCGATGATTTTGTGTAATATCACATATATATATATATATATATATATATATATATATATATATATATATATATACAAGGTTGATAACATAAAACTGGCCCGGAAAATTCTTCTAATGATCTCCTTGCTGTTTAGTTTACGTTTTCAAGAAATTCTGAAAAAACTTTTTGGGGGGAAGTTTTATTTCATACCCTGTATTTATATAGGATTGCCAAAATAAAACTGGCCTGGAAAAGTTTTTTTAGAATTTCGTAAAAACGTAATCTAATCAGCAAGGATATCATTAGAAGAATTTTCCAGGACAGTTTTATTTTACATATCCTGTATATAAAATTTCTGGCACATACACTATACAGTGCTTCAAAATTCACGTTCATGAAATTACGTATTTTGTGGATGGTTGCTCTCAGAACCATAATTTCAGTTAAAAAATTCTTCAAAATAGATAGCAGTTATATGTCTTCGCATTTTATTTCAAGTAGATGGTATTAGTAAAAATATATATCTGCTTTTGTATATGGTCTCTTAGTTAACAATTTGAAGAAGTTGCACCTTGAGCTGATTAGTTGACCCCATCTTTCTAACTTAAAATCTCTCCGAGATATTAAGATAATTTCTGAACTTTTGAAAATGTGAGGCTTGTAAAATGTTCGTTTGACCGCCGAGCAGTTTTTGTCATTAATTGTCTACTGCAAATTACGATATTTACACGGACACATCCTGTTTTGCTACTTATTATGAATTTACTTGAAAGACTAACATGTCTGTGCATGGATTAGTTTTTTAACAGTTGTTCATTTAACCGACAGTTGATTTGTTGAACCGACTGCTAAAATGTATACCCGGTTTATCACAGATAATGTAAAGCGAATATTTTAATATTTGTTCGTGATTGTTTAAAGAATCATTAAGGAACGCTTATAAAATAAATCTGAATCTAAAGAAACTTCTACAACCGTCATAAAACCAATGTTATCATGTGTCTTAGCAAATAATCCAAATTGAAGTTGATGTCTAATTGATAGAACCTGCTTGGTGGTCAAGCCATCCTTTTTGTAAGCCTGAATATTTTAAAGTTTTAAAAATGATTTTGAGACCATATATTCAATATTTAGTTCATGTGAAACAACACAAGCTGAACAAAAGAGTCTGTTTATTCCTAGCATGGTTGACAGTCTCGTTCGAGGAGGTTTGCGACACCAAATTTCACGAATTACAAATGACATCGTCAGATGGAAAAGTCACGATGTCTACATGGCCGTAACATACGCTTCTGGGCAAAACTGGAACAATCTACATAAAAAATGGGATCCAATCAAATCCGATCCCTAGCTATCATAAAGAGCAAGGCAAATGAAATACGGGGAAGGTGTGGTTCGCCGAAATAAATACAAATTACATTAAGATTGTAGAACGAGAAGACGATATGAGTTCGAAAAGGGACGTCGAGCTACATATTTTGAGCAGTTTGAAAATGTTGATCAACTCATGCCAATGCATGTCAATGCAAACAAGGTCAGTGGTCGCTAATGATGTGCAAATGCCAAAAAAGGTACACGGCAGCAAAATATATTTACAATAAGGTCAATTGCAAATCCTTTTGATGTTTTAGTAATTATTGACTGCCTCACATCGTAGCCTATCTATATTATCAAAATAGATTAAATGAATGGTCATTGTACAAGGTACTGGTTGAAAACGTATTTTCAATAACTGAGTGCTATATAAATAAATATACACTGACTTCCAAAAGTTAAGCACGCAAAGCAGATTCTCATTTTTCGAAAGCGTATTTGAATTTGAGTGCCTGAAAATCGCTGCGGATGTAGATGGCAGAATGCAACTATCGTATGTTACAGCTAATCATGATTTTCTGTCCGTCTATACGCTAATTAAGCAGTCGTTATATACCCCAGCATTCTGAAGGATTTGAGCAGGTGCATTTAAATGCTGATATGAAGTGTTTATAATTTTTGTAGGATTATTTATGATGGTATTCGTGTTTCTGTGGCTGAAAGAAGACGGTAGACAGATAGTGAGCGCTGGCGTGTTGTCGGACACATTGGAGCAGGACAGTCAATCAAAGATGTAGCCATTTTCTTTGGCGTTGATCATTCGGTAATTTTTCGATTATGGAAACAATTCCAAACAAGTCAAACAGTTATCCAGAGACCTGTGCCCGGTCGTCCAAGAGTTACCACCCCCTCTCATGATCGGTATATTGCTATAGTAGTAAAGCGGAATCGAAAAGTGACCTCCACAACTGTTACATCCATGGTTGAAGCGGCACATGGTAAGACAATATCTGCCAGTACTGGGCGCCGAAGGCTCCATGTGAAGGGTCTGCCCGCGTACCATATTTTTGTGTTCCACTAAGCGTCTAAGGCAGAGGGACAAAGTTAAAGGGGTGTAGTCTATATGGCAATTGGACTGTCTTAGATTGGTGCAAAGTCCTGTTTACGGACGAATCCAGACTTGCCCTGGAATCAGATGATAAGCATGTAAGGGTCTGAGAGAACGAGGCACACGCAATTAGGCAAAGAACATCATCGAACATCACGCATTCAGAGGTGGCATCGTCATGGTGTGGGCTGGAAGTTCGATGGGATATCGTATAGAGTTGCACATCTTTAAAGGCGGTTCTGTTACTCCCGCGTGGAATCGGAATGAAGTTCTAGACCCCATTGCGAGACTCTACGCTGTAGCAGTTGGTCCTGATTTCCACCTTATGGACGATAATACTCACCCCCATGGAGCTAACATCGTTGACCAATATCTGGAAAGTGAGGGCATTTCTCGAATGGAGTGGTCGGCGTATTCTCCCGACCTTAATTCCATTGAAAACCTGTGAGATGCCTTCTGGCGTGCTGTCTCTGCACGTTTACCTCCTACAGCCTGTCTCAGAGAGTTGGAAACAGCCCAATTGGAGGAAAGATCGTTGCTCGCATCTGCGGTGGTTGATCTCCTCATTGAAAGCATAGAAAACTGTTCTACAGTTTGTGTGAAGAACCGACATGTTCACATACCATATTAATGTAAGTTTTGTTTGGTTTGTTTGCCTTTAAGCATCAATCATTTTGTTAATGATCCAAATGTGACGCTGTCATATAACTCACGAAAAGTAAATATTTTTTCCACTTTTGTACATAATTCTTGTTTTCTTTAATGCATAAACGCATTTTCTACCCTCATGTACAATTGTAAGTTAATCAAAGATTTAGTTTTAATTTTTTTTTTATTTTACCGTCTTCGTTTAACTTTTGGAAGCCCGTGCATAATTTAAAATTTAATTTTCTGGAAACCCATGTTTTATTTTTCAGATACGGTAAATTGTCCCGCAATTGTAGTTTTCACTATATATACAGATACAAATATTGACATTTGATATTGATTTCACCACATTTAGTAGTCACTTTTCTTAAGCCAGTTTTGGTACTCGTGACCTTTTAATAGTCCTTTTGTATGCGACATTATTACCCTGTAATGACGGTGAAATTGTTACCCGATTACATCAATTACAAATCTGATGTGGGCAGTACATGACTTCCCTTATATAATGCAATTAATTTACTACTTTTACAGTAAAAAATAGATTATTTTTATAGTAGATATTTATACTATTTCCAAGATAATGAATTTTCGTCAATGAGTCGTCATTTTCATTGATTTAGCGTTATTTTTATCAATTTGTCGAGTTTTTCGTTAATTTAGCAACATTTTAAAAAGTCCTCAAGTTGGCGACATTCCACCAAATTCGGCGCCAAAATCTCGCCAATCGTTATGTACGGAGAAATAAGTTATTCTTACAGCAGAAAAATGACTATTGGCTTTCAAATACAAAAGTATTACTGAAAATATCTTTTATCATGAATGGAACGAGCTAGATCCACGAGAATGATGTTACTCAATTTATCGCATGGTATTACATATGAAAAGTGAACACGTTTCTCAATAGGAATTTTTTTTTTATTTTATATGATTTTTTGACAATTTTTTTGAAAAATGTGCAATGTCTCGAAAACGATTCATGTTAGCGTTCTAAAATTTATGTCAATCGTTTTCTAATGAAAAATTACATAAGAAATGTCCATTTGTGTAAGTTTAATAGATATTTTGATTTTTGAAGATTTTTCAAAATTTCACTTGAAAATTTGAGGGGGTTCTGAACATTCGATTGCGTATAAAAACATTAGGCTTCCAGTGTTTATGCATTGTAATTTTTGTGCCAAATTTCATTTGAATCGGTCCATTCGTTCGTCAGTTATCATCTCCACAGTCTCACTGACACACACACACACACACACAGACATCACTTAAAAATTTCGATTCGTGATCAGGGATGCTTGAAACTTGCTCTCCCATCGAAAACTCGAATTCGAATTTTCGACCCCGTCACAATGCTTTCCTTATACATTATTGTATATAAGGGAAGTAAAAATGCGAAGTTGTTTTTATTGTGCTAATGAGATAGATCATGGCGCAGATTTTTCTAATTGAATTATTTTAATTAATGGGATCCTATAAAAACTTAGATTCCCCATTTTTTGCTCATTCCACCATTTTGTAATAAAATGCAGCTGCATAATGCTATTTTGTTTTCGGGTGATTTTTTTTCTACTGTATAGTACGGGCTTGTGAGAAACCACCGACAATATAAATCCCTGAGTGTGAACTACAAAATACCCTGCATAGACAGAAATAATAGAACCAAATGTAATTAAAATGCTTGTTTTTGAGGTATATATTTACCATACACAAACAGACATATAAATATACAGACATACATATGTCGAAAAGCAATAATTTATATTAAGGGATACTGAAGAGATTTGCATAAATCTAATCTTTAAAACAATAATCTAGCCTATATTTGTTCGTGAATGCCATGAATAGTAGAGTATTGAGATGAACATATTCTCTAGAATCGTGGGATTATACGCAGGATACAACAACGTGTCCAAGCTTCTGGATAACTGGTTTTTATTCACAAGCACAAATTAAACAGGAATAATATACAATCAAACAGCACTTAAAGGCTCCACTAATTTCACAATATAAGCGATATTATTCTCAAAATACTGACGAAAATGATTTCAGAAAGCTGATGCTTCTATTTTTAAAACATTGACTAAAATTACAGTCCTTGCCACGTCAATTCGACAACTGACTGGTAGGTCGGCCGGGATGAGTTATTTTATAGCCTCTGTGGAACATTCTGGAAATCGCTATATCTAAAAGAGTAATCGCTATTTCGTAAAGTTTCTGGAAGGTTCGAGAAGTCGTCAAATGTCGCAAAATTATAGGTAAATCGCCAAATCTGGAAACCCTTCTACTAACTGGGAAATTCTGGCAACCCTGGGCTCACGTGATGCTGACATTATGGAATGTGTTTTCTTTGTCTGGCCTTCTAGACAGACTAAAGGGGAGGCGTCATAGAGAATAATACGCTTTCGCAAAGGTATATAACACAATTAGTACTTTCTTAAAGAAAACAGATATATAAGAATTATCTTCATCATGTTAAAACAGCGTCTTTACTTAACAAATGCCAAGTGTTTTGATGTGACGAAGATGCTTCAAAACTCTCTGGAAACAATTGTTGTCACGTAATTTGTATATGTCTGCTTTCTTTAAGGAAATAACATGGCTGCTAGTGAGAATAACTCTAATTATGTTTTTCTCACAAGTAGCAGTTTTAGATTTTATGTGTAGAATATTTGTTTGCTCAAAGTATTCAAAACTTCTCTATGCAAATAGATAAAAAAATAATTAAATAAATGTACATTTCATTTACTCTTTTCTCTTTAAAATCCCAATTCCTAAATGGATAATTCATCAATCGCTCGCAAACCACAAAATGGGATCAAAGTTGACTAATCGGTATTTTGATCTTATACGTAAATTGGATAATTCAGCCACCATGACAGTTTAAAAACACGATTAAGCAGCCCAATGCATGGTTGCTAACAGATAGAGTTGCAGTTTCGTAGTGAGATTGGTAAAGATAAGAGAATTTAGTTATTATCTTGTATCAAATAAATATGTATTGCATAAAATAAACACGCAGAAGAAGCTAAGATCTGTATGCAGAATAAAAAAATCTGATGTAGGCAGCACACGACTCTCCCTACAGACAAACATTAATTTTCTGTTTCTTTCTTTCTTTCATAATTCGTAAAATTGAGTTTAATTGCACGAAATAACATCTATAATTATTTGAAATTACTCTTAATTCGCAGTTTTATTCAATTTTCGTTTTTATTTAATGACTGAATGTATTTTCAAAAGCGACGTCGCAAGAATGCGAATTAACTACACTATCTCGAGAACGATTTTTCCTAGAGCTATGTTGTTGGTTTTATTCCTTTCATTGTAAAATATACTTATATAGCAAGCATTTAATTGGTACATTTGAGTATGCGTAGTTATTTATTTTGTTATTTTAACGATTTTTGCGGACTATATAGCAAAAAAAGGCAGTTTATTTCTTTTCCAAATCGTACCCAAATCTAATCGGCACCAGGTTAACCTACAAGTTACTCATCTACCAACTTGTGCGAAATGTGGTTTATTGCGAAATATGCTCAATTACTTTTTCAGCTTGAGTAAATACATAAGATTTTTGCGGGCAATTTTGCAAAAATGGAAAGTTATTTTTATCCAAACTCGAACCAAAATCTAATCAGCACCAGGGTCCCACACAAGTGACATATCAACCAAATTTTGTGAGATTAGATCAATTAGGTTTTTAATTAGAGTCGATACATACAATGCACATACTGACAGACAGACGCACAAACGTCACGCGAAAATAGATTTTTAGCATTTTCGAAACGTGTTGATTCCAAAAAATTAAACCCGAGTTGCGATTTTCGACCGGATTCTATTACTTTCCTTATACATTACCATATATTATAGGAAAAGTAAAAATTCCCACAAACTGTTGTAACAAAACTCAATAATATAAAAAGAAAAATTCGAAAATACAGCATAAACATAAATATATACTAATCAACCGGTTTCGAAGACAGAAGGAGTAAAATGCATTTCTTTAGTTTTCGAAAATTCACTGATGGTACCGGTGTAGTTATATCAGAGTTTAACATCATGTATCCCGGCATTGCCAAGTAAACTTTATAGATTGAAATACTACTGTCACATTCGTATAGACCTTATAAACAATTAGTATCGTTGGGAACGTATAATATTCCATTTCTTCTCTTTCTCAGGCAAAACGGCTCTATAGGGTGTTTCCTGCAGAAGACACAGGTGCTGGCATTATTTTCCATTACGCCATCCTAGGGTTGCCACTTGTTGAATTTCGGAGGAGAATTGCCAGCTTAAGCGCCAATTTGGTGACATTTAGAGACTTCCGGAATCTTTGAGAAAGACCACGAAATAACCAACAATCTACGAGATATGAGATAATTCCATAAGTTTCTACAGAGAGAGCCTATAAAAATGAGTCATTATTCAGTTGGAGTTTAGTGGACAAAACACGAGCTACATTAAACTCTGACTGACGTAAATGTTTTAAGAACAGTAGCTGCTGTTTTGTAAAATTACTTTTGTCAATCTTTTGAGATTAATATCAGTAATATTTCGTATAGACAAATTAATTAAATAAAAATATAAAAAAAAACATTTTGTGATAATAATGAAATGAGTAGACGTCTGTAGTTCTTTGTAAATACTGTTAATTTGTATCAATGAACAAACGTAGATTTTTATGACTTCCATTTTAATTGTAAATAAATATAATTTTCAAGACTTTTCAATATCATAATTAGAGATAAATTGGTTCGTCGTTTCTTTCACAGTTTTTTCCCGACAGTACTGCGTATAGCAGTCCTCAATTTCAGTAGAAATATAAAGACAGAGAATAAATATATTTACGTATACAAATTTAAATAATTAGTATTTTTGAGCAAATACCATTCTTAAATGAAATTGAGATAAAAACGAGTACACTGTTATACTAAACAATCGTAAATTTTACGGGTATAAACCTTAATTTTGAACAAACGAAATGATAGTTCTAACGACCTTTGATCAAACCAAACTTAACAAAATTGCAAAAACTTCAAAGTTAATATATTGCCAACATTTACAGATTTCCATATCAATGTCTAGAGTAGTTTTTCCTAGTAAATATGTTGATTTATCAAAGTTGATAATTAAACATTTTTCTCCTGAAAATACATACCCGTATAACTAAAATATGAATTTGTTTAATGGGAATTTTAGAAAATATTTACAGAGTAAATACTAAAAAAATGTAAGTTAAGCAGGAGAAAATATTTTTCACATCGAGAAGTCTATATTTGTATATGCAGAAAATAAAATACTGAAGTTGTTTTATGTTTTAATAATTACAGTGTGCTTTAAGCAATTTGGGATGGTAAATAAACAAATGTATAGTTAAGATTATGCGTTTAAATTTTGCTTTAAATTATTCAATAAATTTTCTTTGAAGTTGAATCACATAAAACAAGAATAATTCTGGTTATTTTTGGATGAAGTGCTTTTATAAATTTATTTAATTCAATTTAAATTGACAAATATTGTATATATTTACTGTTTTTACTGCTGCAGTATATTGTTTTCAAAGAGAAACGGTACGCAAATCTTTAATAGAATTACACCTTGCAAATGGGAATTTCACATTAAAAAAGTGTTCAAATAAGGAAGTGTCTTGCTTATTGTCTATGAACATCCCTTTAAATGTTATTGGGGTATTTATAATGCAAATGATGAAAATTATATGTCTCAAAGTTTCTTTAAATATGTCCTGGAGGTAGAAGAACTCATATAAATGTACATTCCCTGTGTTACGGCTAAATTTAATTTAATAAAACGGTTTTTTATTAATAAATTAGAGATGTATATCCGCATGTATCAAATATTTCAAGCGAATTTTACGGTTTTCAATTGTTACTTTCCTTATATACATAATGTATAAGGTAAGTATTGTGACGGGGTCGAAAATTCGAATTCGAGTTTTCGACGGGAGAGCACGTTTCAAACATCCCTGATCATGAATCGAACATTTTTGAAGTGATGTGTGTGTGTGTGTGTGTGTGGAGACGATAACTGACAAACGGTTGGACCGATTCGAACGAAATTTGCTACAAAAATCACAATCCGTAAACACTGGAAGCCTATTGCTTTTATACGCAATCGAATGTTCAGAACCCCCTAAATATTCGAGTAAAATCTTGAAAAATCTACAAAAATTCAAAACCAAATAAAGTTACGCAAATAGACATTTCTCTTCATTGAAAAACGTTTGAGATACAGTTTAGAACACTAACATGAACAGTTCTCGAAATTTTGCACATTCTTCAAAAAATATCAAAAAGTCGTATAAAATAAGAAAAAATATTTCCTATTGAAAAACATGTTCACTTTTCATATGTAATACCATGCAATGAATTTGGTGACATCATTCTCGTGGATATAGCTCATTCCATTCATGAAAAAAGATACTTTGAGTAATACTTTTCTATTTGAACGCAAATAGTCATTTATCTGCTGTAAGAATAACTTATTTCTCCGTCCATAACGCTTGGCGAGATTTTGGTGATGAATTTAGTGGTATGTCGCCAACTTGGCGCCTTTTTAAATGTTGCTAAATTAACAAAGAACTTGCCAAATGGATAAAAATGATGCTAAATCAATAGAAATGACGACTCATTGACGAAAATTCAATATCTTGGAAAGAATATAAATATCTACTATAAAAGTAATCTATCTATTTAACTGTAAAAGTAGTGAATTCATTGCATTATATAAGGAAAGTCATGTGCTGCTCACATCAGATTTTTATTAATAAATTAAAGATGTATATCCGCATGTATAAATTATTCCAAGCAAATTTTACTGCTTTTAGTCGTTTATCAGTAGTTTGTTCCTAAAACGAATCAGATACGATAGATGAAGCACCAATATTTAAAGTGATTACATAGAAACAATTAACATAAACCTCCATTTGCTATGCAGAATTATTTACAATTTAAATTTACAGTAGGCAACTTGAAGTTATAATTAAATATATGTGTTATTTATTCAAATACCTATTCAATCTTAAAACTATTACCCCTTTAGTATAAAGAAGTGAGTGAATATAACGATATTATTTGATACTAGCAGCATACCCGTTCTTCGTACGGAGTATATAATATAAAGAAACTTGAAATTCATAATCATGCCCAAATTCTTATAGTTTACTAAATGACATGTTTAATCAAAATATTCTGTTAAAATATTTAATATAATGCTCCTAAAAAGAATTTTAAGAATATCTGTTCTCGCGGTATAAAATTATCTTCATGGACATATCTGAAGAATAAAACATCTTGGACCCCTTATGTAAGCAAATATAAAAAAAAATATGGAATTTAATCAATATATGCAAAATAAAAGCGTTAAAATTGTATGGGACCCGTACTAATTATATACGCGAATATTAGAAAATATAACCTATATTAGTAGATTACATGTATAAATTGAAAATACCAATAAACCCGTAATCTTTAAATCTGAAGACAGTCATTTATTCCAATATATGTCAAAATTAAAGTGCTAAAATTATATGGGAAGATATACACGTACTACGTATTATGTCCGATTATTAGTAGAAGATTACCCGTTTTGCAATATGAGTCACAAATGTTTTTTGGTAAAATACAACAGACGACGTAATAAATTGAATATATAATTAATCCCCTTAATCTTCATACCAGAAGACTGTACTTGATTCCAATATATATGCCAATATATGTCAAAATATATGCCAATATACCTGTACTACTTATATTCTCGTAGGTTAGAAGATATACCCGTGCATTCCTAGAAGATTACTCGTACAACGTACAATATGCGTGTGTCAGCAATTTTTGCCGCAATAAAACAATGGCGTAATAACTTAAAAATATCAATAATCCCTGAATCAATAATTCCGGAAAATATCAATAATAATAATGTTTAAACCTGAAGAGTATAATTGATATTATCCAGTCCAAAATGAAATGGCAATGAAATTTATTTTATATACATATCTTCATTATTCAAATCGGAAAGGATTTAATAAAAATCGTCTGCCGCATAAACACATTGGATTTAAATCCGTTGCTAAGCGACATGATATCATTTGCTTCAAATAAATTGGTAGAAAAAATATCGTCTAAATAGTTATATTTCTATGGAACATTTGGCGACAGTTTCGTCAAATTAGCGACATTTTAAAAAATCGCCAAATTTATCGCCAAGTGGGACTGTAGAACTGACAGTTCCACTTTGCGACAAATTGACGAAATATCATCACAATACTATCCCCTAACAAAAAACAATTAATATCATTTATGTAGCGCAATTTTATCAATTTCAAGATATTTTTATAGATTTGAAAACATTTTTATCAATTTGGTGACATTTTAAAAATTCGCTAAATGTATTACTAAGTAGGATGGTTGGTCTGACAGAGAAATGCTAACCAAACATCATTTCAGTACTCTCTTCTAACAAATCAAAAAAAAATTTCATTGATATGTAGAAGACCCAAGCCACACGACCAACCCGAAGGTTTATGGCAGCTGTTTGTGTGTCGTTTATATCAATTTGGCGACATTTCCGTCAATTTGGCAAAGTTTAAGAAAAGTTGTCAAATTAGCGATATCCCTCCAAACTCGTAGCTTTGAATTTGCAGATCTGAATGAAACATTCTTATCCCGTTTCAATATACTAAATGAAAACACTACAATTGCATTAGAAGATATACCCGCTCTACTCTTTTTCTGTTTCAACAATCGGCTATATGAATTTATTGGCTAAACACAATATATGAGTTTAGTAGCTAAATACGATATAAGCTTGAAAACTCTTTGCCAAAATAAATGAAATTGATGTACGCAGTCAGCAATTAATATAATTAAAAGAAAAATCAAACCGTCCATTCATAAGATATACTTTTATATCCATTTATCCATTTATTTATTATTTAAATCGAAAAAAAATAATAAAAACATTAACAAACACATTTAATTTAATTGCGATGCCGAGCAACATGATATATCCTCCTAAAATGTTAAAATTTATTAACCACTAACAGCACACCCGTTATTCGTACGGAGTGTACAATTTAAAGAAACTTAAAGTTCGCAATCATGTGCAAATTCTGTTAAAATATTAAATTTATTGTTCCTAAACAGAAGTTTAAGAATATATGTTCTCACTATGCAAAATTATCTTCACGATCAGATCTGAAGAATAAAACATCCTGCCCCCTTTTGTAAGCAAATTTACAGAAGAAAAAATAGGAATTGAATGAATATATGCTACCCCGTACTAATTATATTGTCGCAGATCAGAAAATATGCCAATGCGTTAGTAGAAGATTACCCGTATTACAATATGCGTCTCAAAAATATTTGCCAAAATAAAAGAGATGACGTAATAAATTGAAAACATCAATAATATCCGTACTCTTTATACCAGAAGGTCGTAATTGATTCCAATATATGCCAATATATATCAAAACATATGTCAATATACCTGTACTACTTATATTCTCGTAGATTAAAAGATATACACGTGTATTTGTAGAAGTTTCGTACAACATACAATATATGAGTTTAAACAATTTTTGTCATAATAAAATAATTGCATAATAACTTGAAAATATCAATAATCCTTGAATCAATAATTCACGAAAATATAAATAATAATAATTTTTAAACCTGAAGACCGTAATTGATATTATCCAGTCAAAAATGCTATAAGAAAAATCAAATCGTTCTTTTCTAAAATATATTTTTATATCCATTTATTTATTATTCAAATCGAAAAAATAATTATTAAAATTAACAGACAGATTTAATTTAATTGCGTTTCTGAGTAACATGATATAAGATAGAATCTTATAACATGTTAAATATGTCATGTCTTATAACATAAACTGCGAAATTAAATAACGATTTTGATTTCTCTATACTTCTCATTGTTCCATAAAAGCTTGTTTTAAATAAACCATGAACCATGGAGATAGATTTCCCCTTTAAATCATGTTTCAAACAATTCATGTTTTCAGAAAGTGACTAATTAACGCAAAAAATCTCCCATCAAACTCAGAGATTAAATTTTAATTCACTTTCAAACGATTTTCAAGCTTTTCGTTTGGATAAACCACGGAGTTAGGGAGTAGAACTCCTAGGAAAAAGTTCCGTTTTTCATTAATATCTCGACAACCCCAGGTCTTAGAAACTCGAAACTTGGACAAAAGTTATGGGGGGATATTTGAAGGCCATTCACCAAATTTCATTAAATTCGGTTCAGCCGTTTTTCCGTGATGATGAGACAAACGAAAATTTCGTTTTTTACTAATATCTCGAGAACCACTGGTCGTAGAAGATCAAAACACGGATATAATTTTAAGTGGGGCTATTTCTGGGCTACCCACAAAATTTCATCAAATTCGGTTCAGCCGTTCTCCCGTGATGGTGTGACAAACAGACAGACAGACAGACAGACAGACAGACAGACAGACAGACAGACAGATTTTCATTTTTATTTATATAGACTAGCAGCATACCCGTTCTTCGTACGGAGTATATAATATAAAGAAACTTGAAATTCATAATCATGCCCAAATTCTTATAGTATACTAAATGACATGTTTAATCAAAATATTCTGTTAAAATATTTAATATAATGCTCCTAAAAAGAAGTTTAAGAATCTCTGTTCTCGCTATATAAAATTATCTTCATGGACATATCTGAAGAATAAAACATCTTGGACCCCTTATGTAAGCAAATATAAAAAAAATATGGAATTGAATCAATATATGCAAAATAAAAGTGTTAAAATTGTATGGGACCCTTACTAATTATATACGCGAATATTAGAAAATATAACCTGTATTAGTAGATTACATGTATAAATTGAAAATACCAATAAACCCGTAATCTTTAAATTTGAAGACAGTCATTTATTCCAATATATGTCAAAATTAAAGTACTAAAATTATATGGGAAGATATACACGTACTACTTATAATGTCCGATTATTAGTAGAAGATTACCCGTTTTGCAATATGAGTCACAAATGTTTTTTGGTAAAATACAACAGACGACGTAATAAATTGAATATATATTAATCCCCTTAATCTTCATACCAGAAGACTGTACTTGATTCCAATATATATGCCAATATATGTCAAAATATATGCCAATATACCTGTACTACTTATATTCTCGTAGGTTAGAAGATATACCCGTGTATTCCTAGAAGATTACTCGTACAACGTACAATATGCGTGTGTCAGCAATTTTTGCCGCAATAAAACAATGGCGTAATAACTTAAAAATATCAATAATCCCTGAATCAATAATTCCGGAAAATATCAATAATAATAATGTTTAAACCGGAAGAGTATAATTGATATTATCCAGTCCAAAATGAAATGGCTATGAAATTTGTTTTATGTACATATCTTCATTATTCAAATCGGAAAGGATTTAATAAAAATCGTCTGCCGCATAAACACATTGGATTTAAATCCGTTGCTAAGCGACATGATATCATTTGCTTCAAATAAATTGGTAGAAAAAATATCGTCTAAATAGTTATATTTCTATGGAAAATTTGGCAACAGTTTCGTCAAATTAGCGACATTTTAAAAAATCGCCAAATTTATCGCCAAGTGGGACTGTAGAACTGACAGTTCCACTTTGCGACAAATTGACGAAATATCATCACAATACTATCCCGTAACAAAAAACAATTAATATCATTTATGTAGCGCAATTTTATCAATTTCAAGATATTTTTATAGATTTGAAAACATTTTTATCAATTTGGTGACCTTTTAAAAATTCGCTAAATGTATTACTAAGTAGGGTGGTTGGTCTGACAGAGAAATGCTAACCAAACATCATTTCAGTACTCTCTTCTAACAAAACAAAAAAAAATTTCATTGATATGTAGAAGACCCAAGCCACACGACCAACCCGAAGGTTTATGGCAGCTGTTTGTGTGTCGTTTATATCAATTTGGCGACATTTCCGTCAATTTGGCAAAGTTTAAGAAAAGTTGTCAAATTAGCGATATCCCTCCAAATTCGTAGCTTTGAATTTGCAGATCTGAATGAAACATTCTTATCCCGTTTCAATATACTAAATGAAAACACTACAATTGTATTAGAAGATATACCCGCTCTACTCTTTTTCTGTTTCAACAATCGGCTATATGAATTTATTGGCTAAACACAATATATGAGTTTAGTAGCTAAATACGATATAAGCTTGAAAACTCTTTGCCAAAATAAATGAAATTGATGTACGGAGTCAGCAATTAATATAATTAAAAGAAAAATCAAACCATCCATTCATAAGATATACTTTTATATCCATTTATCCATTTATTTATTATTTAAATCGAAAAAAAAAATAAAAACATTAACAAACACATTCAATTTAATTGCGATGCCGAGCAACATGATATATTCTCCTAAAATGTTAAAATTTATTAACCACTAACAGCACACCCGTTATTCGTACGGAGTGTATAATTTAAAGAAACTTAAAGTTCGCAATCATGTGCAAATTCTGTTAAAATATTAAATTTATTGCTCCTAAAGAGAAGTTTAAGAATATATGTTCTCACTATGCAAAATTATCTTCACGATCAGATCTGAAGAATAAAACATCCTGCCCCCTTTTGTAAGCAAATTTACAGAAGAAAAAATAGGGTATATGCAACCCCGTACTAATTATATTGTCGCAGATCAGAAAATATGCCAATGCGTTAGTAGAAGATTACCCGTATTACAATATGCGTCTCAAAAATATTTGCCAAAATAAAAGAGATGACGTAATAAATTGAAAACATCAATAATATCCGTACTCTTTATACCAGAAGGTCGTAATTGATTCCAATATATGCCAATATATATCAAAACATATGTCAATATACCTGTACTACTTATATTCTCGTAGATTAAAAGTTATACACGTGTATTTGTAGAAGATTCGTACAACATACAATATATGAGTTTAAACAATTTTTGTCATAATAAAATAATTGCATAATAACTTGAAAATATCAATAATCCGTGAATCAATAATCCCCGAAAATATAAATAATAATAATTTTTAAACCTGAAGACCGTAATTGATATTATCCAGTCAAAAATGCTATAAGAAAAATCAAATCGTTCTTTTCTAAAATATATTTTTATATCCATTTATTTATTATTCAAATCGAAAAAATAATTATTAAAATTAACAGACAGATTTAATTTAATTGCGTTTCTGAGTAACATGATATAAGATAGAATCTTATAACATGTTAAATATGTCATGTCTTATAACATAAACTGCGAAATTAAATAACGATTTTGATTTCTCTATACTTCTCATTGTTCCGTAAAACTTGTTTTAAATAAACCATGAACCATGGAGATAGATTTCCCCTTTAAATCATGTTTCAAACAATTCATGTTTTCAGAAAGTGACTAATTAACGCAAAAAATCTCCCATCAAACTCAGAGATTAAATTTTAATTCACTTTCAAACGATTTTCAAGCTTTTCGTTTGGATAAACCACGGAGTTAGGGAGTAGAACTCCTAGGAAAAAGTTCTGTTTTTCATTAATATCTCGACAACCCCAGGTCTTAGAAACTCGAAACTTGGACAAAATTTATGGGGGGATATTTCAAGGCTATTCACCAAATTTCATTAAATTCGGTTCAGCCGTTTTTCCGTGAAGATGGGACAAACGAAAATTTCGTTTTTTACTAATATCTCGAGAACCACTGGTCGTAGAAACTCAAAACACGGATATAATTTTAAGTGGGGCTATTTCTGGGCTACCCACAAAATTTCATCAAATTCGGTTCAGCCGTTCTCCCGTGATGGTGTGACAAACAGACAGACAGACAGACAGACAGACAGACAGACAGACAGACAGATTTTCATTTTTATTTATATAGATAGATGATATGATTTGATTTGGTATGATATTATTGAATATAATGAGATTATTATTTTTTTAAATTATGATAAATACTGTTTATTGTTTCGTAATTATATTAGTAATGCAAATATCATGATTCTTATATTTAAATACATGTATTAGATTTATTAATGTGTAGATTATGATACTTATTATAAAGTCTGTGTTTCTAAAAATGTTTATTTTTCATTAGGTTTTGGAATTCATTGAATATAATATGATTCACTATCCAGTTTATTTATGTAGTATCCCAGATTATTAATTTTGAAATTATACTGCTCCTTTTTACCATATAAGTTATTTATTAGTTAATTATTAGGATCCAAGTTTGTACTTAAATCTAAATAATAAATGATGTCACAGTTAGTTCGTTTGGTATTAATTATTTGCTAGCCAGTATAGAACGGTATGTAAATTGTTACTGGTTGTAGTTGTGATGCAAATTAAAGCGCTCGTATACTTATAAACTACACATTCTTTAGATATAAATGTGCGTTCATAGTAAAATAAGTGTAAATTTGCTAGTATACATGCAAAATATATTTAATTCCGATGCACTTACTTTTTCAGATGGGGAAAAAGTTGAAAAAAAATCCAGCCTGCATAAAAAAATCCTCTTCATACCTCAAAAGAAACTTAACATTTTATATATGACAAAGCATTCAATAAATCGCTTATACATAGACAAAATGTATGAAGTTCTTAGTCCAAACATTTGCTGAGATTGCGCATTTCATGTGTATTTTAGTTTGGTAAATTGTATATTGTGGTAAACGAGATTTAAAGTTAGCATTTTCAGATTAATTTATTATTAACAACATATCTATCTTTTAACATGGCCGTAATTTGATCGTACTCGTGGAACTCATTATTAAGTTCTACATTGCGTTGTTTGCCGCTGATAACCCTCCAAGTATTTATCTTTCGCGCGAGTTCTGTGAAACAATATTAATTAATATAATACTAAATTGATTGCACCATTTTAGCTTCAACAATGCAACATGTATTAACAACATATCATACTTATTAAATTCATTACACAATTATTCATAATATTTCGGCGGAGGGAGGCGATGTGAGACCCTTGTTAAACTGCCTAAAATGTGTTTAGACCTGTAGTTTTTAATGGGCACATACCTTCATTTTCGGCTTTGACCATAGACCATAATGCTTGCAACAGCAACTCGTACTGGCCGTAACTCTGCGTGTTTGGCTCCATCTCGTACTTCTGATTGCACTGCAAATTGATCTAGCCATCGAAGTCGTTCTCTACATCTCTAGTCACACTCGTAGTCGACACATCTTTTAAAGTTTTGGGCTCCTTAATTTCGAGTTGTTAATCTTTTAACTCCATTCTCACCAAGTCGTCGTTCTATAATGACCAAGTATTGTCGTTCTTGAGTCATCGGTTGTGGCTCTTTTTACCTCAGGATTTTCACGCCCCCTTTGCTCTCATTTGCGGCATTCTCATTTGCGGCACTCTCCATTAGTCAGTCGTTTATCCAATGCCGTTACTTCACATTTTCTCAAAAGTTCTCCGACCCCCTTCTGTCTTAACTCCCCAAATTTATGGTTTCATCCGACCTTTGGATTCAGGTGTCGCAAACACTGGCGTCATTGAGACTGGGGATATTGTTTGACGTTTCAGACATAATAAATAATGTACATAAAACTGTCTCACCATAACAGTGTGAGATCTATTTCTGGCCTCACATATATAAATACCGGAATTTTCCTAAAATTTATTATATTAATAAAAATAATATATTTATTTACTCCATGACGCATATTTTGTACTTTTTACGCGAATTGATCCTACATTTTATTGAAACAAATATGAAGTTTGCACTATACCTTGTTTTACACTTTATCTGGAATTTCGCAAAACACATTAATAAGACCTTAATTTATACCAGACACGCGAGATAAGAATGGAGTTAATTTATACTAAAGTAAGTTCATTCTCATCTCTCTTCTACTACTGCTCCAAAATTATCAAATGGCAAATTTATCCAAATGATAAAAGTTATCTTGTACTGAAGTTTATCTGCTTCAACGGGATCAAAGGGGTTCTGCAATGCATTTGCATACATAAGACTGGAATAAAACCCAATGAATACTTATCTCTAAAGCAATTTTTACTTTTACCTCCTTTATAAGGATTTGTGAGTTAAAATTAACTCTGCATAGTTTGTGATGCAATGTTAAAAATAGCGAATATATTTTAAATTTATGATTTAGTAGGAATTTTATCAAATGGAGATGTACATATGAAAAGAGTTCAAAATGAAGTTACAGACAAAAAGGTGTAAAGATTATCCTTTATCGTACTATTGTATACTATACTAGGGAGCGCTTTCCCCTGCTCGCCACGATAACCCTCGTAATTCGCTTTCTAGGGTCGGAACGATTCGCCTCCTAATCGCTGCGATCGCTGAGCGAGTTTCGCGAGTTATTTCAAGCCAAACTAGAGTTTAAATTGGTAAACTGTTTATTTCATCGTGTTACTCTTTAAATATACTGAATTTAATGTTTGTGTATGTAGTAGGTTTTGCGGCACGAAGCAGAGAAAATAGATAGAACATTTTTCACAATAGAAAGAGCATTTTTCACTTTAGAAGTCCATAAAAATCAAAATATCTGGTAAAATACATCGAAATTAAAAAAATTACTCGGTCCTGCAAAAATTCATCTATGTAGGCACATGCGAGCAAAATATCGTGGTTTTGCTACAGTCTATCCAGGGGAACTCGTGGCTCAAATAGTATTTTGTCCTTGACATTAATTAATTCTTTTCTATAAGTGTACTAAATTTTATATTTTTGAATTCTATAATTTTGGCGGTATGAAGCAAAAAGTTTCGAGTAACAAGAAATTTGTCAAACAGCGGCGACGGCGGCGGCTTCAGTTTTTTCTATACAGAGTCTACGGCGACGTCTACTTATTTTTTTAATACAGAGAGAAAAGGAAGTTTTCAGAAACTAGCACACACGTATAACTATATATACGCGAAAGACTATTAAAAGCTGCGTGCTCAAATCTGTTCACTGCTATTACTTTCCTTATATACAATATTGTATAAAGAAAGTATTGCGACGGGTTCGAAAATTAGAGTTCCAGTTTTCGACAGGAGAGCACGTTTCAAGCATCCCTGATCACGAATCGAACATTTTTGAGGTGATGTCTGTGTGTGTGTGTGCGTGAAAGTGTGTGGTGTGAAAATGTGTGTGTGTGTGAAAGTGTGCGTGTGTGTGAAAGTGTGTGTGTGTGTGAAAGTGTGTGTGTGTGTGAAAGTGTGTGGTGTGAAAGTATGTGTGTGTGTGTGAAAGTGTGTGGTGTGAAAGTATGTGTGTGTGTGTGTGTGTGTGTATGTGTGTCAGTGAGCCTGTGGAGACGTTATCTCACGAACGAATGGAGCGATTCGAATGAAATTTTGTACACAAATAACAATCCATGAATACTGGAAGCCTAATGATTTTAAACACAATCGAATGCTCAGAACCCTCCTTAATTTTCGAGTGAAATTTTGAAAAAATCATCAAAATATCAAAACTTTTAATAACGTTACGCAAAAAGACATTTCTTATGTAATTTTTCCTTAGAAAACGATTGGGATAAACTTTAAAACGCTAGCATGAACAGTTCTCCAAAAATTGGCCATTTTTCAAATAAATTTATCAAAAAATCCCATAAATAATAAAAAATATTAACTGTTGAAAATATGTTTACTTTTCATATGTAATATCATGCTATAAATTGGGTGACATCACGTAACATCATCGTGGCTCTAACTCGTTCCATTTAGGAGAAAATATACTTTGACTAATACTTTTGCATTTGAACGTCAATAGTCATTTATCTGCTATAAAATTAATATATTTCTCGCTCCTTAACGCTTAGCGAGATTTTGGCGATGAATTTGGCGGACTGTCGCCAAGTTGGCGAATATTTGAAATGTTGCGAAATTAACGAAAATCTGGCCAAATAAATAAAAATGACGCTAAATCAATGAAAATAACGACTAATTGATGAAAATTCTATATCTTGGAAAGAATATAAATATCTACTATAAGAATAACCTATTCTTTTACTGTAAAAGTAGTAAATCCATAGCATTATATAAGGAAAGTCACGTGCTACCCACATCAGATTTTTTTTGCATATCTCTTTATATAAAAACATCTGATGTGCGCAGCACATGACTTTCCTTATATAATGCAATGAATTTACTACTTTTATAGAAATAAATAGGTTATTTTTATAGTAGATACTTATATCATTTCCAAAATATTGAATATTCGACAATTAGTCGTCATTTTCACTGATTTAGCGTAATTTTTATCCATTTGGCGAGATTTTCGTTAATTTGGCAACATTAAAAAAAGACGCCAAGTTGGCGACATTGCGCCAAATTCGCCGCCAAAATCACCAAGCGTTATGGACAGAAAATAAGTTATTCTTTTAGCAGATAAATGATTATTGGCGTTCAAATACAAAAGTATTACACAATGTATCTTTTTGCATAAATGGAACGAGCTAGATACACGAGAATGATGTCACCAAATTTATCGCATGATATTACATATAAAAAGTGAACATGTTTCTCAACAGTTGATATTTTTTTTTAATTTACGGTATATTTTGATAAATTTATTTAAAAAATGTGCAATGTCTCGAGAACGGTTCGTGCTAGTGTTCTAAACTTTAAGTTAATCGTTTTATAAGGAAAAATTACATAAGAAATGTCTATTTGCGTAACTTTATTAAAGGTTTTAATTTTTGGATGATGTTTTCAAAATTTCACTCGAAAATTTAGGAAGGGGGGTTGAACATTTGTTTATGTTTAAAAACAATAAGCTTCCTGTATTCACGGATTGTAAATTTTGTCCCAAATTTCGTTCGAATCTGTCCACTCGTTCGTCAGTTATCGTCTCCGCAGACTTACTTACAGAGAGAGAGAGAGAGAGAGAGAGAGAGAGAGAGAGAGAGATCACCTCAAAAACGACTGATTCGTACTCAGGGATGCTTGAAACTTGCTCTCCCGTCGAAAACTCGAATTCGAATTTTCGACACCTTTACAATACATTCCTTTGGGCGTTGTAGTCCAGTGGTTAGCGCGCGGGAATTGCACTCGGTATGCCCAGGTTCGATTCCATCCGCTGCCCAAACTGCTTCCGTGTTCACGCGGAATAAGATCACGTTAAACATGTAGGTCCGTAAGTCCTTCCGAGACGATGGTGGAAGGGGAAGGAGGGTACGGTCCCTGTGGATGCCTCCCCCACTGATTTCCGATCTAAATTGGGTGCCTCTTCCCGGCCGTCCAAACAGTTATCTTACACCTTTCTGGTAGGTCGGACGGTCTGGGTCTCAACAACAACAATACTTTCCTTATAAATTACATGTATATAAGGAAAGTAAAATGTTAGCTGACGCGGTCACAGTTTAATGAATTTTGTGTTTCACAAGTTTCTCTGACACTTAGCGCAAAATCTATAAGGAACAAAAATATAATATGTGGTACATTTGTAGAGTAACATTAAGGAAACACACTGATATAAACCGTGTTTCGAATTAAAATTTAGTTTAGGAAATATTTAGTGCCAAAATCAAAGAAGAGTTTTTGAGCTGCGAGTTCGCGTCCTGAACAGACTATCAATATTAAGACCTCCAACTTTGGGTGGCATACACCTTCATAGTTAAGTGTTTGCAGGAAGGAACCCTTTTTCACACTTTAAAACATAGTTGAAAATTGTTTATGACTTTGTTCATTCTGTCTATCTGTCTGTCCGTCTGTCTGTCCGTTAGCACAATAACTGCCGTAAAAATGGCTTTATCAAAATGAAATTTTAGTATGTTTTTCAGACGGTCTGTAGGACCTATGGGAATATAAATAAATAATATCCCCCAATTAGTTTTTTATTGAAACCGGGTTGAAAAAATGAAATACATTGAACCCTATGGGACCTAATTTTTCAAACATTTTTCAAGCAAATTTAAAATTTACAAATTGCTTCGAAATTTCTAGGAAATTTTCACAATGTCCCCTGAAATATATAAAAAAAATTTCAGTAATATATGTTAGGTAGTTTTTTAATTAAAAATTATTTAATAAAGGGAGAAAAACAAATTCAATTAAATTCTGACTTTTGGGATATCCTCAACAAGAAATAAACAACAAAGATCAATCATGCTTAAATCATTGATTATGAAACACTTTCCAACTTCAATGCTATTTTATTTAAACATGTCTAAAATGCAATACATTCCTCGGTAATATTTTAAAACTTCTCACAATACTACTACATTGATTTATTATATTGAAAACTTAAACCTTCATCGAAAAAAATGAACTTCATTCAAATGACGGCATGGAAATATAAATCGCCTGGTTTAAACATCTCTAAAATGTGATATATTAGTCGGTAATAATTTTAGAATTATCATAATACCACGATAATTTATTATATTTGTAAACTTCATCTAAAACAACTGAAATTCATTCAAATGACGTCATAGAAAAAATAACACGCTTGACTCTCTCTAAAAAAGCAGCATATCATTCATAAATAATTTCCCATTCATGTCATTCATCACAATACTATAGTAATTTATTTTATTTAAAAATTAAGACCATGGAGCTACAAGTAATTTTAACTCTATGCTTAAAACTTCATCGCAAAAAACCGTCCTTCTCTCTGGAAAGTCAATGAATATTTCTTTCATATCAGCTATGCAGACTCCATGAGCTAAATTCTTTTGCGTTCAAAAATACAGCAATTCCTATACAACTCATCCTACATATTTTGCTGTTTACATTTTACATAAGTGAAAATTAGGCTTCGTTTTAGAAATAATCAAATTTGGATGTGCATTTATACTCATATATATTGTAATTGCGTTGTTTTAGTATGTAGATGCACAGAATTTAAACCAAAATAAAGTGGTTTTAGGACGGATACAACACTCAATATGAAATAAAAATAACTTTAAAAATCACGATTTTGAGACAAGATGGATGCCATATATCCTTTTGAAGTGGATCACGTGATACTTTCATATCATGATCACGTGATCGTTTCATATAAGAGGTGTTATTATTATTTTAATGTTCATTTAGAAAACTACTGAATATATTTCGCTGAATTTTTTTTTATATATTTTATGGAACAATTTGAATATTACCTAAAAATTTCGAAGCAATTTGTGAATTTTAAATCCGCTTAAAAATGTTTGAAAAATTAGATCCCATAGGGCTCAATGTGTTAATTTTTTTCAACCCGGGTTCAATCCAAAACTAATTGGGTTATATTATTCATTTATATTCCCATAGGTCCTACAGACCGTCGGAACAACATACTAAAATTTCATTTTGATTAAGTCATTTTACGGCAGTTATCGTGCTAACGGACAGATAGACAGACAGACAGACAGAATGAACAAAGTCATAAACAATTTTCAACTTTGTTGGAACGTGTTAAAAAGAGATATATTATATAATAAATATCTTTTCAAGAGTTTAACTATTTTGTATAAGAGAGAGGCTTCACATTTTAAAATAAATTTGGTCGATAACAATTTTTCAATTTTTTTTTAATTTTATATAACTCTTCATGATATACTTACTTGATGGCATTTTAATGCACTTTCCTACGTCCTACAGAGTTAAAATTTGGTACACAGCTTAAATTTGTAGAACATTTTATTCTACAAAAATTTGGTGGATCTTTAAATATAGATCTTACATTTTTTTCGAAATGGCCTGCAAATAATCCCCGTTCACTTCTGTAAATCATTGTTGTAATATTGTTAAAAATTCTGATGTGAGCAGCACATGTCTTTCCTGCAGACTCATATTCACGTTATCTTTATTTCTTTAATAATAATTTCAGTTTATCTGCACAAAATAACAGCCATAAGTATTTTAAATGACATTAATTTGCACGTTAAACTTCATTTGGTTCTCATTTCATAGCTGGAGTTATTGTCAAAGGTGGCGTAGCGAAAACGCGAAAAAAATATAATATCTCAAGAACGGCTAGTCCTAGAGTAATGGGGTTAGTCTTATTCTTTTTGTTGTTAAAAATCACGTATAAAATAGGAATTTAATTGATGTAATTGAGCACACGTAGTCTTTTATTTTTATATTTAATGATTTTTGCGGGCCATTTCGAAAAAACATCCCGTTCCTTTTTCGCAGTCCTTTCCTTTTTCCCGAATCGTACTAGAATAACCTACAAGTGATTTATATACTAAATTTTGTTAAATTTGGTATATAAATCACTTGTAGGTTATTGAAATATTATACACTAAATTTTGTTAAATTTGGTTCATTAGTTTTTAGCTATAGTGGATAAAGACAATTTCTGCCGGCCATTTCGCAAAGAAAGCAGATTCTTTTATTACGAATCGTACTATAATCTAATGAACATCAGGGTTTCCCACAAAAAACTTACCTACAAATTTTATGAAATTCGGTTCATTAGTTTTTTAGTTAGAGTGGATGCAATATCCTCACAGACATACAGAAAACAAACAGATACACCGTTACACACACAGACGTCTTCCTAAAAAGAGATTTTTCGTATTCTAGAAGTTACAAAACGTGTAGATCCTTCAAAAATTCGAGTTCCGATCTTCGACACGATTCCAATACTTTGTATACATACACACACACATATATTATCTGTGTATTATCTGTGTATCTAAATTCCGTGCCTACGCAATTACAATAGTTGTGATTTTAAATGATCCCTAAACTTTTATTATTTCTTCAACGAAGCCTAATTTTAACTTATGCAGAATGCAAATATGTCAAGCGATTGTAAGGTGAGTTACATAAGAATTGCTGATTTTTTTTCACACAAAATTATTTAGCTCTGGAGTCTGGAATACAAGTTATATGAATGAAATATTCATTGATTTTGCATAGAGAATCAGATGATTTATATTGCGATAGTGTTTTTAATATTTAAGTATAATAAATTACTGTAGTACTGTGATAATGTAAAAGATATCACCACAGAATGTATCACATTTTTGAGAAATTTTAAATGAAATTGCATTTCAGTTGGAAAGTGTTTCATAATCAATGCTTATGCATGATTGATCTTTCTTGTTTAAATTTCTGTTTAGTTAATGAGTTATTCAATTTTGTTACGCACGTTTCCATGCAAAATTCTCTTGGACGGAGATTTGAAACTGTTATTGTCATGAACATTATAAAGTAGTTGTTATATTTCAGAATTATATGTTTCATTGTTGTAAATCTCTCTATATTGAGAGCATGACAAGATACTTTATCACAGTATCATGAACAAACGTCAAACCATACAGTTCTGAAATTTTCCGTTTATTCGTAGTAAAATAAGCAATCGTTTTTAAAAGCCGTTAGCACGTTCAGAGGCTGCAGGTTCAGCGAGTCCCAGGAAGTGGGAGACAAAGCCTCCTAACTTAGGAAATGAATTTTGGGGTTGGCGAGCATAGGGAGCTTGGAGCTATAACTTGATGAAATTTTCCTCAAAACGAGTTACGGTGAGCGTCAGCTAATAAGGGGTCGAAGTACCATCGGGCGCATTACTTGTGCGGTGTGCTCCGATTAATGAGCGGTAGGGATGAAGGGTAGAATCTTTGAGTTTTACGAGCTTCAGCGAGCACAGGACACGTAGGCTCTCGTATGCACTAGCCGGCGTGAAAGACCTCGCAAAGCCAGTCCCATGGCCGGAGAATGTCAGTTAATGAGGAACGGTCCCCACTAGGCATATTGCATCTGCATAGCAAGCGGCACTAAGTGCTCGTGAAGGGAGCTCAGCGAGCGTTTGAAGTAGTAGGCGAAGCTTACTGTTCCCGGAGTAAGTCGCTGGTGCAGGCGAGCTTAGCGAGCAGGGGTGAAAGCGTCAGACGTCACAGAGCACGTAGAAGGTCGTGTGAGCAGGCTGGATTAAAATAGTTCGCGAAGCACATTCCCAGACATTTGAAGTTAGACAATAATGTACGGTTCCTAATGACCGTATTTTGTAGCTGGCGGCACTAAAATGCTCGTGGACCGAGCGTTAGCGAGTTATGGGGGTTGGCGAGACAGAGAGGAGCCCAACGGGCATATTACACCTGCGTATCAAATTACACTAAAGTGCTCCCGAAGCGAGTTTAGCGAGCAGGGGAGGAGCCCAACAAATATATTATACCTGTGTAGCAGGCGGCACTAAAGTTCTCCCATGGCGAGCTCTTCGATCATTACCGAGTATAAGGCAACACGTGCTGGCGAGCGTAGCGAGGGTGAAAGAGTAAGTGAGCACAGGACACGTAGGAGGTCGTGTGAGCCGGCCGAATTAAAATAGCTCATGATGAGAGTTTCTTTGCTGGTGAATATCAGTTAATAAGTGACGGTCTCCAACGGGTGTATTACACCTGCATGGCAGGTGGCATTAAAATGCTCGCGAAGAGAGCTTAGCTTGTCGGAGGCGAAGCTGCCTGACTAGAGAATCGAGATACGGGATTTGACGAGCGTAGCGACTAGGGGGCGCAGAGGAACTTGCATATTACGCCTGGCCAACGGGCGTATGGCGCCTGGCTTTCACAATCATTTTCAATTAATAATTTTACAATTTGTGTTCATTAACACTTTACAACAAAGTTGAAAAGTGTTTATGACTTTGTTCATTCTGTCTGTCTGTCTGACTGTCCGTTAGCATGATAACTGTCGTAAAAATGACTTAATCAAAATGAAATGTTAGTATGTTGTTCAGACGGTCTGTAGGACCTATGGAAATATAAAAGAACCTAAAACCACTTTATTGTTGCTTAAATTCTGTGCATCTACATACTGAAACAACGCAATGACAATATATTTGAGTTTCAATGATCATCCAAATTTGATTATTTCTACAAAGAAGCCTATTTTTCACTTATATAAAATGTAGAATATATGTAGAATGAGAAAAAAATTATTATAAAAAATATGTAGAATGAGTTGTATTAGAATTGCTGTATTCCTTTAACACAAAATTATTTAGCCCATGGTGTCTGCATAGCTGATATAAATGATATATTCATTGATTTTACAAAGTGAAGGTCGATTTTTTTTCGATGAAGTTTAAAGCATAGAGTTTAATTACTTATAGCTCCATTGTCCTAATTTTCAAATAAAATAAATTATTATAGTATTGTGATAAATGAAATGAATGGGAGAATGCTATGAATGAAATGCTGCTTTTATAGAGAGAGCCAGGCGTGTTATTTTTTCTATGACGTCACTTGAATGAATGTCCCTTTGTTTGCTGGCACTCACTAACACAGGATTTCCATTCTTGAACTTTTTCTACATGTCCGCTCCACATTTCACCGTCTGCATAGTTGAGCGGCAGTCAATGGTGGTCGAAGCCTCGGGATTTTGCGAGCATTAGCGATCATGGGACACCTAGGCGGTAGTATGCGCCGTCCAAATTGGAAGAGCTAGCGAAGCAAGTTCTAGAACTATTGAATGTCAGTTAGCAAGGACGGTACGCCCTTGCGTCTACGCGGCTCGAAATTGCGCACGAAGCGAGCTCAGCGAGTGTCAGCGAGTTGGAGGCAAAAACTCCCGACTCGTGAAGCGAGTTACGGGGTTGGCGAGCAGGGGGCGGAGACCCCTAGTATTGTAAGGATAAACAATAAGGCATATGATTGTCAACATTCCACATTATCTTATGTTAACTAACTAATGTTGTTATTCTGTTTAGAATTAAATATTTATACTTTCAATGTTTTTAGTTCTTCAATAACATAGTTTTCGGCCACCATTGTGTCGTTTCCGCAACTAATCAATAACAGAGAAGTTGGAAATATGCTCGACTAATTAAATCCTTGTCAACACTGAAGGGAATTTCCAGATTTAGAGAGGAATATAAAATAGAATACTTCTTAAAGTAAATCGAAATTTGATAAAAGGACTTCATAGTGCAAAAATTCAACTGTGTAGGTACATGTCTGCGAAAGTCAGTGGTCTTGCTATTGTTAGTTCGTCTATGACGCGAAAAAGCAGTTTAAAACCTCTTCCTTTAAATTTGATATTCAATATATTTGAAACTAAATTGTAAATAGAAAACGATTTATTCCCTTGTGTTTTTCTCCTAATATTCCTCTACAAAGGAACCACATTTAAAATTCCCATATGCTACAGTTTATACGGTAATAGGCAGAGAACCTCAAGGGATGCGACATTTTCAAATAGTGGTGATTGCAGCTTCAGCAACTTTATGTTAATACTGAAAGAAAATCAGATTAAATAGTTTAATATATTCTACAAGTGAACAATATAATTTAGAACTTAAGTGAAATTTGCACATATTTTATATCCCGGACAACGTTGGGTATATGTACTAGTTTATATGTAAATTAAAATATTAACTAGTGCTGATATAGATATTGACTACCATGAAATATCCTATGTTGATCAGAACGAACATATTTAAAATAAGTTTGAAACTACTTTGGAATAATACAAAAAGGAATGGAAGACACATTTGAATAAAATAAATATTAGAAAATGCTTAAAAATATTCTTTGGAACATAGAATACATGTTTGTTTACTTCCGCTGCAACAAAACCAGGAACTGAATGAAAAATGTGCATCAGACAGGAATGCAACGTATTTTCTCGACATCCTGAATATATAAAGATTAGAGATGATGTAAAAGTGAACGCTGTCATGTATGTTACTTTTATTTATTTATTTTTTGTTGTATCACTAAAAAATGAGGACTATTTTCTCTTTTGAATTGTACATTATAGAAACCTTTCGTATGTTTCAAAGTATTTTTTTCTCAATTCTTCGGCGAATAAAAGGCATTCATTCTTAAAGGGGGTTTCTTCTGTTGAATTTTTGTACATAAAATAAAAAAAAATCTGATGTGCGCAGCATATGACTTTCCTTATATGATGCAATGAATTTACTACTTTTACATTAAAATAAAATAGATTATTTTTATAGCTGTTATTTATATTATTTCCAAGATATTGAATTTTCGTCAATGAGTCGCTATTCTCCATGTCGTCATCATCAATAAGTCATTATTGATTTAGCGTCATTTTTATACATTTGGTGAAATTTTCGTTAATGTAGCAACATTTAAAAGTCGCCAAGTTGGCGACATTCCACCAAATTCGTCACCAAAATCTCGCCAAGCGTTATGGCCGAAGAACTATGTTATTCTTACAGCAGATAAATGACTATTGGCGTTCAAATACAAAAGTATTACACAAAGTACCTTTTTCATGAATGGAACAACCTAGATCCACAATATTGATGTCACCAAATTTATCGCACGGTATTACATATGAAAAGTGAACATGTTTCTCAATAGGAAATATTTTTTTTTATTTTATATGACTTTTAATAATTTTTTTTATTTTATATGACTTTCAATAATTTTTTTGAAAAATGTGCAATATCTCGAGAACGGTTCATGTTATCGTTTTAAAATTTATGCCAATCGCTTTTATAGAAAACTTACATAAGAAATGTCTATTTGCGAAACTTTATTAGCGGTTTTGATTTTTCTACGAGTTTTTCAAAATTTCACTTGAAAATTTAGGGGCTCTCTGGACATTTGATTGCGTATAAAAACAATAGGCTTCCAGTGTTTACGGATTGTGACTTTTGTACCAAATTTCGTTTGAATCAATCCGTTCGTTCGTCAGTTGTCGTCTCCACAGACTCACTGACACACACACTCGCACATACTTTCACACACACACACACACACAAACACACACATAGACATCACTTTAAAAATATTTGATTCGTGATCAGGGATGCTTGAAACGTGCTCTCCCGTCGAATTCGAATTTTCGACCGCGTCACAATCCTTTCCTTATACATTATGTATATAAGGAAAATAAGAAATGAAATAAATGAAAAGTAAATGTAAAATTTGAAAAAAAGTAAAACTGAAATTAACGTCATGGTTGCAAAACGGAAATTTAAATGTCCATCGGTGGGTGAAGTTCGCAGTTATGTGTTATGGTACCAAAATACCAAATTAAATTAAGGATTATAAAATAAGGGAATATAGTATTAGATTGTAAAACTTAAATTTTGGTTAAAACTTCAGATTTTTAAATAGAATGATATTCAGTATGTATTGCAAGACTTTCTTTGGAAAATCACTTGACTTCGGACAAAGGTAAATATAACTGATAATCGAAAGTTATTAATAAAAATTTAATTAACTTCGAATGTGAACGGGAATATTTTCACTAAAGCTAATCATAAGTGCCTTCGTTGCTTTGTGTTTATTGGTCTCGACTTGAATTTGTTCATGAACAGATAGCAATTCAAACCAACATCACCATGAATAACTTTTTGAGTCCAGAGAACATTTCTATTTCGGAGTAGTTTTTTACCTATTATACACATGTACTTCGTTAGTTTGCTTAAAGTGTTTGCTTCCCATGCCTCTCGTCTTAGCAGCTTGAATTAGTCTTGTATGCATTCAAGATTTATCTTCATCCAAAGGAAGGCCTTCGAGACAGGGATCCTTTTGTTCTTTCTTCAATGGTGTCGTGTTCTTATTAACATTGAAATTCTGACTTTTCCTAAAGCGTCCACGAGGGATCTTCAGACCCGTTTTCAAGATAAAAGTGTACAAATATTTACAAGAATACACAATTTGAATTCAAAACATAAGCATTACACAGTTTCGCATTATCAAGAGTCCAGTATGAGTTTTCCTTGAAACTGTCAAAATATAAATATCACATTCTCTAGGAACTGATTCACTAAGCAGATTGAGTTGCGTCTAAATTATTTCAGGCGTATGCTCCAATATAAGAAATATAGATGCAATTTTGATCCTGAGACAATCAACTTTAATTCTGTGTAGTTATATAAAGAACGTAATTTTGAGCACTACCAAACCAACTAGATCATATCGTATGTGAAGACTAAAGAAACTTTCGATTATTATTCCCCTCAGTTTGCATTATAATTTATGTTTATTTAAACCAACTATTCTAACTGGTTCGGTTGTTAGACCAATAACCTAGCTAATCAACATACGTTTCTGCGTTCTTGAAGTGAAACACGATAAGTTTCGGGTCGTGGGAGATTTTAAAAATATTCTAGTAAGATTTCGACGTGAGTGAGTTGGCTTGAAGTAGGCATTAGGGTAGATTTGGATGATGCGGAAGTTGGTCGGTAGCCTAGTGGAAGGAAACCTACTTAGATACAACTGTGGCTGGGATAGTCTAGTATCCTGGGTTTGTCCGCAATACGGGACGGGGAAATAGAATGCCATTGGTAAGCAAAAAAGCTTTGTAAATCGTCTACGGGATAACAATTTTTACCATACCTGCCAGGTGTAGTATCTTTTATAAATTGTAATTCATTCTGGACGTGTGAAATAACAATTATTGTCTATGTTGTCAGTTGCTGCTGTAAGGTCTGAAGTCCACAATAAAAAAAAATTAATTTAAATCAGTGCAGTCCTATGTTACTGCCCTGAGTCGAAAGGTCTGAATATGGAGTACTTCAGATTAGAGATATGTCACTTTATTGATAAGTAAAGATGCGTAATCCTGCAATATAAGTATATCCATCCGTACAACAGAGTAACTAACAAGAGCCGATGAAGGCAAATACTCTACACATAAAATGTAGAGCATATAAAGGCAAGTAAGGATAATCACGTTTCGGGAATCATTGAAATTCCTCCTTCAGTGCAACAGACTAGAATACTCGAATGATCGTAGATAAAGTCGGTCAAAAAATGAGAAACAATAAAACCCAATGTAATAACATCGCCCAGTGTGACGAATGGACAGTTAAACGATAAAAAATAGAAAGCCAATGAAATATGAACTTGAGAAGCAAATAAGAATTTGAAATGTATAATAAATCATATTCAGATGATGATGTAGAGTAAATCATTATAGTAAATCAATATTTAGAATAATAAACATTCCAGTGTCTGGATTAATAACTTTTAAATGACACCCCATTTCTCCAATGTATATCATTGCCACGTCTAATTCGCTTCTCAGATTTGCTCATTTTCTGCATATAATCTTTTATTCAGATAATCTTTTATTTAGTTAGTCTTCTTTTATTCAGATAATATTTTATTTAGATACTCTTCTTTTATTCAGATAATCTTCATCTAATTTATTTTTCTTATTTATTTCTCAAGTTCATATTCCCTTAATGTTCTACATTTTTTCTCGTTTTACTCCATATTCGGCACACTAGGTGGCGTTACTTTATACAGTTCTGTCTCTCAGCCATTTTCCACTTGTCAAGATTTGTCTGCACTTACTTGGGTGTTCCCTACAATAGTTTATCTGCAGAATCAAGTCTAATTATTTTCGATTCGTATGTATGCTAACTTATATTTATTTACACTGCATTTTCGTTTCTGATCTAGTCTATTAGTTTGGTTATATATATCACAGGATTGCAGTCACATCAATGCAGTTTAAAGTGGAAAAAATATTTAACAAAAAATCTAAAACAACAGAAACGTATTTAATTCAATGCCAAAGAATATCCGCTCGCAAATTGCGTTGCTCTATTATAATGCATTACTAGAATAGAGAAGACAACATGGAACTGAATGATTTAATAAAGCTCTATAGTTCTTTCTCCATAATAGCAAATATTGTAATCACTTCATTGCCACATTTGGGAGGAACGGATTGCATAGAAACAAAACTACAAGTTTTTGCATAGAAACAAAACCATGTGTTTGCATACAAACAAAAGCACATGTGTTTGCATAGAAACAAAAATGATGAAAATAAATTAAATAATTAGTCGTATTCAGCCGTCATTAAATCTAATTATTTTGTTCCAGATTTGTGAGGATATTTTACTTCCTTATTCAATTAATGCAGCCGTATGTTACAGGGAACGTTGGCTTTTCATTAAGGTGTAGTTAACATAAATGTTACTTAATCTTCAAACACATTTAAATAGGTAAATACAAATACTAGTCATATTATTTTTCTCTTATATATGTAAGGTAATAAATCTGAAAGTTTATTTCCTTAACTAAAAGAATACCCGTTCTTGATACAGAATATGTAATATAAAGGAAATTATCTCATTATGTGGAAATTCTTACAGTATTCTAAATGGCATTCAAAGCATTTTATTAAAATTTCTTACAAAGAAGTATAATTATCTCTGTTCCTTATATACAAAATTTTTTTCACAAGCGGACCTGATGAATAAAACATTCTAGTCCAATTTTAAACACTTTTACAAAACATATGAAATTGTATCAATATATTCTGAAATAAAAGTGATGAAATTTTGTTAGCATTTATACCGTACCACTTTCATTCTGGTTCTCCTTCCCACTTTTATTCTATACCTGAGAAAGTCCATAAGCACTTTGTAAAGAACCTTGCTATCACAACCTGGAATCGAACCCTGGATCTCCGTGCTGGCTGAACAACTCTACAGTTGAGCTACTGGGACGACACTGCAAGCTCTTAATATTGAAGTGGACTATGCATTACCCACCCTCTAATGTTAGATTGGTGGGCAAGTGACAATTTAAATGACCACCTCCTGCTATTTTTACCTCAGGTTAACCTCCTGCTACTACTACTTTTACCCGGATTAGTATCACGAGTGGTCATTATCCTCTCAATTTGACATCGACGCTTAATCTTTCGTTGTCCACAGAATCCGTACTAGTCGTACTAGGGTCTTTTTCAGACCTCCTGCATCCCCTTTTTATTTGTATTTTTTCTAATTTTTCTTTTCTAAATTTTATTCTAAATTTCTGTTTTTGTTTTCCATGTTCCTAAATTTTTTTGACTTTTTCATATATTTTCTTTTTTATATTTTCTAAATTTTACTTTTAAAATTTTATTATTTTCTTTAATTTTAATCTATTTTTCATTATGTTAATATACCTCGCTCTAAATTTTATCTTTCAATGAACTTTTTATCTATATTCGCAGTAACCCTTTTCCAGTTTTTGAAAAATGGACGTACTTGTCAAGTTCAAATATAATGTAAAACTGCCTGTTTAATCACAATATTTTTCATCAATTGTTATCTTTTTAGATATAAAATATTCTTTTGGCGGGATGGTAGACCTTGGGTGCCTCCTGAGTGCAGGGGGTATCCTTTCCCGACCGTGCAGCTTCGACGATAATTTGCAATTTTGCCTCAAAAGCTAAACGTTAGAGCGTCGACTAGACAGTTCCGAGATTTAGGGTTCGGTTCCCAGTTGGGGCAACAAGGCTCTTTACAATAACGCCCCAACAAATCAACCCTGTGCAAAGATGTCGGAGTTAGTGCAAAGATGTCGGAGTTAGTGCAAAGATTTCGGAGTTAGTGCAAAGATGTCGGAGTTAGTGCAAAGATGTCGGAGGAGAAGACCCCAGACCGTGCGACTCACATAGTGGGTTTAGAGTAGCTAGCTGCACGGTCGGGAAAGGATACCTCCTGCACTCAGGAGGCACCCAAGGTCTACCTTCCCGCCAAATGAATATTTTAGATCTAAAAAGATAACAATTGATGAAAAATATTGTGATTAAACAGACAGTTTTACATTATATTCGAACTTGACAAGTACGTTCATTTTTCAAAAATGAGAAAAGGATTATTGTGAATACAGATAAAAAGATCATTGAAAAATAAAATTTAGAGTGAACTATATTAACATAATGAAAATCAGTTTAACATTAAAGAAAATAATTAAATTTTAAAAGTAAAATTTAAAAAATAGATTAAAAAATATATGAAAAGGAAAAAAAATAGGCACATAAAAAACAAAAACAGAAATTTTGCAAAGAAAAATGAGAAAAAATACAAATAAAAAGGGTCATAAAAAAAGATGTCGTAGGTATGAAAGTGACCCGTATACGATTAGTATGGATTCAATGGACTCTGGAAGATTAAGCGCCGATTTCAAATTGATAGGATAACGACCACGCAGGATACTATACTGAGTAAAAATAGTAACAGGAGGCTAACTTGAGGTAAAAATTGCAGGAGGTTGTTAGTCAGATTGTCCATTGCTCGCCAATCTGACATGGGATTGTGAAGAATGCAGAGTCCACTCCGACAAGAGCTTGCAATTTCGTTCCAGTAGCTCAAAGGTAGAGAGTCGGCTTGTCAGTTCGTAGATCCAGAGTTCGATTCTCGGTTAGGGCAGCAAGGTACTTTACGATCTGCAATAGGGGAGGATTGTGTCTAGTATCTGCACTACAATCTATTATCATTATAAAATGTGTTGCAGATATCAGCGGTTTCCACAAAAGTTCTCAAAATTATGGTTCACGTTTCTCTGATGTGTTTGTCGCTAATGGCGATTCCCTGTAGAATGTAAAATTGCAAGAAACCGTTCCACGCACGATAGCATGCGGAATAGGCTCGTGATAAGAATTAAGAGATAGAACGGAACTGTCGAGACCATAATTAAGTTACAAACAGTAGTGTTCTTACGTACACAATATGCAATTTCAAAATGTAGATAAATTGCAGGGTTTTGACCACAAATATACATCCGCTTACATTTGTAGTTTTATAAAGTAAATTCTTCTAATAAATAAATGCATTTAATACTATAGGTATTTTGGCGAATATTCCGTGATAAATCACCAACACGCTTGCTTTCGGGGTCCCTGTGTCAGAGACACTCATCCCCACATCGAATATATGATGTCAGACCATTAGGTGTAATAATAAATTGCAGGTGGTCGGCAATGTCGCTCCACTCCAGTGGGCGTGAAGTTATTAGTCGGTTTGATTTGGTGTAGTGGTCCAGAAAATTGTCTAGGGATGGTTGATACCTGCTCAGCTGTAAAAAAAAGGGCGGGAAGGGCAAGAAATGCTCAAGCGCGAGTCACAATAAAAAATTTAAGAAATGCAGACATTTAAATTTCAGCAAGGGAGAAACAAAGTTATCGTCTGTAAAGGTTGTAACGGCCAAAGAATAAAAATTAACAATTAAGAAATTTAAGTCTAAGAGAAACAGGAATTAATCATATAAATCAAGAAGTTAAGTTTAAGATTGCATTAAAAATTTACTGAATGGATTTGTTAAGTACAAAACAGCGACGAAGAAAAATGTCAGCAACGGAAAAGAAGTATATTTGGAAGTACTGGTCTGGCGTCATGGGCACGGGCAAATGCTAGCTACATGAAAAGTTATTGGTCGGTTCAGTATCTGGAGGCGGGATCACTTCTGTTCACCGAAGTGGACATCTGTGGCGCCATCTGCCGAATCCAAGGGAGATCAAACAGGGGAAGATGTTGAAGTTTAATACTTCAACTAAAAATTAAATAAAAATGTGGAACGGAAAACTCTAGGAGCCCCCTACCTGGGAAAAGATAAACCTCACTTTCTTCCACTTAGTTCGCTCCGTGATAAATCGTTTCTTTGATAAAGTGTTTTCTTTGACTTGGTATGGCACTTAAAAGCAACATTGTCTGGCTTGGAATTTAACTATTTGGAAATAATAGCTTTCAGTCAATACACATAAAACTGACTACTAGTTGTAAGGAATATCTTTTCCAACAATTACTATTTCCACTCATCACATTTTTAAGCACATAAACATTAAATCACGGTCACTACTTTGCCACATGGATCGCTGAATGACTACGCCTTAAATATTAGCCAATGGACCGCTTTTGGATATCTGCGTGGTCGTAGGGTTCTCCAGTCTCCTGCCAACAAGCGGCCTTTGTTAATAAATACCTGCTTATTCGGCACATAGGCCATTTATGCAATCCATATTACACGTACTAAATTTTGTGTCATTTGGATAGTTCTTTCTTGGTGAGCCGATTTTTTTGTCTTAGAGTATATCAGATTTCACATATTGACTCTACATGAAAAAATTTGTAGCAATATGCGCATTTCTGTTTAGGATATCTTGTCAACGAGTCACTGATACACACACATATTTTCACACGTATACCCTCATACATGCACTCCTATACCCTCATACACACACGGGCGTGGTAGCCCAGTGGTTAACGCTCGGGAATTGCACTCGGTAGACCCGGTTAGATACCGGCCACTGCCAAAACTGCCGCCGTGTTCACGCGGAATATGATCACGTTAAATATGTGCGTCCGTCAGTCCTTCCGAGAGGTTGGTGGTAGGGAAAGGAGGGTACGATCTCTGTGGATGCCTCCCCCACTTCGTTTCGTTTAAAATTGGGTGGCACTTCCCCGTCGTCCTAACACTTACCTTACACCTTTCTGGTACGTCGGACGGTCTGGGTCTCAACAACAACCCTCATACACACATATCTACACATACATACATGTATTTAAACACACACGCAAGACATTTTTTGCAAAATATTTACAAATATATTTAATATATATTATGTAGCACTTTAGAATCAAAATCTGAAATTTGAAAAAAAATGAAAAAATCATACGTTATCGGTATCATATTTAAAGAAAGTATAAAGATAATGAACTCAAACAATATTTTCATTTATGTAAAACCTTTATGTAACATAAACTACAATTCTCTAGTGCAACATATTTAAAATATTTTCATTTTTATTCAAGCATAAATGAATCAAGAATACGGTGATTCTAGGACACATAATTTTTAAAATTCCTTCTTTGTTTCTGTATAAATTAAAAACCCTGCAAAACCAGATGCTTTCAATTCTTGTAATTATACCTTTTCAAATTAATTCCTTCTTCTGGTAAATAAAGAACAAAACGAACATTTAAAATGCCTCGCTTTCTCACAGTGATTTTTAATTTCTCTTCGTTAGACAAATACTCTCAGTAACTAAGCGAAATTAATGAGTTTCTTCCAATTATATTGTTCCACTCTGACATAAATGTGTTTTTTACCTAAACTATAATAGCATATGCAAATAAAATACACTGTAATACACTGTATAAGGCGAAAATTTAACACTGGTGTTCTGATTGATTAACATCTGCTGAGAATCGTTGAACAAGAAACAACTGTTTCCTCAATTATTATAGTAAAAAATTGAAGTAACTAAGATTATCTCCATCAAATAACCTGTCAAAAACTCCTGCAGAAATGACACAATATATGATCGTAACCAAACTATCGTAAATTATCGCAAAGCAGCGGAAATGCAGTATACATACAAAAATAAACTTGTCTCTCAGTTTCATAGGCAATTAACTGTTCTTTTCTTCCGGACGGACAGGAAGAGCAACCACATTTTCCGAAATCAAGTTGGAAGTAACACAGTACTTAAGTCAGTTTGACAAGTCACAGAGTATCAAGCCAGATCGGCAAGTTATATACTGCAGTTAGGTGGGCAAATCACAAGTTGTAAAGAACCTTGCCGCCCCAACCGGAAATCGAACCACTGAACTTCGTGGAGACCAGCTGACATTCTATACCGTGGAGATACGGAGACGGAAATGCAAGGTCTGATAGTTGCAGTGGACTACGCATTCTCCACCCCCTAATGTTTGATTTGCGTGCAACTAGTAATCTAACTCACCACATCATGCCTTTTTGCTTCAGGTTAGCCACTTGATGCTATTCTTGCTATCCAGGTTCTCTTCATATATGGATGTTGTTGTTGAGACCCAGACCGTCCGACCTACCAGAAAGGTGTAAGGTAACTGTTTGGACTGCCAGGAAGAGTCACCCAATTTAGACTGGAACCCAGCGGGGGAAGTATCCACAAGGACCGTACCCTCATTCCCCTACCACCAACATCTCGGAAGGACTTATGGTTCCACATGTTTAACGTAATCGTGCTCCGCGTGAACACGGCAGCAGTTTTGTCAACGGAGGGAATCGAACCCGAACCTACCGAGTGCAATACCTGCGCGCTAACCACCGGGCTACTGCGCCTCCCATATGTGGTTGTTGTCCTTCAGATTTGAAATCGGCTCTCAATATCCTATGCCCTACTGAATCCATGCTAGTCGTTCTGGGGTCACTTTCATACCTCCGATATCTCCCATTAATGTACATGGTTGATTTGTTCGGGCGCCATTGTAAAGAACAATACTGCCCAAAACGGGAGTCGCAACACGGATTTTCGTCCTGATTAGACGACGCCTACCGTTGAGCTACTTGGACGGTTACCATCTAAGTGGACTCAGCAAACTCAGGTCGGCAATACACCAATTATGCTGTATTTACGAAGTTTTTTTTATTTATGATGTATTTATGCTGTGTTTATGAAGTTTTTATGTATTGTGTTAATATTACAGCGGTTTTTGTGCAATTAATTGAATTGCCGACTGTGAGAATAGATATGTAATTTTGATAGAATTCTTAAAACGGAGTTGTGTTTATCGAGTCGAAAAAAATACCCGAAGAAGTGTCGACGACTTGTGCATTAGATTAGACGATATTTTATGGTGAATAACTACACTGATTTAACAATGAACGTCAATCGCGGAAAGGGACAGGCTGGCTGACCAATGTCCAGGTGCGTCAGTAAAGGGACGGATTTTTTCCAAGATATTGAATTTTCGACAATTAGTCGTCATTTTTTATCCATTTGGAGAGATTTTCGTTAATTTGGCAACATTTCAAAAAGTCCCCAAGTTGGCGACATTATGTCAAATTCGTCGCCAAAATCTTGCCAAGCGTTATGGACGAAGAAATAAGTTATTCTTAAAGCAGATAAATGACTATTGGCGTTCAAATACAAAAGTATAACTCAAAGTACCTATTCTCAGGAATGGAACGAGCTAGATCCACGAGAATGATGTCACAAAATTTATCGCATGATATTACATATAAAACGCGAACATGTTTCTAAGCAGTTAATGTTTTTTTAATTTATGGGATTTTTTGATAAATTTATTTGAAAAATGTGCAATATCTCGAGAACGGTTCATGCTAGCGTTTTAAAGTTTATGCCAATCATTTTCTAAGGGAAAATTACATAAGAAATGTCCATTTGCGTAATTTTATTAAAGGTTTGGATTTTTTGATGATTTTTTTCAAAATTTCACTCGAAAATTTAGGGGGGTTCTGAACGATTACGTTTAAAAACAATAGGCTTCCAGTATTCACGGATTGTGATTTTTCTATCAAATTTTATTCGAATCGCTTTATTCGTTCGTGAGATATCGTTTCTACAGTCTCACGGACACACAAACACACACACACACACATATATATATATATATATATATACTTTCACAAACACACGCACATACTTTCATGCACACTCACAAACATCATCTCAAAAAATTTCGATTCGTGATCAGGGATGCTTGAAACGTGCTCTCCCGTCGAAAACTCGAATTCGAATTTTCGACCCCGTCACAATACTTTCCTTGTACATTATGTATATAAGGAAAGTAAAAATCAATCATGTTTTTGGATAGGTTAAATGAACAGAGCGAATGGAAAGCGTATCCATGCTGCGAAAACAGGTCATCATGTGGTGGTTAAAACATTATGATGTTGTTTAACATTTGTGCCGCGCAGTTGGGTATATGTATTAGCTTCTATGCAACCACGAGTTTATATTAATGTGATCATGTACTTATCGATAAAACAAATATCGTCAACCATATAGTCTCACACTTGAAGCCATCACCCTGATTAACGCAGTTAGTAATTGCAACGAGTAACTGAAATAATTGTATAACTGCTATCTTAATATTCAATATACTGAAATAAAGGATTAATATTAAAACTACGAAGGCATCTTTGATGGCAACACCAATATTTTACTTTTCTATAAAATGTAAGTCGTAGCTCACTGAAGAAATTTGGAGGGTGCTGACTCAGTGTAAGTATGTTAATCCACTATAATATGTCAAAAATAATTTACAGGACATGCTGTAAATTAATTGTTTAGAGGGTGAGTTTGTTGCTGAGCATAGTCGGATAGTATTTGGGACTGTTACTGCCCATTTCTTCATTGTACAGTCGCCTGCAATAACTGCACTAAAACATAGCAAATTATATTTTAATGTAGTGATATGTTGCAAATTAATCAAATTCGTTGATGAGCGTGATCGAATTGATCGTGATTGCACCTTCTGCACTGATATACGCACCTTCTTTTACTGATATACGTATTGTTCGACGATATCTTCAAAATAGAACCATTTTTCGGATAGTGTCGTCGGCTGCTGTCCGGTGGGCTTGGGTTCGAATCCCGAGTAAAGCGTGGATGTTCTTCGAGGTAAAGTCAGTCTTCCGCCTTCTGGGTCCTCATCTAAATGTGAAGCTGCAACCCCTCTAACTTTCGTCAGTGATACTTGTCCGTAATAACCTCTGTTCTCTTGTCTTGGCTTATTTGTTCTTTCTGTGTCACTGGCCCTGTGTCAGCCTTGTTTCGATTACAGAAGGTCATCAGAAGCAACAACAACACAACAGAACCATTTTTTCTGAAATTTAAACATGTGGCTTAAATTACTAATTTATAGGCTAAATTCGTTGCTGAACATAGTTGGATAAAAATCGAATGTGCTACAACTACAAATACCAACATAGTTTTCAGACGATTATTGCTGATAATTTTTACCAATTTCTTTTCATTCGAGAAGGAATAAATAAGTGGTGTGCAAATTAACGTTTTTCAGGGTAAGTTCCTTGCTGAACGTTGTTGAATAAAATGTGTGCGAACTGCGCTGCCTTTATAGCTGCGTTGCACCGCGAAAACTTTTCTGAAACTTTTTTATTTGGTTATGTATAGTAACTTTTTGTGTTACGGGTACAGTTAGTTGAAAATGATAGTATGAATATTGTGCATATTACTCTCTCTTTCTTGATGTGCTTTGTCCGCTAATAACTACTAAAACTAAACTGATACTATTTTAAAATTTTGGCTATGTGGCGTAAACTAATGTTTTAAAGGGTGTGTTATTTGCTAAATGTGGTCAAATAAAAATTGTGTGCGATGATTCATCTGTACTGATATACATTGTTCATTGATAAACCATTTGGAACTTTCCGAATATTTCGAAATGTGTTCCCTGGCACAAATTAAAGTTTTGCTTGGCTAGTTCTTTATGTGAGTCAATGAAAGGTGTGTATGCTATGCAAAACAGCTATACATCACAACACAGCTATATATAACAATACAGTTATACATCAAGAGATGGAAAATGGGCTAAAACGCAAAGTGGCACTGATGATGTTTGATGATGAAAGTTTTCTAATTTCAAATCAGTGAACTATAAGACAAAATCCGTGGCTCATATAAATGTCTTACGATAAATTTTTACATATGTAACTCATTTCTTATGGATTTTTCAGGTGTGATATATATATTATAACGTTTATAATGCTATGGAGCATATTAAATAAAACTTTAATTTTCTTGGATGAAAATGATTCAGTGTGGTCATTCTAAATATCTGAAGATAATTCGTCATAAACACAAAATGCCTTACAGAATTTTTTTTTAATTCGATGTACATCAAATGCACACTACAGATAAATTTTACATAAATTTAAAACGAGAAGTACGTGATCCTGTAACTGATTCACTATTTCTACAATAAATATTCAAATTCCACAGTATTATATAGCAAAACCTTGATTCGTGTCAAAAAGTTGAAAACAACCATAAGTGCGTAAATATTTTGTAACTTGATTTTTAAAGAGACTGAACTTATCCATGTACAATTTCATTGCCATGTATAATTACATCGACTGTATCATGAATAATTGCATCGAATGTATCATGAATAATTGCATCGACTTTTTCATGAATAATTGCATTCTTTATAAGGACTTCCTTCGTTTTAAAGACAAAATTCAAAGAAAAATATTTGTAATATATAAGTGAAAATATTTGTTCTTCTTTCTTCCACTTCATTAACACCATAGTCTTGAAAAGTCTTATAAACTTTTTCGAATCATTGTAATTCCTGAAATATTTGACATTTTTGAAATTGATTTTATTTGTAGAAAAATTATACGGAATAAATTACAGTGAAGATAAAAAACGGAATTAAGTTGTATTAAATTTTAATAGCTCATATATAACGTTGTGTAAATAGGAAAATATCATCATCTCAGTTTACATCTACAGACATTGTCTTGAACTGAAGTCTTCATGTAATAACTTTGTTTAAACTAACACGGGAATGCAATTTTTAACACGGAATTGCAATTTTGAAACTATTTGTATATTTAATTATTTACCCGGCTATGCAATTTTCTTGAAATTAATTATATGTCTAATATTTATATTAGTTAAATAATAATTATTTCAAATAACTTAGCTAGAAACATACAGTAAATTAAATAGTTATTTACTTTTATATTTTTAACAGATATAATTATAATTTAAGGCCAATTCCTGTCGTATTTACTCCACTATCATATTAAAATTAAAAACACACTCATTGGTGTGAACAACAGCACGTGTCATGCAAAACATAACGGCTTGGTGAAAATACTTTCATAAAAATAAGTCTGTAAAAAGCAGAGAAAATATGTTCTTCTTTAGTAGAATGTTTAAAAACATGGGTGCTGTTTGAAATGAACAGATTTTTTAACAGTTTCCAACATAGTTGAAAAGTGTTTATGACTTTGGTCATTCTGTCAGTGCGTTCGCACGATATCTGCCATAAAAATGACATTACCGAAATGGAATCTTGGTATGTTGTGGAGACAATCTGTGGGATGCTAAAATATCCCCATATTAGTTGCGTACTTATTACTAATTTGAATCTATATTTTGACGAAAGAGTTAACTGAAAATTGGGTTTAAAAAGAAGCATACCCCTCGGACATCTATTTTATGACTGATATAAATCCTACAGATACTGCGGGATCGATCAATAGGAACTCAAAAGTCGTAAGAGATATCAAGACAGTTCCAGTTGGATACAAAAAAAATAGAACAAGGACGGACCATCCAAATATATGAACAAGGTACATCTTCTGAGGTGTAAAGTAATATATGCTGACCAGAACAACTGGATAACTGCAAGAGGATTAAAATTTGCCAGATACTGTTAGAACATAACTGCTGCTGAGTCAATTAGTACTTCGTTCAAGAAACTCTGAAGGAAACAAATGATATGTGCAGTCCACAAAACCAATTGGAAATAATTCGTTAACTAAAATATGAATTGGAGCTCTGAATATTAAAATTTTAAGTTTTTGGTGAAAAAATTTAAGTAAGATGGCCCATATGATATGTACATTTATTAAAAACATAAGAGACAAGAACTACCAATATATTCCACTCAGCATCAGGAGGTAATTCAATTATGATAATGAATACAACTGGACGATAAAAATGCGTTTGAACACTTTTAATGACCAAGAAATGACTTAAAAGGCCCTGTCAAATTTGGTTGTTCATTAAGACAACAGCAAAATACATGCGTCTAAATCATCCAGGATTTGGTTTAAGGTGAAATAAATGAAATTACTCCAACCTCGGAGAGCAAAATCACCTGATTTAAATTAAGAGAATATTTGGCATATACTAACATGGAAGGTTTATGAAAATGGCCATCATTTCATAAATACAGTCTAAATATATTTAAGACGTGTATACCAACTTATATCTCTTCGCCTTAAAGCCTACTATAATGCTAAATGTAGATAGGCAGAATATTAAAATATCTAGCTTCTTACAATATTTAAAATATTTTTCCGAATTTAAACTTTATAAAAATTTATTCTTCGTTTTTACTTGCTTGTCACCGTAGTATCAATCATGGACTTCTCAACGTGTCTGTCTCCCCCCTTCCAACACCCAATATGCGTTCGCCTTTTTCTAGTGTTTAGAACATTAAAATCCTTATCAATATAGCCAATTCATTTTAATTCTGGACTGTACTACTGTGCTATTCTGGCAGCTCTCATTTGTCTTGATCAGAAAAATTAATTATTTTATTTATTTTATCGGACATTCAAATTATATAGGCAGCACATTTCATTCATTGTATAATGAAAAACTGGTAAAGTAATAATCGCAAACACTTTGAAAATATTCAACGTATAAAAATATTCAACGTAGGAAGTAGTTCAGCAATTCACGAATTAACACAGAGCAGTTGTATGTCAATAAATGTCCAGCCTTCTGTTATAAACCATTCACTTATTTTCTTTCAATTTAGACGAATTTGCAATTCAGAAGAGAATTAATGTATTTTGTATCTAATTTCTTTCTCTCACTAACTAATAAAGTGTACGTTTCCGTTCAAATTCAAATGCTTTCCATTCTCGTAATTATAACATCCTGAAGAAATTATTTCTTCCAACCACAGAAAAGTAAAAAATAAAAAAAAATAATTAATTTGTTTTGGTTAGTTTGTTTTTAGAACATGTACTTTTTTGTTTAAATGAGCAAATAATTTCCGTAATTATTAAATAGGTTTGTCAGAAATTCCTAGTACAATGCGGGTTCGACTTAATTACTTTATCTCTACAATATATATTATATCAAAAATGAATGTGCGAGATGGGGTCAATAATGTCGGAATAGAAAAATTTTATGCGCTTAATTCTCTCTGTATGTGATTCAATCATTTATACATTCTTTACAAAACACAGTATATATATATATATATATATATATTATTACTTTTTCTTACCTTTTCGCATTACTGTTTTGCGAATGGCAACATTGGTCTCTTCATTCAGGGTTACAGGGTTCAACTTTTGGTGTAGGTTCTCACTTTTTAACACTTTACAACAAAGTTGAAAAGTGTTTATGACTTTGTTCATTCATTCTGTCTGTCTGTCTGTCTGTCTGTCTGTCCGTTAGCACGATAACTGCCGTAAAAATGACTTAATCAAAATGAAATTTTAGTATGTTGTTCAGACGGTCTGTGGGACCTATGGGAATATAAATCAATAATATCACCCAATTAGTTTTGGATTGAACCCGGGTTGAAAAAATGAAATACATTGAGCCCTATGGGACCTAATTTTTCAAACATTTTTTAAGCGGATTTAAAATTCACAAATTGCTTCGAAAATTTTAGGTAATAGTCAAATTGTTCCATAAAATATATAAAAGAAAATTCAGCGAAATATATTCAGTAGTTTTTTAAATAAAAATTAAAATAGTAATTAAACATCTTATATGAAACAATCACGTGACCATGATATGAAACGATCACATGACCCACTTCAAAATGATATATGGCATCCATCTTGTTTCAAAATCGTGATTTTTTAAAGTTCTTTTTAATTCATATTGAGTGTTGTATCCGTCCTGAAACTACTTTATATGTATATATATATATATATATATATATATATATATATATATATATATATTTTCAAAAAGAAAAGAGGTATGGATGGAAACAATATACCAAAAGATGGCCGGGGGGAGTTGTGACCCCCTCACCCCGGTTAAGCATGCTTTGCGTCGCGACAACACTCCCGGAGAGCCGGTATATTGCAAAAAAGAATACGAATTTATCAAATTGTAAGATGTAAATAGACAACATACACAAACAAATATAAGATATAATTGTCGAGATCCAGCCCTATCAAAATTCATCAACAGTAAATGTTTGAAATATATTTAAAAAGTGTAATTTTGATAATTTATACTTGTGAACATGTTTCAAACTTTATTCAAACACTTTTTAAATATATTTCAAACATTTACTGTTGATGAATTTTGATAGGGCTGGATCTCGACAATTATATCTTATATTTGTTTGTGTATGTTGTCTATTTACATCTTACAATTTGATACATTCGTATACTTTTTTGCAATATACCGGCTCTCCGGGAGTGTTGTCGCGACGCAAAGCATGCTTAACCGGGGTGAGGGGGTCACAACTCCCCCCCGGCCATCTTTTGGTATATTGTTTCCATCCATACCTCTTTTCTTTTTGAAAATATTTTAATCCTCTTTTTAGTGCAGCTTTGCGCCTTTTAAGTGTGATTTCAGATGATTTTGTAATGTTGTATTTCACGGTGTTTTCATATTATATATATTTATATATATATATATATATATATATATACAAAAAGGCAAAAGGAAGCACATTCCATACGAGATAAACAAATAACCAAGCAAAATAGGCCCAATGTTGCATTCTCATGCCGAGTATATATAAATATATAAGAATGTCAAAAGAACCAGAAGGACATCAGAATTATCCTTTACGAAGGACGACAGAACCCTTACACTATCTAAAACACTAATATAATGCTCTTCATTACAAAGTTAAAAAACGCATTTTATACTGATTTTGGCAACATCGATATAATATAAAATTTAGTTAACAGCGTATATATTGATATGGTTATCTACGCATCTTTCTACGCAATATTGTTTAGCATTGGAAACATAGAAGATGTTGTGCTCAGAGGACCTCCATTTCTTAATGAAATGATTTCCTTTCTTAGATTTTTCACTCCATCTGTATCTATTTTAATATACTCGTTGCTCCTGATTTCACTCCTCGTTTATGTATTTTGCTTGACAGTCTCACGGAGATTATGCTTCAGGAAGATATCTGCTCTGGGAGTGTTACCATGGTGTAATAGGTGGCTATAACCGGGAACAAGGAGTCACAATCCCCTTGGCAATTTTATATTTTACCTGTTGGCTTTTTCCTCTCTTGTTTTTTTGTCATTCTTATATATATATATATATATATATATATATATATATATATATATATATATATATATATATATATATATATATATATATATATATATATATATATATATATATATATATATTATAATGTATTTATATATAATACAAGGGAGCACTGACCCTTGCTCACTTCGCATCGCCAACCCCCTTCGGGAGATTTCGTCTCCTACTCGTTGCCCTCGTAGAGCTGCTTCATACCTATCTTTCCTAAAAATTCTGCTTTCAAAAATATATTTTCTATATCTACCTATTTTCCGCAGAAGGTAAAAGCAGGACATTTTCTTAGTCATGGAATCCAAAAACTGAATTCTTTGACACTGAGAACGCTTCCCGAGCTATTTCATGCCAAACTAAAGTTTAAATTGATAAACGGTTTATTTCATTGTATTACCCTATTACTTATCTATAAATGTACCAAATTTCATCTTTTTTTGTATGCTATAGTTTTTGCGTAACGAGATAGAGAAATCGGCAGACGTGCCGAAACGAAATAAAATATTTCACTTCAGAAGTTCATAAAAAGTAAAATATCTCAAAATTACATCGAAATTAGAAAAGTTTCTCCGCCCTTGAAAAACCCGTGATCTTGCAATTGTTAGTCTATACTGCACGCGAACTCGCAGCTCAAATATTTTGTCTTTGAGTTTGCAATTAAATATTTCTTAAACTAAAAAAATCTGATGTGCACATGACTTTCCTTGCAGATTTAAATTCATTTATTCTTTATTTCTTTAAGAACTCATTGAGTTTAAATGCACAAAATGACACTAAATTTGCATTTTTAATTCAATTTCTGCATTTATTTGGAAATTCGACATTTTCCCAAAGGCGGCACAAAAAAATGCAAAAAATCTCATATATCTCGAGAACGGCTAGACCTAGAGTAATATAGTTGTTCTTATTATTTTCCTCGTCAAAAATTACGTATGTATAAAACAAGTATTTAATTGATACATTTCAATATACCTAGTGTTTTTTAGATATTGCCGAATTTGCCGGCCATTTCGTAAAAAAAGGCATGTTGTTCTTTCCCTAATCGTACCAAAATCTAATCAGCACCAGAGTAATCCATATGTGATTTATCTACCAAATTTTATGAAATTTGATCAATTTGTATTTCAGCTAGAGTGAATACATGACATTTTTGAGGGCCATTTCGCGAAAAAGGCGGGTTTTTTTTTTCCGAATGATACCAAAAACTAAACAGCACCAGGGTCACACCCGAGAGTCATACCTACCGAATTTTATGAAATTCGGTCTATTAGTTTTTGAGTTAGAGTGGATACATACATTGTACACAGAGAGACACACAGGCCGACAGACGGACACACACACAGACGCCACGCTAAAAATAGTTTTTTCCTATTCTAGAAGTCTTGAAACGTGTAGATCCGTCGAAAACTCGAGTTGCGAGTTTCGACATGATTCCAATACTTTCTCTATACATTACCATGTATTGCAGGGAAAGTAATCTATATAAATAAAATTGAAAATCTGTCTGTCTGTCTGTCTGTCTGTATGTATGTATGTCCCATCATCACGAGAGAACGGCTGAACCGAATTTGATGAAATTTTGTGGGTAGCCTAGAAATAGCCCCACTTAAAATTTAGTCCATGTTTAGAGTTTCCACAACCAGTGGTTCTCGAGATATTAGTGAAAAACGAATATTTCGTTTGTCTCATCATCACGAGAGAATGGCTGAATCGAATTTAATGAAATTTTGTGAGTAGCCTTAAAATAGCCCCCCATAAATTTTGCTCAAGTTTCGAGTTTCTAATACCAGGGGTTGTCGAGATATTAATGAAAAACGGAACTTTATCCTAAGATATCTACTCGCTAACTCCGTGGTTTATCCAAACGGAAAGGATGAAAATCGTTTGTTTAAAACGTCAACGTGAATTAAAACTTCATTTCTGAGCTTAGTGCAGGAGTTTTGCATTAATTAGTCACTATCTGAAAGCATGAATTGTTTGAAACATGAATTTAAATGGAAAATCTAACTCCATGGTCAAGCATTTTCTAAACAATGGAAAGTATAAAGAAATCAAAATGGTTATTATTTTTGCATTTTATGGGGAAGAGATCAAAATGGTTATTTAATTTCGCAGTTTATGAGGAAGATTCTTTATAATATTATGTTGCTCAGCAACGCAATTAAATTAAATGTATTTCTTAATATTTGTTATTATTTTTTCTATTTGAATAATAAATAAACAGATGTAAAAATATATTTTGTAAATGAACGGTTTGATTTTTCTTTTAATTATATTAATTACGGACTACATACATCACTTTCATTTATTTTGACAAAGTGTTTTTAAGCTTTTATATTGTATTTAGCTAATAAACTCATATTGTGTTTACCAATAAATTCATTTATCCGATTGTTGAAACAGAAAAAGAGTAGAAAGGGTATATCTTCTAATGCAATTTTAGTGTTTGCATTTAGTATATACAAACGGGATCAGGATGTTTTATTCTTCAGATCTGCAATTTCAGAGCTGCGAATTTGGCGGAATATCGCTAACTTGGCAACTTTTCTTAAACTTTGCCAAATTGACGGAAATGTCGCCAAATTGCAAAAAACGACGTAAATCAATGAAATTAAATTCGTTTTTTTAGAAGACAGTACTGAAATGGTGTTTCGGTAGCATGTATGGGTCAGTCTATCCGTCCTACTTAGTAACACTTTTATCGAATTTTTAAAATATCAACAAATTGATAAAAATATTTGTAAATCTATAAAAATGTCATGAAATTGATAAAATTGCGCTTAATAAATGAAATTAATTGTGTTTTGTTAGGGGATAATATTATGATGATCTTTCGTCAATTTGTCGCAAAATGGGACTATCAGTTTTATAGTCCCACTTGGCGATAAATTTGGCGATTTTTTAAGTTATCGCTAAATTGAAGAAAATATCGCCAAACCTTTCATGGAGATAGCATTTTTCAGACGGTATGATTTCCATCAATTTATTTGAAGCACCTGATATCATGTCGTTTAGCAATGGATATAAATCCAATGTGTTATGTGGCATACGATTTTAATTAAATCTTTTCCGATTTGAATAATAAAGATATGTATATAAAATAAATTTCATTGGCATTGCATTTTTAACTGGATAATATCGATTACGATCTTCGGATTACACATTATTATTATTGATATTTTAGGGGATTATTAATTCAGGGATTATAGATATTTTCAAATTATTATACCATTGTTTTATTATGACAAAAATTGTTGAAACTCGCATATTATACGTTGTGCGAGTAATCTTCTATAAATGCACGTGTTATCTTTTAATCTACTAGAATATAAGTAGTACAGGTATATAGGCATATATTTTAATATATATTGGCATATATTGGAATCAATTGCGACCTTCTGGTATGAAGATTACGGGGATAATTGATATTTTCAATTTATAATGTCATCTGTTTTATTTCGGCAAAGATTTTTTAGACTCATATTGTAATAAGGATAATATTCTACTAACATACAGGCATATTTTCTAATCTGCGACAATATAAGTAGTATTGGGATATATATATGTATATAAATATAAATAAAAATTGAAAGATTTTAATCGAAAATTACGCATAAACTACTGTATGTACAAAAAAACCCATCACTAGCATATCTGTTACAAATGAGTAAATATAGACCAAGACTAAGGATAAAGATAGAAGGTAACATATCACTACAATGGTAAACGGGGATGAGAAGAATATTAGGATACAAAATTCACAAGTAAAAGTATATAAATATAAATATAAATAAAAATAAAAATAAAACACGGCAAAAATGAAAAAAGGCAATAATAATTAGCTCAAGATAAAAGATTAAGACATAGAGAACAATCAATTGAAACTACACAAAAATAGCGGTTAGTTCGAAATTGCATTCTCATCAGGACAAATATCTCATCAGGATATATATATTTATATATATATATATATATATATATATATATATATATATATTCCCATATAATTTTAGTGCTTTCATTCTGGCATATATTGAATCAATTACGGGTTTATTGATATTTTCAATTTATATATGTAATCTACTAATGCAGGTTATATCTTCTAATGTTCGAGTATATAAATACTATGTTTCCCATACAATTTTAGCACTGTTATTTTGAATATATTGATTCAATTTCATAGTATATTTGCTTTCGAAAGGGGCCAGGATGTTTTATTCTTCTGATCTGCCCGTGATAATTTTGCATGATGAGAACAGATATTCATAAACTTCTCTTTAGGAGCAATAAATTTAATATTTTAACATAATTTGCATATGATTCTGAATTATAAGATTCTTTATATTTTGTACTCCGTACGAAGAACGGGTATGCTGCTAGTATATATTAACAATCGGTTTATTTCAGTTTTTTCTCCACAGCTTTTTCTACAAGTGTACCAAATTTCATATTTTATACGCAATAATTTTCGAGCAACGAATCAAATAAACTTGAGAAACGAGAAATATGTCATACAGCGACGGGGACGGCAGCGGTGGCATCAACTTTGTGTTTTTAATATAGAGGGATAAAGTTGCACGTATTTATAATATATATATACATATATATATATACATGTATATATATATATATATATATATATATATATATATATATATATATATATATATATATATATATATATATATATATATATATATATATATATATATATATATATATATATATACAGGGTGCCCCAAAAACATTGACTTTGGCTTTCATTCCTTAAAGTATTGACCTTAGACATATATACTAAGTTACAAATTTGCATGAAATAAGGTATAAGGTTTTTTACATTTTATGAAATCGATAAAAATTTTCAGGAGATTAAATTTTAAGAAAGGAAAAATTTACATTTTTATACGGCCCCCGTTCAAAAAAATTTCCATTGAAAAAATGTGCCTCATACATTAATAAGGTGATGTACAAATTGTCATCATTTTACCATAAAAAGTCCCAGAGATATGTTTAAACAAAGTCGGTGAGTTATTAATAACCAATTAAAATGTAAACGCTTCCAGCAAGAGTGCAAAAGATGCATCATAGGCTCTTTATCAGGCGAATGCAGCTCTATATTGACATGAGTGGAAAATATTTTGAACAAGCTGTGTAATATTTGCGTAAAGTTATTATTTCAGTACAGTGTAGATACTTTTGTATCAATAAATAGCAAACCGATTATTTATTTATGTAATCATTGTTTTCTTTCGTAATTTGTGTATGACCTCTCAATTAATGCAATTTGTGTATGACCCTGATCTGCCGGCATGATTTTTTCCCTCCGAGAACCCATGTCGATGCATGGAAAAGTAGTTTAAGTCAGCATTTTTATCTTTTCATATCTCTGGGCTTTTTATATTAAAATGCTGAAATTTAGTATATCACCTTATTAGTTTATGGGACACATTTTACTCATTGGAAATTATTTTGTACGAGGGCAGTATAAAAATTTAAATTTTGTATTTCTTAGAATTTAATCCCGTGAACATTCTTATCGATTTCATAAAATTATGTAACTTTTTCTACGCAACTTTGTAATTTATTGAATCATGATTTAAAGAATAAAAGCCGAGATTGATGTTTTGGGGACACCCTGTATTTATATATATATATATATATATATATATATATATATATATGTGTGTGTGTGTGTGTGTGTGTGTGTGTGTGTATGTGTACAGAGAGCAAGAGAGAATACATTAATAAATTTCGAATGATAAATTTCGTATTTTGATAATTTCACCCCTTAAAAAGTTTAATTCATGTGAACTTATAATATTATTCAATTTTACCCGAATAAATATACAATTCATGTTACTTCCAAATACATATATAATACAACGACTAAACAATATACAATACAATGCAACAATGCAAGAAATACAATAAACTATACAATATAAATCGTTGGATATCATTTTAAAAACCATGTGATATTTTCATAAGAATGTATATTGTGATTTTTCATTTTTATGAAACAAAATTTAGATATGTAATTCTTGATAATATGTCTAATAATGAAAACAATAATTTAGTTTTTGTATGGAAACAATAGTATGGAAACAAACGTATAGTTTTTGAAGACATTAAACAAAATCTGATGGGGACAACACATGCCTTTCCTTATAAAATACAATGAATTTACTACTTTTACAGTAAAGAAAAGGTTTTTTTTAGTAGATATTTATATTATTTCCAAGATATTGAATTTTCGTCAATTAGTCATCATTTTCATTGATTTAGTGTAATTTTTTATTCATTTGGCGAGATTTTCATTAATTTGGCTTCAAAAAGTAAAAAAGCGCCAGGTTGGCGATCTTCTGCCAAATTCGGCGCCAAAATCTCGCCAAGCGTTATGGACGGAGAAATAAGTCATTCTTATAGCAGATACATAACTATTTGCGTTCAAATACAAACGTATTACTCAAAGTATCTTTTCTCATCAATGGAACGAGCTAGATCCACGAGAATGATGTCACCCAATTTATCGCATAACATTACATATGAAAAGTGAACATGTTTCTCAATAGTTAATATATTTTTTAATTTACGGTATTTTTTGATACATTTATTTTAAAAATGTGCAATATCTCGAGAACGGTTTATGTTAGCGTTCTAACGTTTATGGCAATCGTTTTCTAAGGAAAAATTACATAAGAAATGTCTATTTGCGTAACTTTATTAAAGGTTTTGATTTTTTGATGATTTTTTCAAAATTTCACTCGAAAATTTAGGAGAGTTCTGAATATTCGATTGCGTATAAAACCAGTCGGGTTCCAGTATTCATGGATTGTGATTTATGTACGAAATTTTTTTCGAATCGCTCCATTCGTTCGTCAGTTATAGTCTCCAAAGACTCACACACACACACACACACACACAGACATTACCTCAAAAATGTTTGATTCTTGATCAGGGATGCTTGAAACGTGCTCTCCCGCCGAAACCTCGTATTCGAAATTTAGACCCCGTCACAATACTTTCCTTATACATTATGTATATAAGGACAGTAATAAATGTTGAAAACTTTTGAATTACTCGTGATTTAACAAAGAATTATCCACATGTTTTGCATTAGACTTTAATTTGCTACAATATATTAAAACTCGCTCATAGTTTAACAATAGAATTTGTTTTTCCATTGCACTCGAATTTCTCAAATAAATCAACATCTAATTATTTTTGTTTCCTCCCGGTGCAATTAAGAATAAGGGGTAGATTTTTTATGCCTCTTTCTTCGTGGATGAATTCATTTAAATTTTCCTTTCAAGACCAAATGTTCCCGATTCTTGTAATTAAAACTTTCAAATTGTATTCATTCTTCGTGTAAACAAAAAAGCAAACAAGTCTTTAAATTAGTTCGTCTCGTAAAACATTTTATTTCTGTTTCTTAAATAAATATTTCCAATAACAGTGCTCAATTAATACGCTTGTTCGCAATCAGATTTTATAATCTATGTTTAAATGGATAATTTTGATTAGAAAAAAGTATCCATTTATTTCATATGCAAACTAAGTGTGTTTAAATCTTATGATATCTACTGTCCACAATTTTAAAAAATCTGATGTGGGCAACACATGACTTTCCTTATATAATGCAATAAATTTTCTACTTTTACAGTGAAAAAAATCTGATGTGGGCAGCACATGACTTTCCTTATATAATACAATGCATTTACTACTTTTACAGTAAAACCAAAATAGGTTATTCTTATAGTAGATCCTTATATTTACCCAATATATTGAATTTTCGTCAAATAGTCGTTATTTTCATTGATTTAGTGTCATTTTTATCCATTTGGTGAGATTTTCTTTGATTTGGTAACATTTAAAAATGTGGCCAAGTTGGCTACATTCCGCAAAATTCGTCGCCAAAATCTCGCCGAGTGTCACGGACGAAAAAATAATTTATTCTTATAGCAGATGACTTACTATTGGCGTTCAAATACAAAAGTATTACTCAAAGTATATTTTTTCATGAATGGAACGAGCTAGATCTACGAGAATGATGTAACCAAATTTAGCGCACGATATTACATATGAAAAGTGGGCATGTTTCTCAATAGGAAATATATATATATTTTTTATTTTATATAATTTTTTATATTTTTTTTTGAAAAATGTGCAATTTCTCGAGAACGGTTCATGCTAGCGTTCTAAACTTTATGTAAGTCGTTTTCTAATGAAAAATTACATAAGAAATATGGATTTGCGTAACTTTAATAAAGGTTTTGATTTTTTGATAATTTTTTCAAAATTTCACTCGAAAATGTAGGGGGTACTGAACATTCGCTTGCGTATAAAAACAATAGGCTTCCAGTATTCAAGGATTGTAAATTTGAACCAAACTTCTTTCGAATCGATCCATTCGTTCGTTAGTTATCATCTCCAAAGCCTCATTGACACACACATACACACACACACACACACACACACACACACACACATATATATTTTCTCTCTCACACACACACACACACACACACACACAAACATCACCTCAAAATTGGTCGATTCATAATATGCGATTCTTGAAACGTGCTCTTCCGTCGAAAACAACTCGAATTTGAATTTTCGATCTCGTCACAATACTTTCCTTATACATTATTGTATATAAGGAAAGTGAAAATATTATTCTTATAGTAGATACTTACAGTCTTTCCAAGATATTGAATTTTCTTCAATTAGTCGTCATTTTCATTGATTGAGCGTCATTTCTATCCATTTGGCGAGATTTTCGTTAATTTGGCAACATTTAAAAATGTCGCCAAGTAGGCGACTTTCCGTTAAATTCGTCGCCAAACTCTCGCCAATCGTTATGGACGGAGTATTAAGTTATTCTACAGCAGATAAATGACTATTGGCGTTCAAATATAAATATATTACTCAAAGTATCTTTTCTAGTGGATGGAACGAGTTAGACCCACGAGAATGATGTCACCCAATTTATCGCATGATATTACATATTAAAAGTAAACATGTTTGTCAACAGTTAATATATATTTTTAATTTATGGGTTTTTTTTTTTTGATAAATTTATTTGAAAAATGTGCAGAATCTCGAGAACGGTTCATGCTAGCGTTCTAAGTTTATTTCAATAGTTTCCTAAGGGAAAATTACATAAGAAATGGCTATTTGAATAACTTTATTAAAAGTTTTGATTTTTTGATGATTTTTTTATAATTTCAGTCGAAGAGTTAGGGTGTTCTGTACATTCGATTGTGTTTTCAAACAATAGGCTTCCAGTATTCATGGATTGTGATTTCTGCAGCAAATTTCATTCGAATCGCTCCATTCATTCGTGAGCAATCGTCTCCACAGACTCACTGACTCACTGACACACACACACACACACACACACACTCACACACACACACACACATACATAGGCTCACCTCAAAAATATTTTATTCGTATTCAGGGTTGCTTGCCCAATTATTTCCTTAAACATTATAGTATGTATATAAGGAAAGTAAAAATGGAAGCCACATTTCATTTTGCAAAGAGTCATTACAATATAATTGAATGATCTCTTCATGTATCGGTTCATATAATGTTAGTGCAATTATTATTTCAATTCTTACTTAAAAAACTTCCCAACATATTTTGATGAATTTTTTTTAGACAATTTCTGTGAGAATTGGAATATTTCCTAAACTTTTCGAAGAAATGTGTGAATTTTAACTCTCCTTAAAAAATGTCTTTAAGTGTTCAATATATTTCAATTATTCAAGCCGGATTAAATCCGAAACTAATCGGGTGATATTATTCCTTTTCAACCCTAAACATCTGACAAACCGTCTTAGGGTATTAACATAACAAGAAATATCAATCATGCATAAAGCATTGATTATGAAACACTTTCCAACTTCAATGCAATTTTATATAAACATCTCTGAAATGCGATACGTTCCTCGGCAATATTTTTTAAATTATAACAATACTACAATATTTTTTTATATTTAAAAACTTCATAGAAAACAAATGAACTTTATTCAAATGACGTCAACGAAATTTAAATCATCTGGCTCTCTATATAAAAGCAGCAGTTCATTCATAAACTGTTTACCATTCCTTTCATTCTCGACAATACTATAATAATTTATTTTATTTAAAAACTTCAAACCATGGAGGCACAAGTAATTTAATTCTATACTCAAAACTTTATCGAAAAGTAATCGTTTGCTTCTCTGAGTAAATTCAATGAATGTTTCATTCATATCAGCTATATTGCAGACTCCATGAGTTAAATAATTTTGCTTTAAAGAAATGCAGCAATTCTTATACAACTCATTCTTCATCTTTTGGTATCTACATTCTCCGTAAGTGAAAATTAAGCTTCGTTGTAGAAATAATCAAAGTTGGATGATCATTTAATCTGAACTATATTATAATTACGCTGTTCAATGTGTAGATGCACAGAATTTAAGCAAAAATAAAGCGGTTTTAGGACGGGTACAACACTAAATATGAATTAAAAAGAACTTCAAAGATCAAGATTTTGGCACAAGATGGATGTCATATTTTGGTGTTATATTTATCACCAAGTGGATCACGTGATCTCTTCATATAATGGTCACGTGATCTATCCATATAAAGGGTGAAATTACTATTTTAATTTTTATTTAAAAAACTACTGAATATATTTTGCTGATTTTTTATGTATTTTATTGGATAATTTGAATATGTTATAAAAATTTCGAAACAGTTTGTGATTTTTAAATCCGCTTAAAAAATGTTTGAAGAATTAGGTCCCATAGGGTTCAATGTATTTCATTTTTTCAACCCGGGTTCAATCCAACACTGATTGGGTGATATTATTCATTTATATTCCCACAGGTCCCACAGATCGTCTGAACAATATACTAAAATGTCATTTTGATAAAGTCATTTTTACGGCAGTTATCGTGCTAACGGACAGACAGACAGACAGAATGAATGAACAAAGTCATACATACTTTTCAAATATGTTGTAAAGTGTAAATAATAAAATGCATTTTCGATAAAGTTCATTCTACGGAAGTTATTGTGTGAACGGACAGACAGACAGAATGCGGAAAGCCATGAATAGTTTTCAACTATGTTGGAAAGAATATAACGTGTATCCTTGTAAACAGAAAAAATGCGATTCAATGTGTCTTTCGAAACAGCTGCACGCTGTACAAATATTTTTTAATTATTTGAGCTTAATTATGGTTAACTTTATTACCTATAAATCCTGAGTACATTTTTCGGCTTATTTCAACGTGCTGCACCTTTTATTTTGAACAGCGTTCTAGAGGAAGTTTATAAATTGAAACCACAATAGTATAACCGAATATATTTATTATATAAAATAGATCTTAAAAATATTAGCGGTACATATTTAATGTCTTCATAAATAATAATAATTCAATTTATTACGTTTTCTGAATACATAGTATAAAGGTTATAAGGGAAATATTGAGACAGAAAATTCGAATTCTGGTTTTCGACGGTAGAGTATGTATTAAGCAACGCTGAACTCGAATCGATTCTGTATGTGTTTGTGCGTGCGTGTGTGTGTGTGTGGAAACGATATTTCGCGAACGATCGGAAAGTTTCTAACGACATTTGCTACTAAAATTGTAACCAACAATACTAGATGCCTGCTGATTATAAGCGCAATCGAATGTTCATAACACCCCAGTATTTTGGAATGAAATTAAAAAAAAAATCATCAAAAAATTAAACTTTCAATTATGAATTCAAAATTAAATAATCACTTTCTATGAAAATTTTCATTAGAAAGCGTTTGACAGAAATTTTACAACTCTAACATAAACCGTTCTCGAGATATTTCACCTTTTAAAGAAATACAAAAAAATCACAAAATTAAAACAAAGATAAATATTGTAAAATACGTTCACTTTTCGCATGTAATATTTCGCTATAAATTTGTTAACATCAATCTTATGAATCTAGTTCACTCCATTTATTAGATTAGATATTTCGCGTAATTGTTTTGTCTTTTGTCCTTTAACAATTCATCAACTGCCGTTTATATATAAGAACTGCGCTTCTCTGCGTTTATCTATAACGTTTGGCAAATTCATTTAGCGAACGTGGCGACTCCTTTAGCGACATATGGCGAACTTCGCGATATTTTGCCCTAGATAGGCGAAAATATCGTAAAAAGTACAAAAAAGGGCCCAAATTACAGAATAATTTATTATTATATTTTAATATATGAACTATATTGCCTTTTGCGGATGCTATCAATATTAATAATTGCCAATTTGGAGTTGTGTGAAATATAAATAATTGGGAACTTCGAAATAGTTTTAAATGTTATGATCCGGAATAGAGCCAAATGTGCAATTAAACACCAAAAACACCTTGTCGTATATCTAATAGTACATCATTATCTCCTTATATACATAATGCATAAGGAAAGTATTGTGACGAGTCGAAAATTCGAATTCGAGTTTTCGACGAGATAGCACGTTTTAAGCATCCCTGATCACGAATCAAACATTTTTGAAGTGATGTCTGTGTGTGTGTGAAAGTATGTGTGTGTGCGTGTGAAAGTATGTGTGTGTATGCGTGTGTAAGAATGTGTGTGTGTGCGTGTGAAAGTATGTGTGTATGTGCGTGTATGTGTGTGTGTGTGTGTGTGTGTGTGTGTGTGTGTGTGTGTGTGTGTGTGTGTGTGTGTGTGTGTCAGTGAGACTGTGGAGACGATATCTCACGAACGAATGGAGCGATTCGAATGAAATTTCGTACAAAAATCACAATCCGTGAATACTGAAAGCCTATTGTTTTTAAACGCAATCGATTGTTCAGAACTCCCCTAAACTTTCGAGTGAAGTTTTGAAAAAATCATCAAAAATTCAAAACCTTTAATAATGTTACGGAAATAGCCATTTCTTATGTAATTTTCCCTTAGAACACGATTGACATAAACTTTAGAAAGCTAGCATGAACCGTTCTCGAGATATTGCACCGTTTTAAATGAATTTATCAAAAAATCCCATAAATTAAAAAGAAATATTAACTATTGAGAAACATGTTCACTTTTCATATGACATATCATTCGATAAATTTGGTGACATGATTCTCGTGGATCTAGCTCCTTCCATTCATGAGAAAAGATACTTTGAGTAATACTTTTGTATTTGACCGCCAATAGTCATTTATCTGCTATAAGAATACCTTATTTCTCCGTCCATAAAACTTGGCGAGATTTTGGTGACGAATTTGGCGGAATGTCGCTAACTGGGCGACTTTTTGATATGTTGCCAAATTAACGAAAATCTCGCGAAATGGATAAAAATGACGCTAAATCAATGAAAATGACGACTAATTGTCGAAAGTATCTACTATAAGTAAAACCTATTTTTTCAACTGTAAAAGTAGTAAATTCATTGCATTATATAAGGAAAGTCATGTGTTGCCCACATCAGATTTTTTTTTCATTGTGAAACAAGATAATTATTTGATTATATTGGGAAAGTCATGTACTGCCCACATCAAATTTTATATTAGCAATTCCATGTTCCGTGGGATGATATTATACTGCTTGCTGTTTATGGCTTTCTGAATATCTGTCCAAATGACAGCCGTTAAATAAAATTGACCCATTATATTTTGTGTTACAAATAAAATAAAATGAAAATTGAGATTCGTTGTGGCAGCATTTTTGCCAATACGAAACGCACAACGAAAAGTTACTTAAATTTTTGGAATTATGCCTGGCCATATGTTTTACTTTTTACTTTCCTTAAATGCATAATGTTTAAGGAAAGTATTGTGACTGGGTCAAAAATTCGAATTCGAGTTTTCGACGGGAGAGCACGTTTCAAGCATCCCTGATCACAAATCAAACAATTTAGAGGTGATGTCTGCGTGTGTGTGTGCGTACGTGTGTGTGTGTGTGTGTATGTGTGCGTGTCAGTGAGTCTGTGGAGACGAAATCTCACGAACACATAGAGTGATTCGAATGAAATAATCGAATGTTCAGAACCTCCCAAAATTTTCGACTGAAATTTTGAAAAAATCTTCAAAAAATCAAAATCTTTAATAAAGTTACGCAAATAGACATTAAGTAAGTAAGTTTTCCTTAGAAAACGATTGACATAAACTTCAGAAAGCTGGCATGAACCGTTCTCGAGATATTGAACATTTTTTAAATAAATTTATCAAAAAATTCCATAAATTAAAAAAATATATATTAACTGTTGAGAGACGTGTCCACTTTTCATATGTAATCATGCGATAAATTTGGTGACATCATTCTCGGCAATCTAGCTCGTTCCATTCATGGCTGCTTATAATAAATCTTGTCGATATTATATAATTGATGATTTTTCATATATTTGAATATAATTAGGGTGATACAGCCCAGTGGTTAAGGTACAGGGATTGCCCTCGGGGACCCGAGTTCAAGTCCAGGCTCTGCCCAAATTATTATCGCTTTCACGTGGAGTAAGGGCACGTTAAATATGTGGATCCGTAAGTTCTTCCGAGAGGTTGCTGGTAAGGAAGTAGGGTAAGGTCCCTGTGGATGCCTCCCCCCACTGAGTTCCGGTCTAAATTAGGTGGCACTATCCAGGCTGTCAAAGCAGTAAACCTTACACCTTTTGGTAGATCGGACGGTTTGGGTCGAACAAAAAAAAAAAACAATTGAACATAATTATCAGGATTTTTAGTTTGTTTAATTTCTAGTAGGATTGCATGTGCTCCCAATTATGCAAAATCCATTTAAATTTCAATATGCTTTTCAGTTTGTAATATTTCATATATTTGCCAAGTCCAAAAATGAAGGTAGTACTAAATTATTTAAAAAAAATATACGAAATATTGATGAGGTAAAGGAAATGACCTTTCACTGAATGCAACTAGTAGAATTTGCCTGCTTTACGTATGGTAAAATAGGCTCTGACTATATATCCTATCAGATGCTAGGGGGGGGTGTACAAATTATGTTTATAAAATGAACATAGATAAAATTGATATTTCTCATTGCAATGTCATTATTTGAATTAATTCCTTTCACTACTAATTTCAAAATGAGGTATAATTCCGTGCGAAATTAAGCCCACTTTAGATTGGTTTATTGCTTGCTTTATTGGATGAAAATATGTAAACATGGTTCGAGACTAAAATAACTAATAATCCTTCAGCTTAAAACTTATATTTAAAATTCTTCATATGATATACTCTAACTCCGTCAAACGACGGATCTGCATAATGTTATGCAATAGATTATCTCTAATCAAAATGCCTGCGGCCGTTTCACTCCAACAGAAATTTACAAACAAATTCAGACCACGCAGATCAACAATATTTTTAACAACTTTACAATCTCCAAACAAAATAAAAATACTATACAACACCTAAACTAAACGCAATAACTCTATGGACCCCTAGATCCTCCCCAGGCATGCATTATGCATATTTAAACTGTCTAAATTGATTCCTAGACCGCATTGTAACAAACTTTTGTGTTTTGGGTTTATATTATGTTTTTCTGTCTGTTGTCCTGCTTCCCTGTATTGTCTTGTTTTTTGCATTATTAAATTTGAATTTGAATTTCATTGAATACGTTAACATTTTGTTGCTAATCCTTGTTTCAAGAACCTTACTTTGCAAGATTTTACTAAATCTGGTAAGTAAACGTGCCTATAATGCCCCCCCCCCACAACAGCGGTGGATCGCTACACAAAAAATAAGCCCCTGCTCTTACAAATTTGTTGAATTCATCTAGGTATTTTTTTTTATAATTTCTCCAATTTTCGACATTTTTCATTTCACAATTAGGCCTTCCTCTAGTCCGAGCTATTCCAAAATCCATAAGGCTCTGATATTTCTACATTATAATAATCGTGGAAAAATTCCTTTAGATGAGTTCAATAAAAATTTTATTTGGAAAAATAAATATTTCAAGATGACTCATTTTGATTCCCATAAAGTGGCAGCAATTTATTTACGGCTATGTTTGTAAATATTTTGCACAATTGCTAATATTGAACATATACGTATTTCTTCATAATATATTCTATTCGAGATCGTAAATATGCAATTTCACGAGAACTCCGCTTATTAAATTTCTGTGAATAGTGTGATTAGACTGAAAAAAGTACTAAGAAATGATTGTTTTCCCAATTTAAATATGTAACAGAGTTTAAGATATTTAAATTGAAAATGTGGATTTGTGGTATGATAGTGCGCATACTGGCGTATTAAAATTTGTGTCATTCGTTTTATAATAAAAAATTACATTGAAATTATTATTTATGCACAATGTTAAAAGTTCTTACTTTTTAATATTTTTAATTCATATGTAAATAGTGCAACATCTTGAAAACGCTTCCCATTAAATCTCTAAATTTTATATCATTCATTTACTAATTAAAAAATACCTCCAAACCGATTTTTTTATCATTAGTGAAGGTTTTGAATTTTCTATAATGAATTTTTAAAAAATTCATCTAAAGAATCGAAAATACGCACACACACAGACATCTCCTTAAAAATATCTGATTCAAATTCAGGGATGTTTAGAAGGTGCACTTCCATCGAAAACTCAATTTCAAGTTTTCCACGCTGTCCAACTACTTTCTGTATATATTGTACTCTGTTGTGAAAGTAAAAAATAAAAAAAATAATTTGTTAAAAAAAATAAATAAATAAATAGCTATTATTGCACACTACTTCGCAGTTTAAGATGACAAAACAAATTACTTCCAGAATTTTAACAAATATATCTTGTCACCGAAAATATATAATTCGCTCAAGAATTTAACTGAGAATGGCGTTTGAGAAAATTGAGCTTTGTAATTTTTATAGTTTTTTAATACAACACTGTCACCTCATCCATTCTAGTGAAAGGTAAAGCATGAGAGCGGAATGCATACTCTCAATTAGACGTTTAAAATGTGTTTTTCGTATAACAAACTGCGTTTTCTACGGAAATATGTCTTTAAGAAAAGAAGTGTTTACTTTAGTGCATGTTTCATGCATAAGTTATGAGTTTAGTTTGCAAATTTATGGATCTGACTATTTCTATCTTATGCAGAAAAACAATATATGGGGTGATTTTAAACTATCTGCACAAATTTATTGGGAGATAATTGGGTACTTCGAAACTTTTTACAGTTTGGCATCCTTAAAAACATCTTCGGTACATTTCAACGTTAAAACATACCGTGGAATCTTATACATAATTTTTTCGCTGCAAAAAAGTAAATACATTGCATTAGATAGAAAAGTTATAAGCTCCCCTATAGAAATCATTGTACATAGGGTACAATATACAATGTAGAGTACAATATACATAGGGACCAATGTTCAATGTACATAAGGACAATGCACATGGTTTTATATATGTATGATCAACATGTTTATTTGCATCACTTTTTGCAATATTACAGCAGATTTACAGGATTTGTTCGAATGGAAAGCTATCAACAATAATGCTTGCCAGACAGCATCGACGCATTGCTTGATGTTCATTTTCGGAAATTCTTGACATCTCTCTAACACTTACAGCAGCTCTACCGTTTCCATTGTCAATCCATACGCTAGATGCATGCCAGACAACTGAGCATTCTTATTTTCTTTCTACATAGACCCTTTGATCCATCCGAAGGTCCCAGATATCTGTTTGAACAGCTAGGAAGGTGCCATCCAGTTCAGAGTAGAATCCAATGGGTGTGATAACCATAGGGACCACACCACCCTTCCTTTAAGTCATCAGCTGTCGCATAGACTTTCAGATCTACATATTTATCGTGTCCATAGTCCGCGTAGGCTCGGGAATGAATTTCTGCGATGCCGAGAATCGTCCTTATCCAGTAGGCAATATCGTCCGCAACAATCTTAGCGTTTGCACGCGAGAATTCCACATTACTAATAATAGCCAATTGCCCTGCCGACAAAGAATGACATCAAGGAGAAAAGTGCGACGTCTGATAACATACAGTATTGTGGCAATTAATTGAGAAATGCAGTTTTTTTTATAAAATTCAGTTTTATTCAAGTTTTCTATGGATACATTTAAAACTAATAAGTGATATGACCTCCCCGAGACTTTATAACATCACAGACACGTTTTGGCATGGAATGTACTAGACTAGCACATGTAGTTTTAATTTCAACGTCTCTGAACCATATGTCAATAACGACCGAAATTAGCTTGTCCATCGTCGTACAGTCAAATTTGTGAAGCCGTTTTTTGACAATAGCCCACAAATTTTCTATGGGATTCAAGTCTGGTGAATTCCCGGGCCAATCCAGTACGGTAATATTTTTTTTGAGCAGAAATTTTTGATTCGCTTCGAAGTGTGACATGGCGCGCTGTCTTGTTGGAAAACGCAATCTCCGTTCGGCCACAGTTTAGCCATGGTTGGAAGCACTTTTCGGGTCAATATGACTTCGTAACTGGCACTGTTCATCATTCCCTCTACGGGAACAAGAGATTCTGTCCCCAAAACGCTGAAACAACCCCAAAACATCTTTTTGGGCGGATGCTTGGGTGCTTGATTGATGTGGTGCTGATTGAGAAGTTCTCCTTGGCTCCTTCTCACGAACATAGATCTAAATCCCTGAACCACAAAATGTGTTTCGTCAGAAAAGAGAACTTTCTCCCAGTCCTTCTCAGTCCATGTTTTGTATTTCCGTGCCCATTCCAACCTTTTTGTCTTCATGCGAAGCGTCAGAAGCTGCTTCTTGTACGGTCGACGTGCTCTCCGTCCGCGTTCTAACAGCCTGTATCGCACTGTTGAAGGTGGAATATCAACACCAGCTGCCACCATGGACTTAGACAGGTCAAAACTGGTTAATCGAGGATTTTTAACACTCATTCGATGTAAAGTTTTGTCGTCATGAGTCGAAGTTGATCTTTTTCGGCCGCATCTTCCAGAGCGGTTGGTTCCAGCATTTCCTGTTTCCTGAAACCGCTTCCAGATCCTCCCGACACTTGCTGTACTCACTCCACATACTTTACCTATTTCCCCGAACGTCTTAGAAGTGTGTTCTCTAAGCGCAATCACTTTAGCACGTGTTTCCGCCCTGATATCCATGACGCTAATGAGCCCCGCAACAACTGAGAAACTACCACTGCGGAACACCTGCCACCTGGCGGAGGAATTTGAACACCTGCTACTTACCAGGTGCATACGAACACCTGCTACTTTGATAATAACTGCAATTTGAACTCTGAGCTAATTTGGAGTGCTTCTTCCTAAGCTTACGTGTGATAAAACGAAAAAAATGATATTTCTCAATTAATTGCCACAATACTGTACATTTAACGAAATAAGTTTGTTGTAGTGTCTATCTCCCATTAATGTTTGCACATAAGCCTTTGAATCACCCTGTATATATAAATGCGTAATGTATGCTGTGATATATGATATGGATAAACATTATGCATGCTTAATGTTGCTATTTTAAAATACATCTTGTGAAGCTATATTAACAAAATGAAAATCTTTGCATATTGAAGTCTATTCAAAATTTATATCATTAACGCATTGATCACACCCAGCAATAATATCAACCTGTAAAACATTGATTTAACCACATAGACGAATGTCTAAACAGCTAAACTAAATTTTATAAAAGTTATCGCCTGAAAATACACATCAGTAAAGGTGGCTCAGCACGTAATCACTTTCTACAGCAGACTCGATCAGAAAAGCATCAATTTACAAAAAATAACTGAAATAAAAATAATTGGCTGAATTTTTGAGGATTTATTGGTGAGCCATGTACATTACTAAAGGGGACGCAGCACATATACTACGTTTGGAAAAGAACTCTAATTATAAAATAAAGCAGTGCACCAGCGCAACAGGCGTTATATGTCCTAAATGAGAGTGAAAATTGCATCGGTATAGGTTTTTTTAATATAGAGAAAGTTACAAAGCATTTCTTATGTTAATATGCAAATTCTCAGGTGATTATTTATAACAATACACAAATATAAATCTCAATGATAACTTCAGTATTAAATACCATGAAGTTAGTTCCCTTTATCCCCATGATTATATCCCTGAGAAATATATTTTTAATATCGCCATTTAAGTATTAATTCTTTTGAAATAGCAAAAGGAATTTTAACAAGAAAAAATTAGATTTAGAAGATCGAGTAAATCAATGACAATGAAATTTTCGTACAACATCAGTGAAAAAATATTTTCGCTCCAAAAATTGTTTAAAAATTAGTAATTTTCATCCGATTTTCGCCAAAATCAGAGGCTACATATAACATAGTAGTCTAAACCATTATGCAAAATTGCAAATCATTTGATGCTATATGTTCGGCCATAGCATTTGCAAAATATATATATTTTAAAATAATTTTGTTAACGGTTACACCAAATATTTTAATATATAGAAGTATTCGAAGTGGAAACAAAAGTTGCATTTTGGAAAAGTTATCGTACAACCAAAAGTAAAACGCTTAGTCATTTCGCAGCATGAATTCCAAAACAATTTTGCATTTTACGTCTTCCGTGTAAATAAACACTTGCATGTGAAAACTGGAACGCTAAGAAAGTCGTAAGATGTTCAAATACATTTTATTTTGTAAATAACATATATATACTATATATATATATTAATATATATACTTATATACAGGGTTTCCAGAAAGTTCCGGAACGGCGCAATATCTTGAGAAATACACTTCGGATCAAAAATTAAAAAAAACAAGTATTCAATATTTTTAGAAAAGCTATCCAGTGAAACCAAAGTTGCCCATCCCTCTCCCCACATATGGGGCAACTTTTAAATCTTAAATGGGTACACCCATTATTTATTACAGATTTGGATTCTCCAGAAAAAATTACATACATTTGACCTACGATTTTTGATTTTTGCTCCCACAAACGGCGCTACAATCTAGAAAAACGGAAGTGGGGCACAAACGTTTAAAAATGGGAATGTCTCGGGAAATACATTTCGGATAGAAAAATAAAAAAATACGTTTTCAATATCTTCAAGAAAACTATCCAATGATTCTAAAATTGACCCCCTCCCCCCGCTATCCTTTCACTTCAGCGACAACTGTTGACTTCAGTTTAGAAAACGGTTCAAAACTACTTTTAGCACTACCCAGGAACAATGATGTGAACGTAGTAGTTTTCTGTTCCTATCGGGATGCTTGCTTAACATGAGTCCCCTTGCCTCTTATGATCAGGGTGCTTTTTTCTGTAACTTCCCTTCCCTCTCATGATCGGGGTGCTTGATTAATATGAAGTGGCCAAAATTGACCCCCCTCCACCAGGTGGAGGGAGGGGGTAAATTTTGGTATCATCGGATAGCTTTTCTAAAAATATTTTATACCTGTTATTTTATTTTTTGATCCGAAGTGTATTTCTCGAGATATTGCGCCGTTCCGGAACTTTCTGTAAATATAATATATATATATATATATATATATTATATTTACACGGTTGTATGGAGCAGTATCTAAATCCACTGCAAGCAAATATATAACCACTGCAAACGACTGTATAAAGAAACAGAATCTGAACTTTTCGTTCTGCCAGACTACTTTTCTATATGGCCTAAGTTGTCCAGTAGGGTCTGGTGGGCAGAAAGTCCGTCCATTCCACTTATGCTCGGCGTGATGTTGCAGAATGCACGCCTCCAGAAGTCATTATATGATACGTCTTTGATCGAAAATGAGCCCTATAGTTGTGTATTATGTTGAATCAGTTTATTACTCATTAGAAAGCGTTAAATGCTTCCAATAAGACCTTCAAATATTTTATTCCAGGTGTTAGTGCAGCTAATGACGCCCATGATATAGTGTCAAAAGATCTTGTATTATTTAACGACGATTGAACACTCGTTTCATTAGTAGATGACCTCGAAAAGTTAAGTTGCCTGACCTATGTCAATGCTCCACTGTTGCGCTAACTCCTAGGAAGTCTCTGTACGCCATTTAATGTTATATGGTACACATACTATACCTCATATGCAATCGTGCATTTCGTTGTCTAGATATACAGTGTGCCCAGTGCTATTGGTGCCCAATAGCTATTTCCTCAACCGGTAGTTACAGAGATATACTTCCAATTGCAAAAATGTTATAAATTTTAAAATCTATTATCTTAGAAACAATTTAAATCAATAAATACATTTCTGAACGAAATACGAAATATAAATTTTTTTCTTCCTTTTACGACCAAAATTCTCCGAGTTATGAAGCATTAAACTTTATGACTTAAGTCGCTTTTCCACGTATAAAATATCCAGTTTCAGGCAACCAACCAATCAGGGATCGCATTGACCATTTCTCCAGGCAATCAACCAATCAGGGATCGTATTGACCATTTCTCAACTCAAAAAGTGGAAACTTTAAACAGCTATAAGTCTGTCAATTTTGGTCGTAAAAGAATGTTTTTTTTTTTTTTTTTTTTTTTTTTTTTTTTTTTGCATAAAATTGTATGAGGATGACTTTTCTATACATAATTGGTAGGACAGGGACTCTGTATAAAAATTTATATTTCGTATTTCTTTCAGAAATGCTTTTATTGATTTAAACAGTTTCTAAGATAATAGATTTTAAAATTTAAAACATATTTGCAATTGGAAGTATATCTCTGTGACTAACGGTTGAGGAAATAGCCATTGGGCACCGATATTACTGGACACCCTGTATAATACCGGTGTCTTAGAGCAACATTTCTTTACTAGCGGCGCGTTGTATCAGCAGTCTATATCATACGAGTGGAATATTGGTGATAATACATAGGCCAGTATTTAAGGTTTTCGAAAGTAATACACAAACTAATTTTGTATGGAAATAAATCGTTTTATTGCTTTTACAAATATTCTTCCTTAGCACCCATACATTTTTTTCATTCGAATAGACCAATTTATAAACAAAATGGTATAGCTGAGAAATGTGATTTATATGCTACTACTGCTTCTTCTGGAATTGTTAAATTGCTGACAACGCCTTTTATTTTTGATTCTTGGCAACAACAAAAAATCATTGGGTGCTAAATCAAACGAACATGCAATGGCTCATAAATCAATTTTTCCATGCTCCAAATAAATAATAGTGTGATATGCAGTGTGTGAGCTTGCATTGTCATGAATAATGATGCAACATTTTGTTTTATTTTTTCTCATTTGAACACTTATTTCTGGCAAACACGTTATTGTATACCAATCAGCATTTAGTGTTCCACTATCCTCCAAAGCTACAGTTGCAACATGGCTGGATTTATCAAAAATCAGATCAATAATTTTCTTTGAAATACTTTTTACACGAATCAACTTTGTAGTATTTGGTTCATTTCCAAACACCCAGATTATATATTGTAGCTTTGTTTCGGTTTCATAAGTTTAAATGTACATTTCGTCAACTGTTACAATGTCAAAACATATTTTGAGGCACCAGAGTAGAATTCGAGATTTTCCTTGCAGCATTTGTTACAATCATCTATTTCAGTCTGAGTTAAAATCTATGGAATCCAACGCCCATGCGATTTTGATTTTTAAATGATCATGTAAAATCGAATGCACACCAATTCTTGAAGTATTCAAATATGCCTCAATTTCATGAAAAATGATGCAACGTTTCGGATTATTTTTTTATGATTTGAGCATACGGGAAATATGATATGTGACATAACTATTTAAAGTGATCATTTTTTGCCCAACATCAATGTTTTCCGGCGTCACAGCAGTTCCCGGTGGATCTTCTGTGAGTGGACTGCGTTCCAGATGGAAATCTTTAAATCAATTGCCTTTAAACCAGCCATTGCATTAGGTGGCGCTTCATCACCAAAAGTTAAATCCATTCGATCGATACACTTTTACTGTGTCAGCCCTCCTTCCTCGACACAGACCACCCGGCCTACCAGAAGGTGTAATGTATGTGTTTGGACAGCCAGGAAGAGCCATAGAATTTAGACTGGAACCCAGTGGGGACGACATCCACAGGTACTGTACCCTCATTTTCCTACCACCAACCTGCAAGATGGACTTCCGGACTCACATACTTTAAGTGCCAGCACTCCGCTTGAGCACGTGGAGATAGTTTGCGCAGAGTCGAAAATCGAACACAGGTCATCCGAGTTCAATCCCCGAGTGCTAACCACTGGGATTTCCCAACCTTTGTGACAACCAGTGTCGAAAGTCTTAATAAAGCATAGCTTGAAAATCCCTTCGACTAAAATACATGTTTTAACACTACCTTATTATCTTATCAACGACGCCCTAAAAATAATTTTATATCATTTCTTGTTCTTTAACAGCCAATATTCACGTGATAGATCAAATTTTAAAAAAATCGTCTGCACTGAAAGCTGTTATTTTTGATATTGCTACATTCTGAAAACTGCCTCTCGTACAGTTCACCTTCTTTTACCAAAATAATAACCTCTTGCTTACAATCTGTTCGGCGGCGGCGCTTTAAAAAATCACTAGAAGTACCGTACTGACCGAGCTCAAATTATTCACTGATAGAATATTACTTTTGTACACAATATGGGGATTTATAGTTTACATTAGTTTCATTTATGACTAATACAGGAAATTTCATAGAATCCTGTTTTCAAACTTCATGAACATATGTACTGTAATTGAATCATTTGCATGTCCCTCCCTGATGCGCCCATCCAGTGAATTGCAAACTTATCAGAAACTATCTGCTTTACATCCTTTGGATAAGTTGAACGTCCTTATTAATAAAACAGATATATAATCTAAAAAATCCTTCATAATACTGCGGTTTCACAAAGAATATGCTGCTATTGCTTCAGTGGGGAATTGAACTATATATATCTGACTGTTCATACGACGTTCTATTCATTGGGCTATTAAGATAACTCTATATATTCTCTATTTGAAGTTGATCCTCTATTACAATATTTAATGTGCCAGATTCAAATGTGATTTTGATATTTGACGATTACTTAGATGTTTTTATGTAGAAAAGCATACGGTTCAACATAACTTTCCAGGAATACCAAACACTGTTTCATGTTTGGTTCCATGTTCGGATGTACTCATATTTCAATAATTCACAGCATATAACTAAAAGGGTGAAAGTTTATGACACGATTTTAAAGAACTTCCACTTCAGAGAAGAATCGAAATCTTCAATATCATTGTATAGAGCACTTAAACAAGAAACTTGTACCACCGACCTTCGGTTACAGTTGCTGGCAATTGGGACGATATTATTTATTTCTGTAATTGATTGAACCCTACTAGTTATTCGAAATTTAAAATAAAAATGAATGCAATTCTTGAGAGAAAAATACGAATCCTTTAAGACACTGTGAAATGAAATAATCGGCGAGTTTTCTCTCAATGTAACACATATTGCGTGTCACTAAAGATATATTATTCCCTTTAGAATTTCACAGAAAATGGCTTTCAAGAGAAGTGAGCTTTGTTATTCTTTTAGGAAATACATTGTCACCCCATCCATTCCAATGAAGGCTAAACCATGGGTAAAATGAAAGCAGTCAATTAGCAGTTTGAGAAATGTCTAACATGTAACATACGTCGCTTTTTAAGAAGGAAGTGTGGGATTTCTTTATAGCACTTATTTTTAATTTGCATAGATTTTCTGTTGATTTTATATTAAAACTAGCACATGTATTCGCCTTTGCTCATGATTGAAAATGTGCAAATTATAGTAGTATTCAAAATGAATTTGCTCATCAAATATATTTATTAAAATACCAATTTTAAATCCCCTGCGGAAAATTTAAGAAACTCTGTCCTTGTAATAGAAAATTGCCTATACTGAGAAATCTGAATAAGACACCCTAGTCCCGTTTGTAAACAGATTTAAAAGAAAACGAAAGTTTGTTAAACCTACACCCACATAAAAGGATATAGTGACAGTAATATTTATGCATATGACATTTGTATCTTTGTGTAACAATTGATTCAACACAATAGAAAATTTATCAGTTTGATAAATATTTGTCTAAATAAAACAAATGGCTTGAGAAATTGAAAATGTCAATTGCTCCGAGAATCTTATATATCAAAACCATAAGTGATATAACTTAATTAAAATGTGATACCACTCGTAACTTGATAGGATTGTTTTAAAACAAAGTTTCAGAAAATAATCGTTTGCATAATGCTGTTTTCAAAGAACTCGGCAAACTTGAGCCTAAAACAATCGAAACATGGACTATACTTAGCAAACACCTAACCTATAGCACTGTGAAGGCTACAAGATACTTTTCACTCAATTGCCGGTATCTGGGTTGCCAGATCAAACTCCTGATATGAATTTTGGCTACAAAGAATAATTGTAAAAGATATTTTCACTCCGACAGCATTCCTAAATACAATTAGGAGTTTAAGAAATGTCGGTGGCGGCAGACGACACTGTTCCTGCCAATGACATCGATGGAAGATGCTAGGAATCAGTACCCGAATTATAAGTTCGGAGTCGAAGCTATTTTTTGCTCTAACCTTATAATGTCGGTCTTGTAAGCAAGGGGTCCCGAGTTCGGACCTGGCTTGGGACCAGCAACATCAATTCCTACATGTCTAATATGTAACATACGTCGCTTTCTAAGAAGGAAGTGTGGGATTTATTTTTAACACTTAATTTTGCACTTAAAGCACGATTAACTATATGCATATCAAATATAATATAATTACAAACTTATGTATGTGCATATAAAATTAAGAATAACTATGAAATTACCGTAAATTACTCGGTTCATAATGTCAAATCAAGGATTCACAGAATTCATGTAAATAATATTTGTTCATTACTCTTAGTAATATGAAATTTGGTGTATTGTTATCTTTTGAGGTACATTTTAGTTCTTTTGGTTTTGAACCTTATCGGATAATCTGTTCTGTGTATGCCATATAGAAGTACTTGTTTTTGGGTCCAAATTTAGTATTTCGAATATTTTGGACGTTTATTAACGTCCAAATTTAGTATCTCGTTTTCTTTTGCGGTATATTTTATATAGGGGGTTTTTCGTTGTTGAACCATACTTGTATATCCGTTTTCTTGTAGGTGTCTTTCGAATGTTCTTCGAATGTAAACTATGATAAAAAGCACTATCAGTAACGATCGCAGTGTTTTGTTCAATATTCTGAAGGCGTTTTTCCTTGAATCAGTTTTCTTACGATTCTGAATTCATTTCTAACATAATTCATTTCCCCGTGATATTATCCAGCATATATTTTGCTTATAACATTTCGTAAGCGTTTCACACGAAATCATCATGTGTTTTAAGAGTGTATTAAAATAAATCTGGACCATTTTCCTGATGGTCCGATCCATTTGACAAATGCGCAGTTGACAAATGTCCAGTTGATAAATGTCCAGTTGACCAATCACTTAAAAAGCTTGTTTAGCAGACTGAATTGGGGGAAATGGTGGGAAAATAAACATGACGGGAAAATAAAACGCTGGGTAAATATAAAAATAACATGAAATTGCAGATCATATGAGAGCATGCTAAACTGGATAATAGAATAAACGATCTGAGATTTGACTCTAAAAGAAAAAACATCAGTAATAAAACTTATCTAAATCTGAGGATAATAATAAGGCGAAAATATATTCACATCATTTATATTTTTAATTCAAAATATATTTTTAGCATGTCGGGTATGTATGTAAGGTAAAATTTTCCGTAATTTTAAAATCCGTTTAAATTTTGGTTCTATATTTAATAGCTTTAATAAATACAAAGTTTAACTAGTAATAAAAAAATTTAACTTTTGCAAAAAAATAATGGGGAACAAAACGAATAATAATATATTCCATTTCCCATTATATGTAAAAATGCCTAAATTTTACCCTAAATCTATTTTATATAATATCTATTTATATTCGTTTTGCACTTGATATATTGAAGAAATCTTGTATATATATATATATATATATATATATATATATATATATAAAGAAATAAAATCCCATAAAGTATGAAATCCAAGAAAGAGAAAGGCGCAAATTGCCGCACTATCAGAGTCTTGAAAAATAAGATTTAAAATGAAAAAAAGAAAATATATAGATAGAATGATTGTTTTTACAGGGTTGCAGAAAGGTCAAGGGGGGATTGCGACCCCTATTTCCTGGTTAGAAGCTAGCTTTGACTTCATGAAAACGCTCCCAGAGACTCTGCACGCCCGAAACAACAATCGATCATGCCCGTGGGGAAAAAATGGAAGAATCCCAGACAACATAAAAATGATCAAAATAACAAAAATTGGAAATTTTACAAACCAGCAAGACGAGAATCTTGGAAGAGTTGCATAAAGCGTATATACTTCGAATAGAAAAACATACATAAAAAAGTCGCGTCTAACTTATAGAGCCATCTGGATGTGAAACAATCAGATAATCCTAGGTAAGAGTTGAGTTGTATTGTATGATGTCGGATAAATTAACATAATTTTTATCACTATCAATAATCCCTGAATCAATAATCCCTGTATCAATAATCCCTGAATCAATAATCCCCGAAAATATCAATAATAATAATGTGTAACCTGAAGACCGTAATCGATATTTTCCAGTCAAAAATGCAATGCCAATGAAATTTATTTTATATACATATCTTTATCATTCAAATCGGAAAAGATTTAATTAAAATCGTATGCCACATAACACATTGGATTTACATCCATTGCTAAACGACATGAAATCAGTTGTTTCAAATAGATTGATGGAAATCATATCGTCTGAATAATGCTATCTCCATGAAAGGTTTGGCGATATTTTCTTCAATTTAGCGATAACTTAAAAAATCGCCAAATTTATCGCCAAGTGGGACTGTAAAGCTAATAGTCCCATTGTGCGACAAATTGACGAAGCATCATCATAATATTATCCCCTAATAAAACACAATTAATTTCATTTATTAAGTGCAATTTTATCAATTTCATGACATTTTTATAGATTCACAAACATTTTTATCAACTTGGTGATATTTTAAAAATTCGATAAATGTGTTAATAAGTAGGATGGATAGACTGACCCACAAATGCTACCGCAACATCATTTCAGTACTGTCTTCTAAAAAAACGAATTTAATTTCATTCATTAGCGTCGTTTTTAGCAATTTGACGATATTTCCGTCAATTTGGCAAAGTTTAAGAAAAGTTGCCAAGTTAGCGATATTTCGCTAAATTCGTAGCTCTGAAATTGCAGATCTGAAGAATAAAACATCCTGATCCCGTTTGTATATACTAAATGCAAACACTAAAATTGTATTAGAAGATATACCCTTTCTACTCTTTTTCTGTTTCAACAATCGGATAAATGAGTTTATTGGTAAACACAATATGAGTTTATTAGCTAAACACAATATAAAAGCTTAAAAACTCTTTGTCAAATGAAAGTGATGTACGCAGTCCGTAATTAATATAATTAAAAGAAAAATCAAACTGTTCATTTACAAAATATATTTATACATCTATTTATTAATTATTCAAATAGAAAAAATAATAACAAATATTAAGAAACACATTTAATTTAATTGCGTTGCTGAGCAACATAATAAGGAATCCTCCTCATAAACTGCGAAATTAAATAACCATTTTGATCTCTTCCCCATAAAATGCAAAAATAATAACCATTTTGATTTCTTTATACTTTCCATTGTTTTGTAAATGCTTGACCATGGAGTTAGATTTTCCATTAAAATTCATGTTTCAAACAATTCATGCTTTCAGATAGTGACTAATTAATGCAAAAATCCTGCACTAAACTCAGAAATGAAGTTTTAATTCACGTTGACGTTTTAAACAAACGATTTTCATCCTTTCCGTTTGGATGAACCACGGAGTTAGAGAGTAGATCTCCTAGGATAAAGTTCCGTTTTTCATTAATATCTCGACAACCCCTGGTATTAGAAACTCGAAACTTGGGCAAAATTTATGGGGGGTAATTTTAAGACTACTCACAAAATTTCATTAAACTCGATTCAGCCGTTCTCTCGTGATGGTGAGACAAACGAAATATTCGTTTTTCACTAATATCTCGAGAACCACTGGTTATGGAAACTCTAAACAAGGACTAAATTTTAAGTGGGGCTATTTCTAGGCTACCTACAAAATTTCATCAAATTCGGTTCAGCCGTTCTCCCGTGATGATGGGACAAACAGACAGACAGACAGATTTTCAATTTTATTTATATAGACTAGCAGCATACCCGTTCTTCGTACGGAGCATATAATATAAAGAAATTTATAATTCGCAATCATGTACAAATTCTGTTAAAATATTAAATTTATTGCTCATAAAGAGAAGTTTAAGAATATCTGTTCTCACTATGCAAAATTATCTTCACGGGCAGATCTGAAGAATAAAACATCCTGGCCCCTTTTGTAAGCAAATTTACAAAAAAAAAGGAATTGAATCAATATATGCAACCCCGTACTACTTATATTGTCGCAGATTAGAAAATATGCCAGTGTGTTAGTAAAAGCTTACCGTATTGCAATATGTGTCTCAAAAATATTTGCCAAAATAAAAGAAATGACATAAAAAATTGAAAGTATCAAAAATCCCCGTAATCTTAATACCAGAAAGTCGTAATTGATTCGCATATATGCCAATATATATCAAAATATATGCCAATATACCTGTACTACTTATATTCTCGTAGATTGGAAGATATACTCATGCATTTGTAGAAGATTACTCGTACAACGTACTATATATGAGTTTCAACAATTTTCGTCATAATAAAACAATTCCATAATAATTCGAAAATATCAGTAATCCCTGAATCAACAGTCCCGAAAATATCAATAATAATGATGTTTAAACCTGAAGACCGTAATTGATATTATCCAGTCAAAAATTCAATGTCAATGAAATATATTTTATATACATATTTTTACTATTCAAATCGAAAAAGATTTAATAAAAATCATATGCCGCATAACATATTGGATCCGTTGCTAAGCGACATGATATCAATTGTTTTAAATAAATTGATGGAAATCACATCATCTGAATAATGCAATCTCCATGGAAGATTTGGCGACATTTTAGTCAATTTAGCGATAACTTAAAAAATCCCCAAATTTATCGCCAAGTGGGACTGTAGAACAGATAGTCCCATTTTGCGACAATTTGACGAAACATCATCACAATACTATCCCCTAACAAAATACAATTAATTTAATTTATTAAGCGCGATTTTATCAATTTCGTGATATTTTTATGGATTTAGAAATATTTTTACCAATTTGGTGATATTAAAAAAATTCTTTAAATGTGTTACTGAGTAGGATGGATGGATTGACCGATAAAAGCTACAGAAACATCATTTCAGCACTTTATTCTAATAAAACAAATTTAATTTCATTGATTTGGGTCATTTTTATCAATTTGGAGACATATCCACTAATTGGGTAAAGTTTAAGAAAAGTTACCAAGTTATTTAGAGATATTCCTCTAAATTCGTAGCTCTGAATTTGCAGATCTGAAGAATAAAATATCCTGATCCCGTTTGTATATCCTAAATGAAACACTAAAATTGTATTAGAAGATACATTCACCCGTTCTACTCTTTTTCTGCTTCAGCAATCGGCAAAATGCATTTATTGAGTGAACACAATATATGAGTTTATTAGCTAAACACAATATATGAGCTTGAAACCTCTTTTCTAAAATAAATGAAAGTGATGTACGCAGTCCGCAATATATATAATTCAAAGAACAATCAAACCGTTCATTTATAAAATATATTTTTACATCCATTTATTTATTATACAAATAGAAAAAATAATAATAATCATTAACAAACACATTTAATTCCACTCCTTTGCCGAGCAACATGATATAAGATAGAATCTTCCTCATAAAATGCGAAATTATATAGCCATTTTGATTTCTTTATACTTTACATCGTTAAACTTGTGAAAGATGAACCATGGAGGTAGATTTTTCCATTTAAATTCATGTTTTAAACAATTCATGTTTTCTTATAGTGACTAATTAATGCAAAAATCCTGCACCAAACTCTTAAATAAAGTTTTATTTCATTTTGGCCTTTTAAACAAACGATTTTCATCCTTTCCGTTTGGATAAACCACGGAGTTGGAGAGTAGAACTCCTAGGACATAGTTCCGTTTTTCATTAATATCTCGGCAACCCCTGGTCTTAGAAACTCGAAACTTGGACAGAATTTATGGGGGGCTATTTCAAGACTATCCATAAAATTTCATTAAATTCGGTTCAGCCGTTTTCCCGTGATAATGAGACAAACGAAAATTCGGTTTTTTACTAATATCTCGAGAACCACTGGTCGTAGAAACTCAAAACACAGACTAAATTTTAAGTGGGGCTATTTCTAGGCTACCCACAAAATTTCATCATATTCGGTTCAGCCGTTCTCCCGTGATGATGGGACAAACAGACAGACAGACAGACAGACAGACAGACAGATTTTCAATTTTATTTATATAGATTACAAATTTATCTTGAAATTTTATCTCTCTGAATATGTCTTATAATTCTGTGTTTAAGATTGTATAGGTAAATGCTGAAGTGATTGTTTTATGTGCTAGGTGACTTGCACTTGTCAGTCTTTAAAAGTTTCAATAGAGCAGTTGTATTTATCTGAAAGTTTATAAATACACTAGCAGCATACCCGTTCTTCGTACGGAGTATATAATATAAAGAAACTTATAATTCGCAATCATGTGCAAATTCTGTTAAAATATTAAATTTATTGCTCATAAAGAGAAGTTTAAGAATATCTGTTCTCACTATGCAGAATTATCTTCACCTGCAGATCTGAAGAATAAAACATCCTGACCCCTTTTTTAAGCAAATTTACAAAAAAAAAAAAAGAATTGAATCATTATATGCAACCCCGTACTACTTTTATTGTCGTAGATTAGAAAATATGCCAGTGTGTTAGTAGAAGATTACCCGTATTACAATATGAGTCTCAAAAATATTTGCCAGAATAAAGGAGATGACGTAATAAATTTAAAATATCAATAATCCCCGTAATCTTTTACCAGAAGGTCGTAATTGATTCCAATATATGCCACTATATATCTAAATATATGCCAATGTACCTGTACTACTTATATTCTTGTAGATTGGAAGATATAATGCATTTGTAGAAGGTTACGTACAACGTACTATATATGAGTTTCAACAATTTTCGTCATAATAAAACAATGTCATAATAACTTGAAAATAGCAATAATCCCTGAATCAAAAGTCCCCTAAAATATCAATAATAATAATGTTTAAACCTGAAGACCGTAATTGATATTATCCAGTCAAAATTCAATGTCAATGAAATTTATTTTATATACATATCTTTATTTTTCAAATCGGAAAAGATTTAATAGAAAATCGTATGCCGCATAAAATATTGGATCCGTTGCTAAGCGACATGACACCATTTGCTTCAAATAAATTGATGGAAATCATATCATCTGAATAATGCGACCTCCATGGAAGATTTGGCGACATTTTAGTCAATTTAGCGATAACTTAAAAAATCCCCAAATTTATCGCCAAGTGGGACTGTAGAACAGATAGTCCCATTTTGCGACAAATTGACGAAACATCATCACAATACTATCCCCTAACAAAACACAATTATTTTCATTTATTAAGCGCGATTTTATCAATTCTATGATATTTTTATGGACTCACAAATAGTTTTATCAATTTGGTGATATTAAAAAAATTCGTTAAATGTGTTACTAAGTAGGATGGATGGACTGTCCAACAAATGCTACCGAAACATCATTTCAGTACTCTATTCTAAAAAAACAAATCATTGATTCGCGTCATTATTATAAATTTGGAAACATTTCCGCTAATTTGGTAAAGTTTAAGAAAAGATACCAATTTATTTAGAGATATTCCGCTAAACTCGTATCTCTAAATTTGCAGATCTGAAGAATAAAATATTCAGACCCCGTTTGCATATACTAAATGAAAACACTAAAATTGTATTATAAGATACAGCCGTTTTACTCTTTTTCTGCTTCAACAATCGGCTAAATGAATTTATTGGGTAAACACAATATATGAGTTTATTAGCTAAACACAATATATGAGCTGGAAACCTCTTTGTTAAAATAAATGAAAATGATGTACGCAGTTCGCAATTTATATAATTAAAAGAACAACCAAACCTTTCATTTAAAAATATATTTTTACATCCATTTATTTATTATTTAAAATAGAAAAAATAATAATAAATATTAACAACACATTTAATTTCATTCCGTTGCCGAGCAACATGATATAAAATAGAATCTTCCTCATAAAATGCGAAATTAAATAGCCATTTTGATTTCTTTATACTTTTAATCGTTGAGTAAAAGCTTGTGAAATATAACCACGGAGGTAGATTTTTCCATTTAAATTCATGTTTCAAACAATTCGTGTGTGACGATAGTGACTAATTAATTTTCCGATAGTGACTAATTAATGCAAAAATCCTGCACCAAACTCGGAAATAAAGTTTTATTTCATTTCGCCGTTTTAAACAAACGATTTTCATCCTTTCCGTTTGAATAAACCACGGAGTTGGAGAGTATAACTCATTGGAAAAAGTTCCGTTTTTCATTAATATCTCGACAACCCCTGGTCTTAGAAACTCGAAACTTGGACTAAATTTATGAGGGGCTATTTTAAGGCTATCCGCAAAATTTCATTAAATTGGGTTCAGGCGTTTTTTCGTGATGATGAGACAAACGAAAATTCGGTTTTTTATTAATATCTCGAGAACCACTGGTTGTAGAAACTCAAAACATGGACTAAATTTTAAATGGGGCTATTTCTAGGCTATCCACCAAATTTCATCAAATTCGGTTCAGCCGTTCTCCCGTGATGATGGGACAAACAGACAGACAGACAGATAGATTTTCAATTTTATTTATATAGATATATATATATATATATATATATATATATATATAGAGAGAGAGAGAGAGAGAGAGAGAGAGAAGTGTAGATAGATTGGTGCGTATTCATCTTGCTGAATGAAGTATTGAGGTCACAGTGCAGTATCTGATTATGTGTTTATAATCTATGCTTTTTAATTCTTATTGCCTTTTAAATTGTAGAATTAAGACACTTTAATACAGATTTTGGATTACATGTCTTGTGGGTTATTGCACGTTTTCATGTTCTGGTACCTCTTTTTACATTTTTGAAAATTTTGATACTTCGGTATTCATTTCTTGTGCAATATATCAGTTACCGGGAGTGTTGTCTAGACGAAAAGCTTGCTTAAACGGGGTGTGGGGGGTCAACCCCCCCGGCCATTCATTGGTATATTGCTTCCTTTTACTTGTCTACTTTTCTGGTATGATATTTAAATCCACGTTGTAGTGCAACATCGCGCCTTTTTCGTGTGATTCCTGGTATTTTATAACTTTCATATTAACACACACACACATATATATATATATATATATATATATATATATATATATATATATATATAATTAAAAAAGGATGTTACCACAAGAAATTCGCAAACAATTTGACAGAAAACAAAATAACCGATATACAATACGCGCATAATGCAGCAGACAAGTACATGGGTAAATATTAGAAAAATGTAATAATAAAAAATTCAAGTAATATTGACATCACCATAGAAGCAAAACCACGGCCATAATGCCGACAAGAGAAAAGAACAGCACCGGCTCAAATTAGATGATTAATTACAATTAAATTCATCTTCAGGTCTGAGTATTTAATTCTAATTAACCCAAACAAATGCATGTTTCAGATTGAGCAATAGTACATTACTATACATGATCAAACTCAGACTACATCAAACATCAAAAGATGAAAAAATAAAGATAAGAAAATTTGTATTACCATGTGGCATGAACCCTCCTTCTTTCACCACGTGTATACGCGATCAACCTCAACTACTTAAATTATCTAGATGTTCGTACTGCCTCCCTGGTTGAATTTCGACTTGTTCATTCCGGTGCATCTAGATAATGTATGTTGTTGAGTTTGATCGCTTATACACGTGGTGAAAGAGGAAGGGTTCATTCCACATGATAATACAAATTTTCTTATCTTTATTTTTTTTCATCTTTTGATGCCTGTATTCTGAGTCTGAGTATATATAGTAATACACTATTGCTTAATCTGAAACAGGCATTTGTTGGGTCAATTAGAATTAAATAATCAGACCTCAAGATGAATTTAATTCTGATTAATCATCGAATTTGGACCGGTGCTGTTATTTTCTCTTATCGACATTATGGCCGTGGTTTTGCATCTATGCTGAAGGTATATATATATATATGAAATTTCATAAATACCGAAGCATGCTAAAATAAGTAAGGATACTTTGCAAATATGAATGGTAAAAACATAAAAAATACTAAAGTTATTAAGTGACAAGAAAGATAAATCATGCTTCAAGCATTGAGTATAAAACACTTTCCAAATTCAATGCAATTTTATTTAAACATGTCTAAAATGCAATACATTCCTCGGAAGTATTTTAAAACTTCTCACAATACTACATTGATTTATTATATTTGAAAACTTAAACCTTCATCGAAAAAAATGAACTTCATTCAAATGACGGCATTGAAATATAAATTGCCTGGTTTAAACATCTCTAAAATGTGATATATTACTCGATAATAACTTTAAAATTATGATAATACCACGATAATTTATTATATTTAAAAACTTCATCAATAACAACTGAAATTCATTCAAATGACGTCATAGAAAAAATAACACGTCTGGCTCTCTCTAAAAAAGCAGCATTTCATTCATAAATAATTTCCCATTCATGTCATTCATCACAATACTATAATAATTTATTTTATTTAAAAATTAAGACCATGGAGCTACAAGTAATTTAACTCTATGCTTAAAACTTCATCGCAAAAAATCGTCCTTCTCTCGGTAAAGTCAATGAATATTTCTTTCATATCAGCTATGCAGACTCCATGAGCTAAATTCTTTTGCGTTTAAAAAATACAGCAATTTCTATTCAACTCATCCTACATATTTTGCTGTTTACATTTTACATAAGTGAAAAATGGGCTTCGTTGTAGAAATAATCAAATTTGGATGAGCATTTAAACTCATATATATTGTAATTGCGTTGATTTAGTATGTAGATGCACAGTATTTAAACCAAAATAAAGTGGTTTTAGGACGGATACAACACTCAATATGAAATAAAAATAACTTTAAAAATCACGATTTTGAGACACGATGGATGCCATATATCCTTTTGAAGTGGATCACGTGATACTTTCATATCATGGTCATGTGATCGTTTCATATAAGATGTGTTATTACTATTTTAATTAAAAAAAAAAATCTACTGAATATATTTCGCTGATTTTTTTTTATATATTTTATGGAACAATTTGAATATTACCTAAAAATTTCGAAGCAATTTGTGAATTTTAAATCCGCTTAAAAAAGATTTGAAAAATTAGGTCCCATAGGGCTCAATGTATTTCATTTTTTCAACTCGGGTTCAATCCAATACTAATTGGGTGATATTATTCATTTGTATTCCCATAGGTCCTACAGATCGTCTGAACAACATACTAAAATTTCATTTTGATTAAATCATTTTTACGGCAGTTATCGTGCTAACGGACAGACAGACAGACAGACAGAATGAACAAAGTCATAAACACTTTTCAACTTTGTTGTAAAGTGTTAATAATATCATCAAATTAGTTTTGGATTGAACCCGGGTTGAAAAAATGAAATACATTGAGCCCTTTGGTACCTAATTTTTCAAACATTTTTTTAACGGATTTAAAATTCACAAATTGCTTTAATCATTTTAATCATTTATTAACAACATAAAATACTTAATTACTAAATTGCAACAATTACTCATCTTATTAATTATTTCGGCGGAGAACCATGTGAGACCATTAATAAAAATACTTAAAATGAATTAGGACCTGGTATCCAATTTGAGGAACACATACCTTCCAGGGTGTCTTAGCTTGGCCACCGGCAGGTACTTCGCCAATCATATTAATTGAATTAACTCAAAGTATTATTCATCACACGTAATACGACCGTCATATTGTACTACTGGCTCGAACACTCGTACTTATGAAATTCTCGTAGTCATATCTGTATTCGCCAAGTCATACGTAAGTCATCTTCTCGCTATCTCGCTATACCTTAAGCGCCGTGCTGTACAACAGTTTCTTACCAAGTCAAATCATCGTATTTCAGATATATGTATATTTCTTAATTGAGTATCATCATCATTCTAGTCATAATGTCGAGCAAATATATGTCAAGTCATCGTGCTTCTTATCGTCGTTCTTAAGTCATAGGTTGTGGTTTTTTATTACCTCAGGACTGTTACTCCACTTTTGCTCTCATTTGCGGCCTTTACGGTTATGCAACAAGCACCTTCTCCATTGGTTAACCTTTTATCCAATGTCGTTACTTACATTTTCTTACGAGATCGTTCGACCCCCCTCTGTCTTGACACCCCTAAATTTATGGTTTTATCTGACCTATGGGTTGACGTGCTGTAAAACTTGGCGTCATTCAGACTGAAGATATTTTCCGATGTTTCGGACACATAAATTATTGGCATAAATCTGTCTCACCAACAAATGTGAGATCAACTTCTGATCTCACATATCTCCCCGCGGACAAAGAAGCAAAAAATCAACACCAATAAACTTCGAAAAAGTTCAAGTCACTTGCAACACTGTAATTGGTATTTTTCACTGAACAAAAGTTCGTCATAGAATTGCAGTTCAAACACAGTCTTTTTGTAAACACTATAAGTTTTTAGAACATATCGTACACTATATATAAAAGATATGTATTCACTAAATGTATAACAAGTCAAGCTTTCAACTGAAGCAAAATTAAATTTTGACTATTTTAAAAGATTTTAAACATAGGCGCATTTACCTGACAATGTTACTCGCTTATATATCTAACTACTGATACTTTTAACAAAATTACACATTTCTTTACAAATTACACAGCATATTCATTCCAACACAATTATTCCTCATTAATCTACCAATTTTCATTATTGATAGTATCATAACATAATACAATATATTTGCTTAACCTTTAACATTAGTACATAATTCTTAATAACAACAAACAAAATTTTCATTTAAATTCAGCCATTTAAAACATACTTTTCACATCCGATTCTTTAACTACCTTCTACAATGCAAATAGGTATGACAACACTGATTTGACATTTTCCCTTTAAATGCCCTTCTTAACACTGAATGAAAACAACAACAACACCCCCTTTGGGCTGGTGACAGTTAATTGATTGATCGACTTGTAAAAAGATCATTACAGATCTCCGTCATTATGACCCCTCTTTCTCCACGGCGGAAGTGTTCGAAAAGCCCCTTCGAACATCGGCGGGTGACCAGTACAAATAAATGACCCTCGAAAACTCCTTTTTTTAAATCGTTCCTGCTAAAGACTGATTACAAGTTACGCAGCCACTCAACTGTACTGTAGAGAATGACTGTGCATTTTGAAAACGTTTCACCGTGGATTTAAAAGCATGGACACTGAAAATTCAATGGCGCGCTCACAAAGGCTTTCTACAAACAAGTAACGTAATCTTTTATTATCCCATTCGACGTGTATATAAACGTTGACTCAATCTGTTTTAAATATCTACATCCTCATTATTTTATTATTATGTTCCTATTTTGCTAATCACCTTTCTAATATTACCATTTTAGACGTGGTATTTGAAAAAAAAACTATTTATTGTTGTCTAACATATGCTTTCTTTTTCTTTTCTTTTTAAACTCAAATTTACCTCTATTTAAAATAATTTTATATATTAAAATCCCCTATTTTAATTTTATTTTGTTGGGTGCCTTGGGCTAACTTGTATTAAATATGAAAGTTATCTTTATGGTGCTTTCTATCACTTGACTGCGTTTATACCGTTTTTATAATAACTTCATTCAATATTTTACTGTATTATATTATTTAAATTTTATTTCATCTTTCCATTCCTTATTGAGATTAACTCTTATTACAATTTGTTTTTTGTTTTTTATACCTTCCTTATGACTTGCATGAATTTAAAAAAAATTATAAAAATTTGACATTTTAACATTTTTGCTATTTAATTTTTTTTAACTCCTTGCTTTTAATCTTTTAAATATTATGTAAATTAATATCTTTTAAATATTATGTAAAATATTTTCAAAACAAACTCAGGAATTTAATTTTTTTTCTGTCAAAACTTTTATTTATTTATTTATTTCGCTTACTTAAAATTACTTCCGTGCGTTATTTACTTACTTGAATATTTATTTATTTATTTCTTTAACATCTTACGATTTTAAAACTCTTTTATATACAATTTATTTATATATTTTTTTAATCGCGGATTTATTTACTAAACCGTACCTACAATATTTAATATATTTATTTATTTCAATTTATTTTAATCCTTATAACTTTGAATATTTGACATTTATAACCTTTCATAACGCGCGATTGTTTACCATACTATCGCACACATTATTATCTAATTATTACTTATTTTGCCATTTTAGTAACTGCGGCTAACATCTTTATAGCCGTAATACATATTATATATTATATTACCACACATGACATTTATTGCATCAAAATTTACATTTATTTATTTACATAACATTTCTCTATCTTATTCAAAAAATTTTTTTACAATTTTTTATCATATTTTCAAATACCTAATCATCATTTGATATGACATGACTAACAGAATATTTTTACGTAGATTACCTTTGTATACAAATGTTCAGTTGCTATCGTATCTCAACGATAACTTTTATTTTTTTTTACATTTATTATTTTATAAAATTTATATATCTTCATTACATATTTATTTATATGCATTTCATATGTATTTCGCATTTATATTTATTTGCGTACAATTGTCCTCAGACATTTATTTAACTAAGCAATATTCAAAGCAATTTAACATTTCATCATTCCTGCACGATATATCGTGTCCTTGATTGCTTAATTGCAACGGGAGATTTGCAGCTATTTTAATTGTTCGTAGTTTAACATTTTAAATTCAAATTGACATAAAATTTTCGATTATTTATGCATTTTACTTATTTTTTGACATAAATTTTGTGCCATTAATGACTAATCATAAATATTCTCATTTTCAGCTCATTTCTATTTTTCACTTAACTATGTCTTATAATTTTTAAGCCTCAAGAATCTTCGAATATTTAACATTTCCTGCCTGCCTTTGTAAACAATATCAAGCTTACTGGACTTACCTTTTACAACAATGCTTCAACCAGCATCGATTCATCTTTCATCTACCTAATTAGGTAACATTATTTGATTCTAATTTTACACATCATTTTTGCACATCATTTTTGCAAAAACGCATTTTTGCACATCATTTCTGCACTACATTTTTGCACATTTAATTTTTGCACATCATTTGCATACATTATTTTTGCATAATTTTGTTTTTATCTCATGTAAAACATATTTGACTTCATTATGATTTATATTCTATGCATCATTATTTTATATAATTTTTTAAAACAAATTTTTGTACAACTATTATTAATTACTTTGAAATCCATACACTTTTCATTTTTAAAACATCTCCTTCACTATTCATTTCAAAAATTTCATATCTTTATCCATTTTTCATTTTTAAAATTCTTTCATTACCTGATCATTTTTCCTTTTAATTCAGTTTGACTTGTTATTTTTATCTCTCTTTCATTTTACAATTTTTTAAGAACCGATTATCAGAAAATTTTGAATTCCTAAATATTTCTGATCTTTTGAAAAAATTTGAATCAGGCTTATTTTCATTTTGTTCATGAATGTCACTTTCATTTGTGTTCGGAATTTGTATCTCATTTAACAACTTTAATTTTTGAATAATATATTCTTTGTATTTGCTTTGATTTTCAACTACTTCTGAATTTTTTTTTAACATCATCATTTTCATTACCATTTTCATTACTGTCCCTTATTATATTATCATTCTCATTTTGAATACTTTTGCTAGCATTACATGAATTTTGCATTTTTTGAAAATTAACATTTTCATTTTCATTTTGAATATTTTTCACAAACATTTGAATTTTGCATTTCTTAAAAATTAATATTTTCATTCTCATTTTGAATATTTTTACAATCATTTGAATCTTGCATTTCTTAAAAATTAATATTTTCATCAACCAAAGCATCCATTATTTTATTTTCATTTGAATTTTGCTTATCATTAGCACGATTTTTATTTCCATTTTGAAGTCCTTGAAAATTAACACTTTCATTAGCCAAAACATCTATTATTTTATTTTCATTTGAAATTTGAGTATTTCCACCTCATGATTTTTATTTTGACTTTGAATTTCTTCAAACATTTTATTTTCATTTGCATTATGTACTCTTTGAAACTTAACATTTTCATTTTGCATATTTGCCAGATCAATATTTTAAAAATCCTTATCAACTTTTTGATTTCGCATAATTTTAATACCAATATCTTCACTTCTATGCTGAATATTTTTATTCGTATTTTGAACATTTTCAATTTGTACACTTTGTACAGTATAACATTTTTTTGATTGAATATCGATTATTTCACCGTTACCGTTATATTTATTTTCACTTTGTACCTTTTGTGCCATATGACAATTTTTTGCGTGAATCTCCTTTATTTCACTCTCTTTGTTATAATTTTCCATCAAATCTTCCGGACTTTGTACATTTTGTTCTATATAACATTGGGTAGCGTAAATTTCAATTAGTTCATCTATCATGCTATATTTATTTCTAATGATCAATTTAATTTTTTTTCAAGTTCTATTACTCAAAAGGATCCCTGAAATCTATCTTGTAGCATATTGGGTTTATTTTCCTCTTTCAAAAATATGGTATCTCCGATTTGCATTTCTTCATTAGTAATTCTTTTGAAATTTTTAACCACTCCTACTTTCATAATTTTATTTAACGTAATTTTAACCTTCTTTTGATTACGTATTACAATATCAATGTTATTATTTTTATTACGGTTCGAATAATACCAAATAGAAAGAATGATTTTGAGAGTTTTGTGGGGATAAAGATCACCTCTTTATCCGAAATTTCCTGATCAACCTCGAATTTTTCTGCTATCAAATGACCTGGCTGCAAAGCAATCCTGTGTGCGAGTGGGACATAGACCTGGACGTCAATATTTCACTCTTTCTTAACACATTCCTTTTCAGTAAAATCATTAATCTTTTCATTTTTAGGAAAACTGTCATTATCGACCTGTGCCATTTTTGACTGTCACAATATTCATTTTTAGTATTTTCATTAAATCTAAATATGTATTTTTCTTTAACTCGTGTGACAATTGGCTTTTTCGCATTAGTCACAGTTTTAAAATCATTTTCTCTATCAACATTTTTATTATTTTTATCACTTGAAGAAGTATAGTCATTAACATGGCTACCTTCAAGAATTTTAGTATCAATTTGCGAAACTTTACAACTAGTTTCCTTAATTTGAATTTCAACATCATCTTTATCTTCAGTTTGAGCCGATTTTGAGTTTATTTTATTGATGTGCTCATCATTTAAATTTATTTTCGCATTGCGCGCATCATTTTTTATTTTTGTTAAATTCTTTAACTCCTGCATTTTCATTATTTGTCAGGACTTTATTTATGTTATCTTCTGCACATGTATTTTCTTCAATTTTGTTCTTTTTATTATTCTTTGCCTCATATTTCAGGCATTGGTCAAACTGCTTATCGAATCGACACCATTTAGGATGAGTTTTTACAGCTGCAATATCAAAGACCTGGATCTTCGGCCAGGGTACATAGGTATTTTTTTGCATGCTTTCTATACTAATTATGTTTTCTCTGTGTTTTTTCTTTTTTTTGTATGCAATTTTGATTTGATTTAAAATTGGGATCCAAGCTTCGGGTGCGAACCTCCCTTTCATAATTTTGTACTTCATTTAAGTCTTCATTATTTTTGTAACTCGACATTTTATTTCGCGTTTGCGATTTTTCTCCTCTCGATTGGGACTTTGGTCTATTTTTAAATTTTCACTCGGCCAAAGCCAGTCCATCACTTTAAATATCCGCGATTTTGACTGACGGCAAGGTTTCTTTCTCGTCTTTGAAACCTTTATTTTGCAAACGTTTGGGTATTTGACCTTTCATTTCGTTCCATATTTCTTTCTCTGAATCCGCTATTTTGCGTGTTACAAAATCCGTTACTTTGCTTTTCCTAAATTCACTTCTTTTATTCCCATATTTATGTTCTCCAAAATTTTTTTGTGAGTTTTGGTTATGCCAACAGGTAGCAAAGTAGTGCCTTTTTTCCTCATCCTATGCAATATATAATTACATTTTCTGATTTTTCATGCCTTTCATATTTTAATTGCAGAGATTTAAATATTGAATTTTGTAAATGCCTTTCCATTTTTTTAATATTAAAATTTCTGCCCATATTTTCATTGGGATAAATCTCATTAACTTCTGTACTGTCGCAATCCTCAAAAATTTTTCTCCAAGTGCTCCGTGTATTCCACAGCCTTTTCAAAATCATATGTATTCAATTTCTTAATTTCAAATGCCAGATCTTGTCTTAAAGCTTTCATACATTTTGAAAACATTAAATTGTTCCTTATTTCATACATTTCATATATAGAAAAATATGCTTTGCGATGAGATAGAGACTTCAAATTTGTTGTATAGGTAAATAGTTCGAAAGGAAGAAATTGTGCAATTTCAAATTTCCAATATTTGCTACTTTAGGGGGTGTCGTTCACTAAAATGTTCGATTTGCCGGATACATTAGAAGCGACTCCTCTAAAATGGCATAGAGACTTGAAATTTGGTATATGAGAATTCGATACAAAAACCCAAATTGAATAGAGTTTTTCAAAAATATTCATTAAGGAGATGATCCCCAGGAAATGATCGAAAGGTGAAATGATAAGGAACATACTTCGGGATGAGATATAAACTTTAAATTTAGTAGACGGGTAGATAGTTCGAAAGGAAGAAAGTGTGCAATTTCAGTTTTCAAACATTTTCTATTTTAGAGGGGTGCCGCAAACCAGAATGTTCTATTTTCAGAATAAAGGAGTAACGACTCTTTTAAAATATGACAGAGGCTTGATATGGGCTATTAATCTGATGAAAATGAGTCAATTATCTGATTGAAAACGCAAGAATAGAGTTTTTTAAAAAATGTTCTTTTAAGGGCCGAAAACATTCGAAAGGTAAAATGAAACAAAAATAAAGTTTTGTGATGAAAGAAACTTCAAATTTAGTGTATGGGTTCGAAAGGGAGAAAGTGTGCAATTTCAAATTTCCAGTATTTTCTATTTCAAAATGTGTCGCACATCAGACTGCTCGATCTTGCGAGCAAATGCAAAACGCTTTCTATAAAATGCGATATAGGTTTGAAATTAGGTGCATTTGATAAAAAAAGTCAAAAAGAAATTAAATATCCCATTATACTGTAAGATAATGTACTGCACAGTACATACCCTACTGTACAGCACGTTATCTTACAGTAACTTCGAACGCGGTTGCCGGGAACTTAAAGGTGAAAAAATAATTTAGCCAAAGTTGAATCTTGTTGCTCGCGCAAAATTCCACATTGGAGGAATGCATATATTTACGGCATAAGTAATCGAAGGTTAACATGTTTCTTGGCTTGAAAAGAGATGTATTTAAAAGAAAACAATTTGTTTTTTTCATGAATTTTCTTTTTTAGTAATTTATTATATATATTTCTAATTTTAGATTCTATATTTTTTTCTCATAGAGATCTTCAAAAATATATCATGCAATGTTCCAAATTGTGAGACCAGATTTGAGATAAAATTTAGCGGAGACAGTTTTATGTTCTTTATTTATTAAGGTTGTAATGTTGTAAAAAGTCGGGTCCTTATGTCTTCTGCCATTGTCCAACATTGCAGCCTTAATAAATAAAGAACATAAAACTATTTCCGCTAAATCTTATCTCAAACTTGGTCTCACAGGAACATGTGGTTTAATTATTAAATTGATTACAATAATTATCATATTATTTCGGAGTAGATAGGACATGTGAGATTGGTCATGGGATATCGGACATGTGAGACAAGTAAGTTATTATTACCAAGATGTTTTATGACATGCTGAAATAATTAATTTTCACATACCTTCAATACTGCATCTGCTCATTTCGTTTAAGTCTAAATCAGGACATCTCTTGTGATCTCTCTGTGGAATCTCTGTGGAACACACTCTTACGGAATCATCATGGCATTCAGCTGAATTTTCTCCACTAATCTTTCTGGCTATATGTAGCTGAAAACTTCTCTACTGCATCTATACGGATATAAATCTATTACTAAGTCTTTCTGTTGTCTAATCTGTGAATATATCGAAGGCGTGCATATCCTTTCTGGAACCTCTTGGTTGCCGCCCCTTTGCCTGAGGTCTGTAACACCTCTTTGGCTCTGATTGACAGACCTTAGGGCAATGCGATCAGACATCATCCATATTGTTCAACGCTTTTAGCCAATCTCGTGGCTACACCTTAGCCTCTTACGATTATAGCCTAATTAACCTCTTATTTCAAAGTGCTGTAAAAAATGGTGTCCTTATGTCTGCTGCCATTGTCCAACTTTACAGTCTTAATAAATAAAGAACATAAAGCTGTCTCCGCAAAATCTTATCTCAAATGTGGTCTCACACAAATAATGAATAATACAGAATTTTGCTTTCGAAAAGTTTCGTATTGAAAGAATGTCTATGCGCACGGCACAAGTAATCGAAAGTTAACAGGTTTCTTAGCTAAAGAATGCCTGTTTTGTTTTAAATAAACAACTCGTCTGTTATTAAATATTATGTTTTAGAAATTTATTAGACACAGTTACGCACTCCGATTTTAGACTCTATATTATTTTCCACCATAGAGGTAAAGCACATTTTAAAATATGATATGCAATGTTACATATAATGATTAATACTGGATTGTGCTCGTAAAAAATTATATGTATTGAAAGAATGTCTATATGTACGGCATAAGTAATCGAAAGTTAACAGGTTCTTTTAGCTAAAAAAATAACTGTTATTTTTTATATAAACAGCATGCATTTTCTAAAATTTTCTATTTTAGAAATTTATTATACACAATTACGCACTCCGATTTTAGAGTCTATATTTTTTTCACATAGAGGTACATTTTTTTAAAACATATTATATAATGTTACAAATAATTTATTAATACTCTATTGCAAGTAACTTAATAAATTTTACTACGCGGCTCATAAAACACTAAAACAAAATTTCCGCAGCATTTAACGCCGCAAGAGATAAATGAGAGTAAATATTAGGTACAATGAACAAACATAATTAATGCTTGTTTTCTGAGAGAAATCATTATAACCTCTTTAATAAGTATAAAAAAAACTTAGAAGATATACATATGTTAAAATAGTTATATACAGATTTTTATAAGCAAATTAAACAATTTGTATTTTATTTATACAGGGTGTCCCAAAACGTTTGAAACACGCTATAGTACTTTATATGTTGGAGACAAGTGGGCAATGTAAAATGCGAAAGTGTTGAAACTAAGGTAGGAAATAAGACTACGTTAATGAAATAGTCCTCGCATTAATTTTGAAAAAGTTACACTTGTTAAATTTTTATACGATCCTCTTAGACAAATTTGGTCAATCAGAAAATTTGTATTTTAAATGCAACAAGATCATTAAAAAATCTCAAATTTGTATCTTCAAAATCAACTGAATGATGATAAAAGAAAAAATCTGACTTTTGCCACTTTTCCGTACCATGTAAAAGACTGTTTCATCAGTGAAAATAGGGATCATAAACAAATTGGCGATGAAAATTGTTTAGATCAAAAATACTTTAATATGAGTCAAAGGATTGAATCGTGAGCCTACGCGGAATTCGCAAAAATGTCTCCTATGTATTATCATCTAGTTTTATATTTTTTGTGATATGTCACAAATTTACATTTCTAATTTGATACATGGTCTCCATACACAATGTTCAATTTTCAATTAAATATAAATAGCTCAATCTTAAAGATGCATATATGAGGATTTTTTTAATGATCTTGTTGCATTGAAAATAAAAAATTTCTGATTGACCAAATTTGTCTAAGGGGGTCGTATAAAAATTTCAAAAGTATAACTTATTGAGAATTAATTGGAGGCCTATTTCATTAACGAAGTCTTATTTCCTACCTTACTCTCCACACTTTTGAAATTTACATTTCCCACTTATCTCCAACAGGTAAAGGATTAAAGCGCGTTACAATCTTTTTGGGACACCCTGTAGAGCGTTATGATGTTAGAGACATGTTCGCAAGGCAATGTGTATTCAGAGTTGATAGTGTAGCTGTGAATAATTTTTATGAGTAGTGAGGAAATTAACCCTCTAAGTTGCACTGACATAGACGATCGCATAGAGTATACAGGATACTACCCCAGAAAGTTCACCGTTTTTCAATTGAATGAGTTTCCCTCTATATTAATAAAAGTAGTCCTGGATGAAAAACACACAGGAAGAACTTTGCCAGATGTACTCCCAGAAAATGTGTCGTCCATTCGAAAAATGGTAATCGATGATAATTGCTGTACCCACCAAATGATACAGAAGGAACCTAACATTGGATTAACAGCTATACATAAAATTATTCATTTAGGACTTCATATGAAAAAACACGTTTGTCGTTGGGACGCCCATTATTTAACAGAACACGAAAAAGCGGAGCTTGTCGGAATCAGTTAAGAAACCCTAAAATTACTTAATGATGGTGCACACCGCATTATTTCTAAAATCATAACTGGTGATGAAACATACATACCGGTTTCTGATATATACGTATATATATATGTATATATATATATATATATATATATATATATATATATATATATATATATATATATATATATATATACTGCTGGCCATCCAAAATGCAACACCATGAAAGACAAGAGATATCAAAGCCAAATTTATTAGACAAAGAACATAAAGTACAAGGATGAATTGATTGGAAATACAGCACCGTTCGACGTGCGTAACACGAAGAAATCAATATTTTGTGCAGCCGCCACGGTTGAAAATACTACTGCTACACGCCTCGGCATTGAAAGAAAGAGACTTTTGATGTGTTCTTGGGGTATGTCAGTCCATACTGCTTCCACACGTTGCCAAACTTCATCTGTCGTAGCAGCTGGTGGTGTTTGCTGGGCCAATCGTTTGCCAATCATCAACCAGACGTGTTCAATGGGCGACAGATCTGAAGAACGGGCGGGCCAAGGGAGCAGTGGAACTTGGTGGGCAATGGAGAAATGCTGAACGATATGCGCCAAGTGTGGTCTTGCATTGTCCTGTTGAAACTTGGCCGCAGGCAAGCCTTGAAGGTAAGGTAAGACAACAGGCTCCAAAACTTCAGAAATGTAGCGGTGGCTGTTGAGTGTACCGGCAATGCGCATTAGGGGGGCACGGGAGTAAAATCCAATACCACCCCAAACCATAAAGCTAGGTGAAGGACCGCTTGTAGGTGGCGCTACTGGCGCACATGATTTGCATATGAATTAAAATTCTAATCATTTGCATGTTCTATCGAGGTCCACGTATGGTGCAAATTTCATGCTTGTTGCACGTTTCCTTCATACTGTTGCATTTTGGATGGCCAGCAGTGTATATACTACTGGCCATCCAAAATGCAACACCATTTAAGACAAGAGATATCAAAGCCAAATTTATTGGACAAAGAACATAAAGTACAAGGATGAATTTGATTGAAATACAGCCCCGTTCAACGTGCTGATCACGAAGAAATCAGTATTTTGTGCAGCAGCCATGGCTGACAATAACTGCTGCTACACGCCTCGGCATTGAAAAAAAGAGACTTTGGATGTGTTCTTGGGGTATGTCAGTCCATACTGCTTCCACATATTGCCAAACTTCATCTGTCGTAGCAGCTGGTGGTGTTTGCTGGGCCTGTCGTTTGCCAATCATCGACCAGAAGTAGTCATTGGGCGACAGATCTGGAGAACGGGTGGGCCAAAGGAGCAGTGGAACTTGGTGGGCACTGAAGAAATGCTGATCGATATGTGCCACGTGAGGTGTCGAATTGACCTGTTGAAACTTGGCCGCAGGCAAGCCTTGAAGGTAAGGTAAGACAACAGGCTCCAAAACTTCAGAAATATAGCGGTGGCTGTTGAGTGTACCGGCAATGCGTATTATGGGGGTGCGGGAGGCGCACATGATTTGCATATGAGCTAAAATTCTAATCATTTGTATTTCCTACCGAGTTCTACGTATAGTGCAAATTTCATGCTTATTGTATGCTTCCTTCATGGTGTTGCATTTTGGATGGCCAGCAGTGTATATATATATATACGTATATATATATATATATATATATATATATATATATATATACAGGGTGTTGCCTTGAAGTGGCGACAAACTGAGAGGGGTGATATTAGACATCAAGTAACAAAAATTGTCATAGAACAGGGCACGTTTAGTCAGTAAAAATCACAAAAGTTCTTATGAAGGGTGTGACGTCGAGTGGGACTAAAAGGCCAATAATAAGTAGAAAAGCCATTTACTTGACAAAACGATTACAACATACCCTGTTCTGTACAAAACAAAGTACAACAATAAATACAAAATAAGTACAAAAAAGTAAAATAAATAAGTATCGAAACCATTTACTTGACAGCATGATTACAATACAGCCTGTGAAAAGCACAGTTCAATGTCAGAAAGGAGACGAAGAGAAATTATTACAGGAGCAATTCGAAGTTGCGGCCACGAATGTCATTGCACAGCCGACAGCGACAGAGTAACGATTGTGGGACGCGCCCAAAGATACCGGGTTTACTGGCGATATCTACCACAGCAACGTCAACCCGTTCTATGAGATCCTGCAGTGTCTCCACAGGCGTCTGATACACGAGTGATTTAAGGGGATTAATCAGCAGGTTCGACGCATTCAATCCACATCCCGGCATGTATGTAGCATGGATGTGGTTAGTACCACAATGGAAAAACTGCTGGTGCACCATCATGCATGAACCACATGTTCTGCAGCACTGTAGCCGGTACATCCTGCAGCAAATCCAGGAGGACGTGCTACAGGAAAACAAGGTACGTCGCGAAATTGAGGCGTTTGTGCAGAAGGTACGGTTCCAACAGATTATCTCCGAGGATCCCTGCCCATATGCTGACACTGAACTTGCTTTGAACTTTCGAGGGGACAGTGGTGTGCGGAATTTTGGAGGACCATATATGTGCATTGTGTGTGTTGACCACGTCTTCTCGCGTAAAGTTGGCTTCACCCGAGAAAAAAACAGTGGCGATAATTGTGGATTATTTCGTGTGCCATCAAGCATCCAGCGCACGAACTCTATCCGAAGGGGATAATTGTTTTCTGCTAGGACTTGTACCTTCTGCGTGTGGAAGGAGTGCATCTCTTCAGCATTCCAAACATTCCACACTACCTCGTGCCGAACACACAGTTCAGCTGCAACCACCTGTGGTCTTGTCGATGGAGAACTTGTCGGCAAAACGTTGCAATATTCGTTGTTTCACTTCAGGTGTGCGCACATTGCGCTGTTGTCCTACATCAACCTTGCTACTTGGAAGTATCACGTCTCCCGTAGTCATCGATCGATCTTCGTGAAGGTAGTGTGGCGCGGATAACGTCTCCTCAGATATTGCCCTTGGTAGATCCGCTGTGCTAGGCGTCCATTACCACCTACTCGGCCGTAAATCAGATGCATGTCCGCATATTCCTCGTTCGTGTAGTCAGACATGCTGTTTCCGAATGAAGTTGTAACGCCCGAAAAGCCCGCTGATCAAAGCTTGTTCGCTGCTTTTATTTTCCCCACAGAAATGGGAAAGTTGCATAGAGAGGGTTTCTTCTTCTCGACCGCGCTGTATGTGAAGGGAGGAACGCATATGTGTTTGCTTCAAGGCAAGATGGCAGCTGCAAAGTAAGTGCTACACGTGGCTATCAGTGCTCATAAACCAGCGCATTCGTTTTGCCACGCTACTTATGTCAGGTACGGTGAGCCAGCCAATCCATGAACGACGAGAAGTCAGAGATCAACCGACAACCTTTTCCCCTGTTCTCTCGACGTTTATTTTTGCGATTTTCACTGACTAAACGTGTTTGAGATATGTTCTATGGCAATTTTTGTTCTTCTTGATGTCTAATATCACCCTACTCTGTTTGTCGCCACTTCAAGGCAACACCTTTTGTATATATATATATATATATATATATATCAGAAACATGTAATAATAAAAATTATGTAATAATAAAAATACTAAAAAGGAAATTCAAGTAATATTAACATCACCATAGAAGCAAATTCACGGCCATAATACCGATAAGAGAATAAAACAGCACAAGCCCAAATTCGATGATTAGTCAGAGTTAACTTCCTTCTCAGGTCTGAGTATTTAACTCTAACTAACCCAAACACATGCCTGTTTCAGATAAAGCAATAGTACATTACTATAAATACTCCGACCCAGACTACAGGCATAATATATATATATATATATATATATATTTGCAGATGTAAATTTTATTTCGGAAAAGGAACTATTTAAAATAGTTTAAATCGGGAAACGTCTGACAATATTTAGAAAAGACAAATAGCAGTTGTGTCATTGCATTGCAAATGCTGAATGAGGTTGAATTAATCAACCTCATTCTGCATTCTGAGGACTTCAATTTGTTCGGATTAGATAAATTTTATTATATTTTATTATTTTCAAATGAAATCGCGTAACAGAATAACGCAAATCTGAATAATTATTGCTAATATTTGAATAACAATGCGACTCAAAAGCTAATTTTAATATGTTATATAGAATTCTTGAAACTCATTTGATTGAAACGCGATACACAAAGATATCGAATGTTGTTTAATACGTTACTTGTTTATTTAGCTGTAATTTTGATTGTGTGAATTAAATTTTGACACAAAAATTTCACTGCTCAACTAATTATTCCAAGTGCAAAATAATGGAATATAGAATTCAGATTTCCTGCTGAACTCTTTTAATATATTGAGTATTTTAATAATATACATATATTAGGTAATAACCTTTTGGGAAAATGTAGTATTTCTTACAAATATTATATAGCTGTATCCTCGGAAAGTTTTTAAACACACAGATAAATTTGCGAGGACAGATCCATGAAGGTACACGTTAGATATATGTATAGTTAAGTGACCATGCCTGATCCTATAGATGTAATTAGAACGCCTCTAGGATGAGAATTTTAAAAGTTAGGATAACTATCTCGGAAAACAAAGAGAAATAGGCTAAAAAAGTTAATCACAAAGATTTATAGGATTGTCTAATTCTTCTTCTTTGACCCAGATCGTCCAAACTACCAGAAAGATAAAAGTTACAGCCGGGAAGTGCCACCCAATTTAGACTGTAACCCGGTGGGGGAGGCGTCCACAGGGCCCGTACCTTCCTTTCCTTACCACCAATCCCCCGGAAGGACTTACGGTCCCACATGTTTAACGTGATCGTGCTACGCGTGAACTCGGCGGCAGTTTTGGCAATGGCGGGAATCGAACCTGGGTCGACCGAGTGCAATTCCCGTAAGCTAACCACTGGACTGTCGCGCCATTGGGATTGTCTCATTAAAAGGAATCTAAACAAATTATAAACGAAGGGAGGAACAATATGGGTGGCAAAAATGCCAGTCATATTTAATTGGTTGATGGGTCACGCCATAGCTATTTTTAAACATTGCGGAAAGATGTACTGATCGCATGCTAATAATAAAAATCACATTCTATTCATCTGTGTGACAATAATCAGGGTTAGGGAGTCCACTTCGACAAGTCCACTTCAGCAGTCTTGCAATTACGTCTCAGGAGGTCGACGTTAAAGTGTTTGCGGGACAGTACGAATATCAATGGTTCGATTTAGGTTTGGGGCAGCAAAAATATTAAATTACTCTTGCATTACCCTGTAAGTTAGTGCAAAGATATCGAAGGTCTGAAAGAGACCCTAGTACGACTAGCACGGATTCAGTACACTCTGGCATACTGAACGCAGATTTTAAATAGGGAGGGCAATGACCACGTAGGAAAATAACTCGGATGATTGAAATAGCAGCAAGAAATTAATCTGCTGTTATCAAAATAGCAAGATGTGGTCAGTCAAATCGCCAATTGCGCATCAATCTGACATTGGAGGCTGGAGAATGCGATATCGACAATAAGACCGTGTAATTCCATCAGAATAACTCAACGATCAGTACATAAATCCGTGGCCAGTACATAAATCCGTGTTTCAACGTACAGCAACTCTCTTTACACCACTAGCTTCCCATACATGTAAAGGTTTTTTGCTTTAGAAACCTTAAAAATGACTGCAATTCGACAATGATCATATTGCGTAAAATAAATGTATTGTTTAACAGTTTTATTCTTGAGTAGTATTTCAGCATGACTAGTATACACTTTTAAAAATGGAGTTGCAATTTTTAAAGTATGTTTCATTCTATTTGACAATGTGCATACTGCTTAACGTCGGAAAAGGCATCTTAATCAAAAATTGGCTAAGTTAGATTCTGTCCCTAAGTAAATACTGTCGGTGTGCACAATTTAAGCATTTTTGGTGAAAGGAGGGACGTCTGAAGGGACAGGTATGACTTTTCAACCCCTCCATTTCATCCGTTCCCGTCGGAGAAGGTGTTCCATTCTCGCTGTATCCTGATACTATATGCACATATTCCATCTTCTCAGTCATCTTGATGATTATTTGCGGCCTGGGGTCTGGAAAGGTTTTTTATCCTCCTCTGTTTCTCCGATCCTGGAGAGGGAAATCAAGTATCCGTTTCCGTTAAGATCTCTCTCGTGGTTAACACTATATATAAGTACACATAGATTCAAACTTCAAGGACCCCGGACGGGTTATGGACATTCTTTTAACGCTATACACGTACTCAATACTCTCTCATGCAATACTTTTCAAACATTCCTTTCCATTTTTTTTTCTTGTGAATCAAAATCCCGTCTCTGTTAACATGTGTCAATGTCTGATACTACAAGTATGCAAAGATTCAATCATCTAGATCACCTGGGGCTTCATCAGAGTCTCCAGAAAAATTCTCGACCCCCCCCTCCTCTAGTTTTCTTCCCTTATCCTTTGTGCATTTATTTTCAAGCATTTGCTTAGTTAAAGAATTTTAGATTAATATATAATTACTATATTTTCATACTTCTTCCATTAGGGTAAGATTTTAATAGAATATCTCCAATTTTTTATCAAGTTCTCATCTTTTTACTTATAATAAAGAGACCTTAAAAATATTGGCATTAATTAATTGATTATTTCGTACAGAATAAGAAAATCGGGGTTTATGGTTTTTCACTTTAATCGTTTTCTAAATGATCGTGTGCTCCTTATCATTTGGTTTGACCGACGATTTAAGTTAGGTTATCTTTACGTATTTGTCATAGTAGTTTGAAAATATATATTTTTAAGTTGTTTAACATTTTGTTTTGAGAATATGCAATATATCTCGTGCGTCTTATAGATAACGTGTTCCGTACTTAAATGAAGTTTAATGTTTAAAATATTCTACTAAATGATGGAATATATTTACATTTTCTTATCTTAATTATGTTGTAAATAATTAACATTTATGTGCATTACTTTCGTCATGATGTGTTAGGGGAAAGTATGGCGATAGTGATTTGGACTTCAGCCCATTGATAGATATGCCATATATTGTTGATTTTCCGTACCACTTTATAGATATGCTTTTAGTAGTAGATTGAGTGAACTATTTTATGGAATCGATGTAGCCTAAGAAAAGTATGGCGATCATTATTTTATTAGCAAGAGTTTTTTCCCATTTTGTATCAAAGGTAGATATAAGAAATTACTTTTGCCGGTCTGTGGGTGTCAAATCGTCAGCCTGTCGCAATATCGAAAATCTGATGTGAACAACACCTGACGTTCCTTATGTAATGAATGTACTACTTTTACAGTAAAAAAATAGGTTTTTCTTATAGTAGATATTATTTCTAAGATATTGAATTTTCGACAGTCGTCATTTCCATTGATTTAGCGTCATTTTCATCAATTTAGCGAGATTTTCGTTAATTTCGCAACATTTCAAAAAGTCGCCAAGTTGGCGACATTCCGTCAAATTCGTCGCTAAAATCATGCCAAGCGTTATGGACGGATAAATAATTTATTCTTATAGCAGATAAGTTACTACTGGCGTTCAAATACAAACGTATTACTCAAAGTATCTTTTCTCATGAATGGAACGAGCTAGATCCACGAGAATGATGTCACCAAATTTATCGAATGATATTACATAAGAAAAATGAACATTTTTCTCAACAGTTAATATTTTATTTTAATTTATGGGATTTTTTGATAATTTCTTTGAAAAATGTGCAATATCTCGAGAACGGTTTATGCTAGCGTTCTAAAATTTATGTCAATCGTTTTCTAATGAAAACATAAGAAATATCTATTTGCGTAACTTTATTAAAGGTTTTGATTTTTTGATGATTTCTTCCAACATCCATTCGAAAATTTAGGGGGGTTCTGAACATTCGATTACGTTTACAAACAATAGGCTTCCAGTATTCACGGATTGCGATGTTTGTAATAAATTTCATTCGAATCGGTCCATTCGTTCGTGAGATATCGTCTCCACAGACTCACTGACACACACACACACACATTCTTTCACACACACACACACACACACATATATATATATATCACCTCAAAAATGTTTGATTCGTGATCAAGGATGCTTGAAACGTACTCTCCCGTCGAAAACTCGAATTCGAAATTTCGACACCGTCACAGTACTTTCCGTATACAATATGTATGTAAGGAAAGTAAAAACAAATGAAGCAATTTGCAACGAATTTTGGTGGCAAGATTATAAATTATGTATGTAAAAAATATAACAAATTTCGAAAAATGTACATTGTTTAGCTATAAAACTAGATTTTGTCAACAAAGTTTTGCCAAAAATGTTTTCCCAACAAGGTTTTCCCTTCGTAGTATTGGAAACCCTGAAGCGATTTAGATAAAATTTAGGTGGTATACTAAGTGCCTAGTCTAGACGTGAACACTGACAAAATTTTGAAAATATTATATTAGCTACAAATCACAATGCTCTCAAAATCCCCACTGATGTAATTTATATGCAATACTACGTATATTACTTTCCTTATATACATAATATATAAGAAAAGTATTGTGACGGGGTCGAAAATTCGAATTCGAGTTTTCGACGGGAGAGCACGTTTCAAGCGTCCCTGATCACGAATCAATCATTTTTGAAGTGATGTCTGTGTGTGTGTGTGTGTGTGAAAGTATGTGTGTGTGTGTGTGTGAAAGTGTGTGTGTGTGTGTGTGTGTGTGTGTGTGTGTGTGTGTGTGTGTCTGTGTGTGAGTCAGTGAGCCTGTGGAGACGATAACTGACGAACGAATGGACCGATTCAAACCAAATTTGGTACAAAAATCACGATCCGTATACACTGGAAGCCTATTTTTTTCATACGCAATCGAATGTTCAGAACCCCCTAAATTTTCGAATGGAATTTTGAAAAAATCGTCAAAAAATCAAAATCACTAATAAAGTTACGCAAATATATATTTCTTATGTAATTTTTCATTAGAAAACGATTGACATAAATTTTAGAACGCTAACATGAACCGTTCTTGAGATATTGCACATTTTTCAAAAAACTTATCAAAAAGTCATATAAAATAAAAAAAAATATTTCCTATTGAGAAACAAGTTCGCTTTTCATATGCAATAGCATGCGATAAATTCGGTGATCTCATTCTCGTGGATCTAGCTCGTTCCATTCATGAAAAAAGATATTTTGAGTAATACTTTTGTATTTGAACGCCAGTAGTCATTTATCTGCTGTAAGAATAACTTATTTCTTCGTCCATGACGCTTGGCGAGATTTTGGCAACGAATTTGGCGGAATGTCGCCAACTTGGCGACTTTTTGAAATGTTGCCAAATTAGCGAAAATCTCGCCAAATGGATAACAAGAACGATCAATCATGCTTAAATCATTGATTATGAAACACTTCCAACTTCAATGCAATTTTATTTAAACAAGTCTAAAATGCAATACATTCCTCGGTAATATTATGAAACTTATCACAATGCTGCATTAATTTATTATATTTGAAAACTTAAACCCTTATCGAAAAAAATGAACTTCATTCAAATGACGGCATTGAAATATAAATTGCCTGGTTTAAACATCTCTAAAATGTTATACATTCCTCGGTAATAGTTTTAGAATTATCATAATACTACGATAATTTATTATATTTGAAAACTTCATCGCAAACAACTGAAATTAATTCAAATGACGTCATAGAAAAAATAACACGCCTGGATCTCTCTATAAAAACAGGATTTCATTCATAACTTTCTCCCATTCATTTCATTCATCACAATACTATAATAATTTATTTTATTTAAACATTTTTGTTAAGACCATGGAGCTACAAAAAATTAAACTCTATGCTTGAAACTTCATCGAATAATATCGTTCTTCTCTTTATGAAATCAATTAATATTTTATTCATATCAGTCATGCAGACTCCAGGGACTAAATTATTTTGTGTTAAAAAAATATAGGAATTCTAATACAACTCATTCTATATATTTTGCTGTTTATATTTTACATAGGTGAAAAATAGGCTTAGTTGTAGAAATAATCAAATTTAGATGAGCATTTAAACTCAAATATATTGTCATTGCGTTGTTTCAGTATGTAAATGCACAGAATTTAAGCAAAAATAAAGTAGTTTTAGGACGGATACAACACTCACTATGAATTAAAAAGAATTTAAGAAAATCACGATTTTGAAACAAGATGGATGCCATATATCATTTTGAAGTGGGTCATGTGATCGTTTCATATCATGGTCATGTGATCGTTTCATATAAGAGGTGTAATTATTATTTTAATTTTTATTTAAAAAATTACTGTATATATTTCGCTGAATTTTTTTTTATATATTTTATGGAACAATTTGAATATTACATAAAATTTTCGAAGCAATTTGTGAATTTTAAATCCGCTTAAAAAATGTTTGAAAAATTAGGTCCCATAGGGCTCAATATATTTCATTTTTTCGACCCGGGTTCAATCCAAAACTAATTGGGTGATATTATTCATTTATATTCCCATAGGTTCTACAGACCGTCTGAACAACATACTATAATTTCATTTTGATTAAGTCATTTTTACGGCAGTTATCGTGCTAACGGACAAACAGACAGACGATAGACAGACAGACAGACAGAATGAACAAAGTCATAAACAATTTTCAACTTTGTTTTAAAGTGTTAAAAAGGACGCTAAATCAATGAAAATGACGACCAATTGTCCAAAATTCAATATCTTGGAAATAATATTAATATCTACTATAAGAAAAACCTATTTTTTTACTGTAAAAGTAGTAATTTCATTACATTATATAAGGAAAGTCATGTGTTGCCCACATCAGATTTTTTTTTATATACATAGGGTGTTCACATATTTTTGTAACGATTTTGAAAAAATATATATACAAACAAAGATAAGAAATTTTTTTTTTAATATGTTCAATCTGATACCCCTTTTGTTGAACTATCATATTGCATCTTGATTTCTAAGATAAAAGCGCTTTTCTTAAAATATCAAGGTTGACTTTTTTCCTCTCCTCCACCACTATCTTCCAGAGACCAACCAATGTTTTGGGATGCCGCTTCTAAAGAGCTTGTTTTAAGTCCAAATGCATAGCAATCAATAGGGAACAGGTCGGGGAACTTGGGTGGGATGCATATAAATGGAATAGCCTCAATTCCGGTTTCATTTCTCATTTTTAAAAAAAATATATAGCAGTAGATTTAGAGGTATGTCTGGTAGCCTTATTTTGATGGAACTTACCACAGTTAAGATTGTTTTGGTAAAGTGATGGAATGTCTTTTTTGAAAACAGGTGTTAAAATATATTTCTGATAGTAATCCGAGATAATTTTAACATTTTTTCTACCTTCCTTATTTTAAGTTGTCTGTAATAAGAGAATCCAGCAAAAACCATAAAATCTTTAGCAAAACTTTCTTTGTTTTCTATGAACCAACCTTTGTTGGGTATGCATTTTTTACCTTCTTCCCAGTCAAATGCAAACTTTGACGTTTCTTTCCTTTTTAACACTTTACAACAAAGTTGAAAAGTGTTTATGACTTTGGTCATTCTGTCTGTCTGTCTGTCTGTCTGTCTGTCCGTTAGAACGATAACTGCCGTAAAAATGACTAAATCAAAATGAAATTTTAGTATGCTGTTCAGACGGTCTGCAGGACCTATGGGAATATAAATAAATAATATCACCCAATTAGTTTTGGATTGAACCCGGATTGAAAAAATGAAATACATTGAACCCTATGGGACCGACTTTTTCAAACATTTTTTAAGCGGATTTAAAATTCACAAATTGCTTCGAAAATTTTAGGTAATATTCAAATTATTCCATAAAATATTTAAAAAAAAATTCAGCAAAATATATTCAGTAGTTTTTTAAATAATGCTTACACCTCTTATATGAAGCGACCACGTGACCATGATATGAAACAATCACATGACCCACTTCAAAATGATATATGGCATCCATATTGTTTCAAAATCGTGATTTTTTTAAGTTCTTTTTAATTCATATTGAGTGTTGTATCCGTCCTAAAACTACTTTATTTTTGCTTAAATTCTGAGCATCTACATACTGAAACAACGCAATGACAATATATTTCAGTTTAAATGCTCATCTAAATTTGATTATTTCTACAACTAAGCCTATTTTTCACCTATGTAAAATGTAAACAGCAAAATATATAGAATGAGTTGTATTAGAATTCCTGTATGTTTTTAACACAAAATAATTTAGTCCATGGTGTCTGCATGGCTGATATGTATGAAATATTAATTGATTTCATAAAGAGAAGGATGATTTTTTTCGATGAAGTTTCAAGCATAGAGTTTAATTTTTTGTAGCTCCATGGTCTTAAACAAAATGTTTAAATAAAATAAATTATTATAGTATTGTGATGAATGAAATGAATGGGAGAAAGTTATGAATGAAATCCTGTTTTTATAGAGAGATCGAGGCGTGTTATTTTTTCTATGACGTCATTTGAATTAATTTCAGTTGTTTTCGATGAAGTTTTCAAATATAATAAATTATCGTAGTATTATGATAATTCTAAAGCTATTACCGAGGAAAGTATAACATTTTAGAGATGTTTAAACCAGGCAATTTATATTTCAATGCCGTCATTTGAATGAAGTTCATTTTTTTTTATGAATGTTTAAGTTTTCAAATATAATAAATTAATATAGTATTGTGATAAGTTTCAAAATATTACCGAGGAATGTATTGAGATTAGAGATATTTATATAAAATTGCATTGAAGTTGGAAAGTGTTTCATAATCAATGCTTTAAGCATGATTGATCTTTCTTGTTTAATTTCGATGTAGTTTTTGAGATATTATGCTTTTTATGCACTTCTGAAGTGAACATTTTTTTTTTGTATCGACACGTCTAGAGACTCCTCTGTCTCGTACCGTAGCAACTACATTATACAAAAATATGGAATTTAGTACATTTGTAGAGAAATTATAGAGTAATAGGATGAAATAAACCGTTTGTGGCTTTAAACTTTAGTTTGGCATGAAATAGCTCGCCAAGCGAGATCATGATCAAGGTTATCATTACTTCGATTCCCTGGGCTATGAAAAATCCCTGTTTTTCCCTCCTGCGGAAAATAGGCAGGGATAGAAAATATATTTTTGAAAGTAGAATTTTTAGGAAAGATAGATATGATGCGTGCTCTGAGAGCCCAGCTAGTAGGAGGCGAAATTTCCCCAAGAGGATAGCGCGTGCGGTGCAAGTATCTTAGAAAAAACTATAGTATTCCCCTAGTATCTTAGAAAAAACTATTCTAACTATTCTAACATTCTCTGAAGTTGACTCAATAATTTGTAAATTTTTAAATACAATTGTAACAAGATGTAACTCTTGTTTCTGGGGTATATTAGTTACCTAATGTTTTTGAGTAAATACTGTACTCCATATGTAAATATTTGCCAAAGATGTGGTAAATTAATTACTAAGATGAGAAACTAAATAAAACCTCAGAAGCAGTGCACACATACTTCCTTAAATGTAATGTTAGGGACACGACAACAACAACAACAACTAAATAAAATCTAATAATAGAAATAGATATAAGGTTAAAAAAATTTATTTAGTATAAATTAACGTCTCTACCGTATCACTCGAGATAAATAGCTAGAAATATATACTAATTTTGCTTGAATAAACAGCTCAATTTTGCTACATAGGATAAATATGTCTTTATGTTCGGTATTAATAAGTGTGTCGTGACAGTAGTAAATAAATACTTGTTTAAAAACTAGTTATTAACCTCAAAAATTATAATACTAAAGAACGATATCTCTCTCTGATATACCGCATGTATTAAGGAAAAAGCAAAATTTCGTAATAATAGAAATGTTTCAAATCACTTTAATTATAGTGGATGCTAAATTATGTTTAAATGTAGAAAGCATTTTGGCAAAAATGACAGGAATATGTAACATTTCGCTAATTATGAATGACATCATATGAAAAGTAAATACATAAAAATCATAGCAAAATCAATAGTTTTACCTATCATGGGCCAATTGTTTCAGAAGCGATTTTATCAGCTCCCTATTATAAAAATTCCCAAAGCATGATACCTGAAGCTAATGCCATCTGATATAAAAACACCGCATAACAAACTTCTGAAGATACGGATAACTTGCAACACGCATTCATGTATTTTAGGATATATTTATGAAAGGACTACGTGATTTCGATCTCGTTCATGCTATAAAGCAAGAGCAGAAAATATTTCTAATAAATCTTGCGGCTTCTTACGAAGTAGTCAGATTTTTTTTAACACTTTACAACAAAGTTGAAAAGTGTTTATGACTTTGTTCATTCTGTCTGTCTGTCTGTCTGTCCGTTACCACGATAACTGCCGTAAAAATGACTTAATCAAAATTAAATTTTAGTATGTTGTTCAGACGGTCTATAGGACCTATGGGAATTTAAATGAATAATATCATCCAATTAGTTTTGGATTGAACCCGGGTTGAAAAAATGGAATACATTGAGCCCTATGGGACCTAATTTTTCAAGTATTTTTTAAGCGGATTTAAAATTCACAAATTGCTTCGAAAGTTTAGGCAATATTCAAATTGATCCATAAAATATATAAAAAAAATTCAGCGAAATATATTCAGTAGTTTTTTAAATAAAAATTAAAATAATAATAACACCTCTTATATGAAGCGATCACGTGTCCATGATATGAAACGATCACATGACCCAATTCAAAATGATATATGGCATCCATCTTGTGTCAAAATCGTGATTTTTAAAGTTCTTTTTAATTCATATTGAGTGTTATATCCGTCCTAAAACTACTTTATTTTTGCCCAAATTCTGTGCATCTACATACTGAAACAACGCAATGACAATATATTCCAGTTTAAATGCTCATCTAAATTTGATTATTTCTACTATTAAGCCTATTTTTCACCTATGTAAAATGTAAACAACAAAATATGTAGAATAAGTTGTATTAGAATCGCTGTAATTCTTTAACACAAAATCATTTAGTCCATGGAGTCTGCTTAGCTGATATGAATGAAATATTCATTGATTTTAGAAAGAGAAGGACGATATTTTTCGAAGAAGTTTAACGCATAGAGCTTACTTACTTGTAGCTCAATGGTCTTAATTTTTAAATAAAATAAATTATTATAGTATTGTGATGAATGACATGAATGGGGGAATTATTTATGAATGAAATGTTGCTTTTATAGAGAGAGCCAGGCGTGTTATTTTTTTATGACGTCATTTTAATGAATTTCAGTTGTTTTCGATGAAGTTTTCAAATATAATAAATTATCGTAGTATTATGATAATTCTAAAATTATTACCAAGGAATGTATCACATTTTAGAGATGTTTAAACCAGGCAATTTATACTTTAATGCCGTCATTTGAATGAAGTTAATTTTTTTCGATGAAGGTTTAAGGTTTCAAATATAATAAATTAATGTAGTATTGTGAGAAGTTTTAAAATATTACCGAGGAATGTATTGCATTTTAGACATGTTTAAATAAAATTGCATTGAAGTTGGAAAGTGTTTCATAATCATTGCTTTAAGCATGATTGATCTTTCTTGTTTATATATAAATCAAGAAATACAGTTTTAATTTAATTATCATTGCTTAATTCAGTAGCCAGCGGTTAGAACGGAATCCACATATAACCCTCAATTCGCTCACTGAGTGAAAGCCCGCTTGTTTTTTGCCTCAATTGGAAATACTGAAAAAAATCCTTAAAAGAGTGATAATGATCCCCCTCCCGCAAACAATTCCAAAAGTAAAAAATCTGATGTGGGCAGCACACGACTTTTCCTGCAGACTTATATACACGTTCATTTTATTTTAATTACATTTAATTCACTTTTAATTTAATTTTCGTTCCCATTTGGTAACTGGACTTATTTTCAACGGTGGCGTAGAGAAAATACGAAAAACCTAAAATATCTCGAGAACGGCTGGTCCTAGTGTAATGTGATTGGTCTTATTCTTTTCTTCGTTAAAAATTACGTGTAATACAATCATTTAATGGATATATTTGAGCATAGATAGTTTTTTATTTTAGAATTTGACGGTTTTTGCAGGCCATTTTGCATAAAAAGATAGATTATTTTTACCGAATCGTACCAAAATCTAATCAGAACCAGGATAACCCACAAGTGACTTATCACCCGAATTTTGTGAAATTCGGTCCATTAGTTTTTGAGCTAGAGTGGATACAATTTTTGCTAATCATTTCTCAAAAAAAAGGCGAGTTCTGTTAACCTGAATCGTACCCAAAATTAATCAGCACTAGATTCGCCCACAAGGGATATACTTACCGAATTTTATAAAAATCGGTCAATTAGTTATTTAGTTTAAGCGGATACAAAATCTGCACAGACAGACAGACAGACAGACACACACACACACACACACACACACACATACAGACACACAGCTGTCAAGCTAAAAATAGTTTTTCGTATTCTAGAGATTTCAAAACGTGTAGATCCGTCGAAAACTCGAGTTGCGATTTTCGGCATGATTCCAATATTTTCCCTATAAATTACCATGTATTGCAGGGAAGGTAAAAATATAGTTGTCGAACAAACTACATTTATGGATAAAATAAATAAAAAACAAGAATGATCAATTATGCATAAAGCATTGATTATGAAATACCTTCCAACTGAAATTCAATTTTATTCAACTAGCACCAAAATTCGATCCATTAAGCACTGGTATTTTTACTTTCCCTGCAATACATGGTAATGTATAAGGAAAGTATTGGAATCATGTCGAGAATCGCAACTCGAGTTTTCGACGGAACTACACGTTTCAAGACCTCTAGAATACGTAAAAACCATTTTTAGTGTGACGTCTGTGTGTGTGTCTGTGTGTCTGTCTGTCTGTGTGTCTGTCTGTGTGCCTGTGTGTCGGTCTGTCTGTGCAGATTTTTTATCCATTCTAACTAAAAAACTAATGGACCGAATATCACAAAATTTGGTTGGAAAGTCACTCGTGAGCGAGTCTGGTGCTGATTTGTTTTGGGTACGATTTCGGATAAAAGAACCCGCCTTTTTTTGCGAAATGGCCTGCAAAAGATTTTATCCACTCCAACATAAAAAGTAATGGACTGAATTTCACTAAATTCGGTAGATGGATCACTTGTGGGTTTCTATGGTGCTGATTAGATTTTGGTACGATTCGGAAAAAATAACCTGCCTTTTTTTGCAAAATAGTCCGCAAAAATCGTCAAAATTTAAACTAAAGAACTAGGTATACTCAAATATATCCATTAAATGCTCGTTAAATGCGTACTTTTTAACGACGAAAAGAATAAGACCAACCCCATGACACTAGAACTAGCCGTTCTCGAGATATTTTAGTTTTTCATATTTTCTCTACGCCACTTTTGAAAATAAGTCCGGTGACCGAATGAGAACGAAAATTGAATTAAAAGTGAAATAATTTTAATTAAAATAAAGAGAACGTGGATATAAGTCTGCAGGAAAAGTCGTGTGCTGCCCACATCAGATTTTTACTTTCCCTGGAATACATGGTAATGCATAGGGAAAGTATTGGTATCATGTCGATAATCGCAACTCGAGTTTTCGACGAATCTACACGTTTCGAGACCTGTAGAATACGAAAAAAATATTTTTAGCGTGACGTCTGTGTGTCTGTCTGTCTGTCTGTGCGGATTTTGTATCCACTCTAACTAAAACACTAATTCACCGAATTTCAAAAAATATGGTAGGTAAGTCAGTTATGGACGAATCCAGTGCTGACAAATTTTGGGTACGATTAGCGATAAAAGAATCCACCTTTTTTTTGCAAAATGCCCGCAAAAGATTTTATCCACTATAGCTGAAAATCTAATGGACCGAATTTCAAAAAATTTAGAAGATAAGTGGCTTGTGGATCACCCTGGTGCTGATTAGATTTTGGTACGATTCGGAAAAAAATAATCTGCTTTTTTTTAAAATGGTCCGCAAAAATCGACAAAATCTAAAATAAAAATGCTGAAATATATCCATTATATGCTTGTTTTATACGTAATTTTTAACAAAGAAAGGAATAAGACCAACCTCATTACACTAGAACTAACCGTGTTGGAGATATTTTCGTTTTTTCGTTTTTTCTCTACGCCGCTTTTGAAAATGAGTTCATTTACCAAATGAGAACGAAAATTGAATTAATAGTCAATTAAATTTAATTAAAATGAAGAGAATGTGTATATAAATCAGCAGGGAAAGTCATGTGCTGCTGACATCAGATTTTTACTTTTCCTGGAATACATGGTAATGTATAGGGAAAGTATTAGAATCATGCCGAAAATCGCAACTTCGTTTTCGACGGATCTACACGTTTCGAGACCTCTAAAATACGAAAAAACTATTTTTTGCGTGGCGTGTGTCTGTCTGTGTGTCTGTCTATCTGGCTGTGTGTCTGTCTATCTGTCTGTGTGTCAGTCTATCTGTCTGTTCAGATTTTAAATCCACTCTAACTCAAAAACTAATGGATCGAATTTCACAAAATTTGGTAGGTAAGTCACTTGTGGGCGAATCTGGTGCTGATTAGTTTTGGGTATGATTCGTGATAAAAGAACTCGCCATTTTTGGCGAAATGGCCCGCAAAAACCTGTATCCAATTAAGCTGGAAAACTAATAAATCGAATTTCACAAAAATCGGTTGATAAGTCACTTGTGGGATACCCTGGTGCTGATTAGATTTTGGTACGATTCGGAAAAAAATAACCTTTCTTTTTTTGCGAAATGGCCCTCAAAATCGTCAAAATCTAAATAAATATATACGTATACTCAAATACATACATTAAATGCTTGTTTTATACGTAATGTTTAACGATAAAAAGAATAATACCAACCCCATTACACTTTAGCTGTTCTCGAGATATTTTAGTTTTTCGTATTTTCTCTACGCCACCTTTGAAAATAAGTCCACTAAATAAATGAGAACGAAAAGTGAATTAAAAGGGAATTAAATTTAATTTAAATAAAGAGAACTTGGATATAAGTCTGCAGGAAAAGTCATGTCCTGCCCACATCAGGGTTTTACTTTCCCTGCAATACATGGCAAATGTATAGGGAAAGGGTATTGGAATCATGCCAAAAATCGCAACTCGTGTTTTCGACGGATCTACACGTTTCGAGAACTCTAGAATGCGAAAAAACAATTTTAGCCTGACGTTTGTGTGTGTGTCTGTGTGTCTGCCTGTGTGTGTGTCTGTCTGTCTGTCTGTGTGCCTGTCTGTCTGTCTGTGCAGATATTTTATCCACTCTAACTCAAAAACTAATTGATCGAATTTCACAAAATTTGGTTGGTAAGTCACATGTGGGCGAATCTGGTGCTGATTAATTTTGAGTACAATTCGTGATAAAAGAACCCGCCTTTATTTGCGAAATGGCCCGCAAAAGTTTTATCCACTCTAGCTGAAAAACTAATGGACCGAATTTCACAAAAATTGGTTGATAAGTCACTTGTGGAATACCCTGGTGCTGATTAGATTTTGGTACGATTCGGAAAAACGTAACCTGCCTTTTTTTACGAAATGTCCCTCAAAAATTGCCAAATCTTAAATAAATACATACGTATGCTCAAATATATCCATCAAATGATTGTTTTATACGTAATTTTTAGCGATGAAAGAATAAGAACAACGTTATTACTCTAGGACTAACCGTTCTCGAGATATTTGAGATTATTTGCATTTAGTTATGCCACTTTTGGAAAAATGTCCAATTACCAAATATTAAGAGAAATTGAATTAAAAATGCAGATTTAGTGTTATTTTTTGCAATTAAACTCAATTTAATGAATTATTAAAGATATAGAGAAAAATTGATTTGGAGTCTGTAGGAAAAGTCATTTGCTGCCCAAATCAGATTTTTTAAATGGTCACATTCCGACAATAATTTATCATACTTGAAAACTTAAAACTTCATCGAAAAAGGCAATGCCATAAATCGTCTACTTATCTATGTAAAATCAATGAATATTTCATTCAATATCATTTATGCTCCAGACTCCGGAGTTAAATAATTTTGTGTAAAATAATTCAGTAATTCTTATACAGCTCATCTTAGAATCGCTTGATTTATTTACAGTCTGCACGCTATAGAAATTAAGGTTCGTTGTAGAAATAACCAAAGTTTAGTGTTCATTTAAAATAAAAATATTGTAATTGCGTTGGCACAGAATTTAGATACACAAATAATATGCAACAATAAACGTTTTTTTTATGAAAGCAGCACTAAATATAAATTTAAAAGATCTTCAAACATCACAATTTTTACACAGAGAGCAAAATAGATGCTATATTTTATTTTTAAACGAGCCACGTGATCTCGTCATATAAAAAAGGTGTAATTATTATATCCATTATTATTTTAAAAACGGCCCGAAATATTTTACTTATTTGTTTTACACATTTGACATGATAAATTGAATATTTCTAAAATTTATTTTTGACGAAATTTGTGAATTTTAACTCCGCTTAAAAAGTGCTTAATTATGCCCCACAGGACTCAATGTATTTCATTTTTCTCAACCCGGGTTAAATCCGAAAATAATTTGGTGATATTATTCATTTTCATTCTCGTATATTCTACATATTGTCTCAAAAACACACTAGAATTTTATTTTGATAATGTCATTTTTACGGCAGTTATCGTTTGAACGGACAGACAGATAAAATAAAAAATATTATAAACCCTTTATAACTGTATGGGAAAGTGTGAAAAATGTAAGTTTAACGTAATATTAAAATGTTTCAAAATGCTTTTAATATTATGGATAAGAAATTATTTTTAAATGTAAAAATGGTTTCAGCAGAAATAAATAAAATATGCAATATTTCGTTAATTATGAGGGATATCATATGATAAATAAATACATAAAATTAATTCTGGGCATAGAAACATCTATAGTTTTATTTATCATGGAACAATTGTTTCAGAAGCGACTTTATCAGCTTCCTATTATAAAAATTACTGAAGCATGATACCTAAAGCTAATGCCATCTGCAATAAAATCATTCTACAGCAAGCGTCTAAAAATACGGATAACATACCGCACGTATTCACGTATTTGAGGATTTTTTATGAAAGGAAAAAAATAAGATTATACGTGACTCCGATAACGTTCATCCTATACAGCAAGAATAGAAAATATTTCAATAACTCTTGTGGCTTCTTTTAAGGTATTCAGATAAAGGACTTTTATTTGTCAAGAAATGTAGTTTTAGATTTAATTATCATCGCTTAGTTGCATAACCATAGATTAGCACGGAAACCACATATACCGAAGAATTCCGTCATTAGTTCGATGAAAGCGCGCTTCTTTTTTTTTTTTTATCTCAATTGAAAATGCTGAAAAAATTCCGTAAAATAACATCCCTCCCTTTCCAAATATAAAAAATATGATGTGGACAGCACATGACTTTCTCTGTGGACTTATATCTACGTTCTCCTCATTTTAATTAAATTTGATTTACTATTAATTCAATTTTCCTTCTTATTTGATAACTGGACTAATTTTCAAAGGTGTCGTAAAGAAAATACGAAAGAACTAAAATATCTCGAGAACGGCTAGTTCTAGTGTAATGGGGTTGATCTTATTATTTTCTTCGTTAAAAATCAGGCATCAAACAAGCATTTAATGGATATATTTGAGCATACGTATTTTTTTATATTTGATTTTGGCGATTTTTGAAGGCCATTTTGCAGAAAAGGCAGGTTATGTTTTTCCGAATCGTAACAAAATCTAATCAGCACCGAGGTAACCCACAAGCAACTTATCTTCCGATTTTGTAAAATTCGGTCCAGTAGTTTTTCAGTTGGAGTGGATACAAACTTTTGCGGGCCATTTCGCAAAAAAAAGACGGGTTCTTTTATCCCGAATTTTACCCAAAACTAATCAGCACTAGAGTCGCCCAGAAGTGACTTATCTACCAAATTTTAAGAAATTCAGTGCATTAGGTTTTTTAGATAGAGTGGATACAAAATCTGCACAGGCAGACAGACACACTGACACACACACAGACGTCACGGTAAATTAGTTTTTTCGTATTCTAGAGGTCACGAAACGTGTAGATCTGTCGAAAACGAGAGTTGCGATTTTCAGCATGATTCCAATACTTTCCCTATACATTACCGTGTATTGCAGGGAAAGTAAAAAAAAATTAAAAAATCGGCGTTGAATAAAATACATGTATTGATAAATATATACTTTGTGTCTAATAGCTGAAAATTTCATGTAAGCCGCCTCACCCTACATACTCAGCGATTTTGCGTCGCATTTGAGGAGACGAAAGTACGGAATTCTACTTGTTTCTTTTAACAGAAATATCCCAGTATGTGCTTTTTCTCATTTTGTGAGAGTTTCAATTACATTTGAGCGGACGGGTCGACGGAATTCAATGGTTGTTATATTCTTCTCTAGTTTTTGATACTCAAAATCTTTATAACTTGAATGTAGAATGCAATAGAATTCCGAAACGATTCAAATACCTGTCTTGCAATCAAAATGTCATTACCTTTAAGATATGTAAAAGGCATTTTGTGATATTTAGTAGCTACTTTTAGAAAAATGGTAGCTAGGTTTTTCTTTTTTTTAAATAGTTTTTACATAATTTTATTGTTAAACTAAACTCATTGCCTAAAAATCTGGAGAAAGAGCCAAACATATTTCACATAAGCAATTTTTAGTGATTATGATAAATTTTTAAATATAGTTGAGACATACAATCTGAAATACTGTGAAGCAACAACTGCCCTTTTCTGTATTACAGAACAGTGGGCGGGCTATAAAACGCTCCCAACTCTTAAAGGTTTTGAGGTTAGAATATTTCTACCTGAAAGATTATAAAATATTTGAGTTACGGTGTTTTGTACCCGATGTTTGCAAAGTACTAACTAGCTGCAAAAACCATGTTCCATGGTTCGGGATTGTTGATCAATTGAGTACATTATTGATTTTATTCTAAATTATTGTTTTAAAGTAATATAAAGACGCAACAACTAATTCAAACGTAACGTATTAAACAGCTGCAATAATCATGATCCACGGGTCGTGACTGTTGATTAGTTGATAGATAACATTATTAATTTTTTAATATATTGCGATAATACTGAATTTTGCTTTAACAAACTGTATAGACAAAATAATAAATTGCCTTGAACAAACACACACACACACATATGTATATATATATATATATATATATATATATATATATATATATATATATATATATATATATATATATATATATATATATATATATATATATATATATATACAGGGTGCCCATGAACACTTGCCACAAAGAAGAGGGGTGATAATCCACAGCAAGATTAACAATAATTGGCATAAAATTTAGGGTCGTGATCTAATTACAGAAAAAAATGTGACTCGTCCACATTGATTCTTTTATAGAAAAAGAGAGACCCAAATAACATATCTAATGCATATTGCCATTCGCAACAAGAGAATTACTTAAAAAACAAACATACACACATATATATATGCAGGGTGCCCGCGAACTGTTGCCACAAAGAAGAGGGGTGATAGTCTACAGCAAGATTAACAATATTCACGATCAAATTAGCAGAAAAAAAAGTGACTCGTTCACATCGATCTTTTTATAGAAAAAAATAGACCCAAGTAACAGATGTAATGCATATTGCGATTCACAACAGAGAATTACTTAAAAAGGCTGTTCAAAGTGGCGTCCGTGGGCTTCATTAACAGCCGACACAGAAGAAAGGATTTTCGCACCCTTCAAAGACTCCTGATGTGGTGTTGATCTTGTCCGCGGCAACAGATATTCACGCGACGAGATCGTCGATGGAGTCTAGAGGTGTCGCGTACAAGTGTCTCGTGAGAAGTCCAGTGGATTCAGGTCCGGGAAGCATGGAAGCTAAGCCATTAGTTCACAACCCCCAATCCACGGCTGGGGATACGTCGTTTTTAAAAAGTTTCGGACGGCGGATGAATGGAAAAGTGTTCTGGGGTCCTTATCATGCATAAACTATATGTTATGTTATGTGGTGAGCGGAACACACACACACTATGCATTTATATATATATATATATATATATATATATATATTGTGGCGTCGTGGGTAGCGTGGGTTTCCAGTCACAGCCAAACAAAAACTCTATTGAATTCAATTCTTTATTGACTTAGAGAAATTCGGGAATATACAAGTTAGGTCACAAATGTACCCAATTCTGAAGTAGACGAATAGTCTGCTGACGTGATCGAAGAAAATGTCCAACCTAATTTCCAGAGGAAGGTCTATGAGAGGCGTTTCCCTGGCGGGGTTTCAGGATCAACTACCTCGCGAAGCCTCGGGATGAAGTTGACTTAAGTCCACGATGCAGAGACGTCCTGTCGCGGCAATTGCTAAGACCCGGGTGGTCTAATGTCCAGACTAGTCGTAGTCTATGTGGATCGAGTCCCACAGGGCCCTCGATCTCTCTTCCGTTCCCGTACTTAGGGAATTTCGCAGAAGGCCTCTGCTCAAAAATGCAAGGGTTCAGGGCTTACGCCCGAGAAGAACTTTCTTTTTCTCTAAAAGACGGACGCTCTTTTCGAAGATCGGATCCTGTCTGCTCTCGAAAACTCCGCTCCGCTCACCCTCAGAAAAGGAGCTACCAGGGGACAATTTTCTCTTTATTTTTTTATTGAATTTTAATATCCCTGATGCCATTTCCCTCGAGTCTCATTTGTCCGGAGACTCGTGCCAGTAAGTCTAGGGGAAACTCCCCCCCACGTCTGGTGGCTGACGTTCACGTGATCACTCAGGGTGGTCCATGTCAACTTGGTCTTTCTCTTCAAGTGTCAACTGGTACACTTGGTGGCGTGGGGCTCGCGACATCTATTGTTCTGGCGACCCCTGCCATACTTCACACTCAATGGGTAACAGATTTGCACGGTTTGGAATTTCCAAGCCTCAATTACCTTTCGGGGGGGGATTTAATTATGGTTTCATTTAGTAAATTAATTTATTTAGGCACAACATGTCTGTGTGTATATATATATATACATATCTATATGTGTGTGTATATGTATATAAATATATATATATATATATATATATATATATATATATATATATATATATATATATATATACATATATATATGTATATATATAATATAAAAGAATAAAAGTGGAAATTATTAAAGATATTGTAGTGATATAGCATTTATGCCCGAAGAACGATACCACGCAGATATATTCTTTAGGAAGTAACAAGCCGTCTGACGGACTTATATACAATAATGTGATAGACTAAGCATTTTCATTGGACTTTTCTTTCTCAAAGGTCTTGTGATAATTGTTATTACCACTTCGGAGTGTCACACAGTAAAAGGTGTTTTACCACAGACTTAAAGTGTGACGGGAATAAATGTGTGACGGAAATCAAATGTGAAGGTGTGACGGAAATCAAGGATCACACAAATCAGAAGAAATTAGATATTATGTGCAACTTACTTTCTACAGATTTTTCATTGCGTTGTGATTTGTCAATAACACCAGGAACGGTTGCCGAGGCTTACAACATGCAAACTGGACACACAGGCACACAAGCAAGTAACCACATCAAGTTGGGAAAGCATGAGTCAAAATTATTTTAAATAAACTCTTTTTTTATTGAAATAATTAAATATATATATCATAAAATTATAGAAATAATGAAGATAAACACTTCTGGCCAATTTCTTGTATTTAGATAATATTTTGGCCTTTGCACTTAATCAGAAGATTACTCCTTCAATTTATCTTCGTTATAAACTTATATTTCAAATATTTAATGGAACACAACATCCCTAATATCTTTCCATCACAAGGAATTTAACCTAGTGAGCAATCGCTTCCAGATGCAATTAAGTCGAATTTCGATGTTCTCACTAAATAATTTTTCACCTTTTATCTGATGGAATCAACACTGATTTCAAATAGCTCTTTCCCATTATCACTGAATTCAGAGATGAGTACTTCGACTCAAGATCTCAATTTTTGATCAAGGCTCCAAATCGTTCACTGAAGACACATAGCTCTTAGCTGAATTCATCGCTCGGATTTTAAACTTAAGAACACCGGACACTGAGGAGACAATACTGGACCTTTCCGCAAACTTGGCATTAAATGTTAGAATTCACTTCCGAGTCGTTAACATTATACGCCCGGCAATTCCTTCTGGGTCTCTGTAAAAGAGAAGAAAATTTTAGTAAATTGTAATTAAATCCATTGCTTTAGCCCACACGGATTATAAGATTCCTTCTGAATCAAAGTTATAATCCGAAACACACAAATGACCGTTGGGTTGAATTCTTTTGTATCCGAATTTTCCGGAGCGAGAAATAAAACTCCTTCTCTAACGAAACTCAGGGCCAAGAGAGCCCCTCTACTGTGAAAAATGGAATCCAGGTCACCTCGACCTTCAACTTTATGCACGACATTAATTGAAGCAACCAACAGATTCTGTGCGGAACCTCTCGCCATCGCTTGCAGAAACAAAACCACTGCCCTGCGCAATAATTAAAGAAGTAAGAAATAACTTCGAAACATCTGCGGGAGCGAGATCCCACGCTTTCAGTATGAAAAGTGCAAACTCGCACAGAATTAAAACCTTGGAATAAAAATGGCTTCCGAAAGAGAACGTTTTCGGAAAGAAATAAAAAATGTCGTGTTTCACACTTGTACAGTCATAAAGCACTATGAAATCCAACGACTTCTGTGCGGAACCTCGCGCCACCGCTTGCAGAAACGAAACCACTGCCCTGGGCAATAATTAAAGAAATAAGAAATTACTTCGGAATATCTGCAGGAGCGAGATCCCACGCTTTCAGCAGGAAAAGTGCAAATGCAATCAGAATTAAAAGCTCGGAATAAAAATGCCTTCCGAAAGAGCATGTTTTTGGGAAGAACAGAAAAATGTCGTGTTTCGCACTTATAATGTCATAAAGCACTATGACAGGAGGTTGGCTTCAGCCAGAGCTGGCGTTCAGGAGTGCAATGCCGCGGCAATTATGACATGCATGTTGACAACTGGGCTGTAAGGTCACAACCCTTTACCGCCTTTAAGTAAGCTTGTAGTTAAGCCTTCCTTCTTTTTTCTATTTTTTACTTGCTCTTTTTACATTATATATATATATATATATATATATATATATATATATATATATATATATATATATATATATATATATATATATATATATATATATATATATATATATAAATATATATATATATATATATATATGTTGTGTTTGACAGATAGAATAAAACCTGCTGTGTTTAAAAAAGATAAATGAAGACATAATATTTAGTTTAAAGAAAATTAGTTTATTAAATTGTACTTCAAATTAACAAATACAAAAACACTGCTCACAGGCAGGCAACTCAGAAAGAATTAACATTAGAATTTTAGACATTAGAATTTTAGAATTTTTTCAACTTAGTTAAAATTAAGGAATTAGCATAAAAACTTTACTCAAAACAATCTATTTAAATTTCATCAAAAATCATTAACAAAAATATTAAATTTAAAGAATTTTAGAATTGAACCCAGGCTCTTAAAAAATTATGAAGATTTAGAAATTTGCTTTCAGAATAAAGTTTTAGAATTTTAATTTTACAGAATAAAATTTAATTAAATACATTAAAAAAAATATTGAGAAATCATATTCAGAATTAAAGAAATTAAGGGTTTAAATAAAACATCAGTATTCACCCGGATGGGCCGCCAGACAGGGGGAAAGTTCCAATCATTGGAGCAGCACAGATTTTGGAAAAAAAAACTGGTTTTCGGGAAATCACCAAACTTGAAACAGCAGAGGATTCAGCACTTTTGAAAAACATCAGCAGAGGCCTAACAACCACATCTGGAACGCTAGGATTTTCTCAAAACTCGGACGTCATCGTCAGACGCTTCATTCACATAACTCGCAAAAGGAATTTCACCATACACTTTTCTGGAGAGTTACGTCGCGAATTACGCGAAAAAGCTTGAAAACTGCATAATTTAAATTAAAACAACTAATGAAAAAAAAGAATAACGCGAGGAACTTAACGTTCCATTAAAAACTCGCGTGGAACATAAGTTCCATTCGAAAATAAACAACGCGCTTCTCGCGCTAACCACAACGAAGGATTTCAACAAAAAACTGAAACTGAAAAGTTCTGCGCGCGTATTTATACGTGCGGCAAATGCGCGGAGTTTAGATAAACGGCAGCAATTAAAATTCGCTTACCGAAATTAGAATTGCCAAAATAATACTCATAATTCCGAGAGCAGACGATCCGTAAAAACGCGAACCAATTAAAAAAATCCCGAATTCCAAAGAGGCGCGAAAAACACTTAGGTGGCGCCTTAATCGCAGTAAAGGGCCCGCGAAACAAAATTCCGAAAATGGCCGCAACTGAAATTTTAGAATTACAGTGAGACATGGAAATAACTTGAAACTGTAGAACAAACGGAATTTCTAACCAAAATGGGAAAATGGGACATCAAATTAAAGGGAATTTTAAGGGGAATCAAATAAATAAATAATTTCTAAAATTTGCAAATTAAAAGTAATATTAATTTAAGGAATGGAACATTTTTAACTAAGAATATTATAAAGAAAATTAATTTAGAAGATTAAAAATATTCTAATTAAAGAATAAATGAAAAACCAATAAATATTATTTAAATATTACCAAATTAAGAATATTGAGCCAGGGAAAAAGAAATAAAAGTAAATTTTCAAATCCCCAAATTACCTAAATTCTAAAGCAACCCAACACATTCCTTCCACCTATCCCCCAAAAATTTTTCATTTGAAAAATGAAAAATTTTTGATAATAAAATAAAATATCTATCAGAAGTTACCAATTTAAGCATAGCAATATTTATCCGAATTCAACCTCTATTTCGGAATAAGCAATTTGTTAACAAACTATAGACTAAAACAAGAATTATATAATGAATAAATTTTTGTACATCAGATCACTAAATTTGTGTAGACAAAAGTAAAGGTAGAGGATTTGACATTGATTCTCATTAGCTATAAATAAAAATAAAATTTTTTACGAAAACATTGGACCAGCCAAATAGTTTTCAAAGAATCGAAACATTGAATTTTGAAAAGGTACCTTGAATAACCAATGAGAAACAACTCTCATTTCCACTACAAAATATAAATACCAGCTGGAAAGAAAAAAAAAATGTGTAAATAGAGTGATCTAAAGAAATAAAACAATGTACATAAGTTGTATAAAATAAATAAAATTTCAATAGAAGTGTCAAATGACAATTGACACAATAACAATTATTATCAATAAGTAACAATAATATACTAAAATTTCAAAGACACAAGTATCTATTCATGTCCATTTAAAACCAAACAATATCAACTGTATTCTGAAGTTATCTTATATACACTGCCCTTTTATCTTTGCAGAACTCTAATACTTTTACCGACATCAAATATATACCAAAAAAAATATCAACATATGTGATCAGAACTTACGTCATGGACCACGTAATTAAATATTTGCAGAAATCTGCAGTCAATAACAATAAATAAGTAACAATATATCTCTATCTATAAATATTATCATCAATTCATATAATCCAAATTAATCTTTTCTCTCAATCACTTATTTAATCCTGCAGTAATCTGTAATATCAATAACAACAATAACAAATTTTATCTTAAAATCAACATCAATTAAATCCAGTTTGCAGCATTCTGCAGTGTATCAATAACAAATACACACATACAAAAAGTATACACTTAAAAAAAATTATGTTGCGCAACAATAAAAAAAAAATGTCATTCTAGTTTTTCCTTTGTCGTAAATTATATCTTTGTGTTGGAATTATATCATTCTCATGAGATGTATTACGTGCTGAATTATCAGATTGTGCACAAGAAAAGAACACAGAATCTCTTTCTGGAATTTTTGTTAATCTGTCAATGTGCACCAACTGAATATTTCGTGTGTCATTTACATGTTGAATTTTAAAGTTTACATTAGATGTTTTTTGTATAACTTTAAAAGGACCTTTATTAAGTTTGGAGAGTTTCTTACAATGTCCTCTTGGAAAAACAGGAATGTATAAATATACTAAATCTCAAACTTTTATATCTTTTATAACAGCAGACTTATTTCTGTATGTCTCTTGTGTTTTAGCTGCTTTAAGTAAGTTCTTCTTTACTATTTCAAAATATTTTTTCATACGAATTGCCAAATCCTGACTATAGTCACTAACAGTGGTAAAATTTTGTTCATTTAAATTAAAAAGAAGATGATGTGGCAAAATTAATTCTCTACCATAGAGAAGATTAGCTGGAGACTCACCAGTCGAGGAATGGATTGAAGTTCGGTGGGCCAGCAAGGCAAAAGATAAATGTCGATCCCAATCCTCTTGTGTTTCAGACACTAAATGACTAAGTGTGTTAATTATTTTACTGTTTAAACGCTCGCAAACTCCATCTGATTGTGGGTGATAGCTAGTAGTGGTATGTTTTTCAATACCTAATTTTTCATACAACTTCATGGCAGCATTCGAAATGAAATTAGAACCTTTGTCAGTGATAATGTGTTTTGGCACACCATGAAGAGAAAAGAAGTTTTCTAAACAATTTAAAATAGTTTCAGATTTAATATTGGGGATAGCATAAGCTTCTGGCCAACGAGTAAAATAGTCGGTAATCACTAGTATGTACTTATTGCCAGAGTAAGTTAGAGGCATGGGGCCAATACAATCCATAGCTATTCTTTCCATAGGGTAAGTAGAATTTGGAAACCTCTGTAAAGGAGCTTTTTGTTTTTGTTTAAATCCTCTTTTCTGTAAACAATCAGGACAACTCTTAACATAATTTAAAATTTGAACATACATCCTAGGCCAATAAAAGTGTTTCTGAATTTTCCTTAAAGTCCTTCTAAAACCACCATGTCCTGCAGTAATCGAATCATGACAATAATTTAGAATATCAGAGATCAAATTTTGTGGAACAACAATACGCTCTTTTCTTTGATATTTTAATTTAGGTTTTCTATTAGTACAATATAATACATCCTCTTTTAAGAAAAACATTAAATTTTTAGGGAATGGGTCAATATTTTTATCTAAGCATGAGTCAATTCTTATACAATTGGGGTCAGAATTTTGAGAATTACGTACTCTTAAAAGAAGGTTAGTATCAACATCCAGGTCTATAGTGTTTACTGTTACATTATTTACACATCTAGATAGATAATCAGCTGTTAAATTTAGGCGACCAGGTTTATGAATAATTTTGTAATTAAACTGGGTCATGGACATTATCCACCGTGCTATCCTAGAAGTGGGGTCTTTTAATTTTAAAACATTTGAAAGGGAGGCCTGATCACAATAAACAGTAAAATGTTTTCCCAAAAGGTATTGCTTAAAATAGGATGTTGCCCAGACAACTCCTAAAGTCTCTTTCTCGACTGTGCTATAGTTTATTTCTGCATCTTTTAGTTTTTTACTAGCATAAGGAATAGGGTGCAAAAATCCATCCTCTCCTTCTTGACAGAGCTCCAAGAGCAAGATTTGATGCATCGGTACATACCGAAAACGGTTTTGAAAAATCAGGGAGATGTAAAATGGGTTCTTTAAGTAATTCAGATTTTAAGGTTTGATAAGAATTTTCTGCTTCAGGGGTCCAGGAGAATTTAATATTTTGCTTAGTTAAATTAGTTAAGGGAAGAGCTTTTAAGGAGTAATTTTCAATAAATTTTCTGTAGAAACCAGTTAATCCTAAAAATTGGCGAATTTTTATTTAGAGGTGGGTTTTTGAAAATTTTTAACAGTTTTTAAATTTGAGGGGTCAGGCTGGACAATACCTTCAGAAACTTGAAAACCCAAATAATTTATTGAAGATTTAAAAAAATTGCATTTACTTGGCTTTAAACATAATTTATATTGAGATAATCTATCAAATACTACCTTTAATTTCATTAAGTGTTCCTCAAAGGTTCTAGATGCAATAACAATATCATCTATGTAAATAGAAATTTGTAAAGGGGAAAGCTTAGCTAGAACGATGGACATAAGTCGTTGAAAGGAGCTGGGGGCATTTTTAAAACCAAAAGGGACACTTTTCCATCCATAGTGGCCAAAAGGTGTAGAAAAGCCACATTTGTGTGTGTCGTATGGGTGCAATTTCATTTGATAAAATCCAGATGTTAAGTCTAATGTAGAAAAATATTTCGCACCACTTAAACTATCAATCAATTCAGTGATATTTGGCAGTGGAAAAATATCATCAATAGTTTTATCATTTAATTTTCTAAAATCTGTTACTAATCTTAATGTTCCATCTGCCTTTTTAACAAACAGTACAGGTGCGGAGAATGGTGAATCACTTTCTTGTATAATGTCATTTTCAAGAAGCTCATTAATTTGTCTATCTAATTCATCTCTTACATGATAAGGAACTCTATAAGGTTTCTGTTTAACAGGAATATCATCTTTTAAGTTAATGTTATGAAAAACTGTATCACACCCCTTTAAATCTGGAATCGAATTAGCAAAAATATGCTTATAATCATTAATTAAACTCTCTATTTGTCTTTTTTCATTATAGTCTAAGTGTGAAAGATCAAAATTTCCTCCCCAAACATCAAAATTATCACCACTCTCTGCACTTGACTCAGTAATATTGTTAACTGAAAAGGAAGATACTACTGTGATAGGAACAATTTTTGCTAAATTTGAATGCTTATTTATGTGCAACTCATCAGTTGACAAATTCAATACTTTTACATTATATATATTAGATCTAGATACATTATTTACTGATCTAGCGACCAGAATTTTACTGTTGTTTAAAGGCTCAATCATCACAGTAGGTGAATTAAATTTAACAATCTCTTTTAATTTTACTTGTATGAAAGCCTCCGATAGAGGAGGAATTGTGTATTTCCTAAGTGCATAGCACAAATTATCCCTATATTTTTCAGAATTCAAAGTATTTTCTCTGTTAATTTCATAATTATTAAAGAATTGAGTTGCATTAGATAATGAAAATGGTACAGATTCATCCTTAATTGCAAAAGGCACAGTTACAATATTATTGTATAAAACATTATTACTAAAATCTATTGACATCTTATAACCCTTTAAAAATTTCACACCAAGTATTGCTGAATAATTACAAGAATCACAGTCCATAATATAAAAATCAACATTAAATATTTTGTTATTTAAATTTAAATTAATATTCAATTTTTTGGAAACTTTTATAATATCACTAGAGATGCCTTTTAAATTTATATTACACTTTGTTAATTGACTGTCAGGTATATTTAAATGAGATAATACATTTGTAAACAACACATTAATAGAAGCACCAGAATCAATAAGTATAGGAATATCAACAATATTTATCATACCAGAAATCACTGGTAGGGACAAATTCTGAAATGAAATCAGATTTGAATTTTGCACCACAGGTAACACCCCAAGGGCTTCAGAAGGTAAGTTGGAGTGAAAACTCCCTTCACCCTTACTTAGTTTAAATTCTGTTTTTCACTGTCATTTTTATCGCTCCTAGGTGTATAAAAAGTGTTGTAACTCATTTTAGGTTTAGTTTCATTTATGTCAGGCTGAAAGCTTTGATTTGGCTGATGGTAAAAAAATTGAGTAGGTTGTTGAAATCCCTGCGTTTGTTGTGGAAAATAATTATATGGATAGTTTTGTGTAGGTTGTGGAAAAGAAAAAGGTTGTTGATACATTCGAGTAGGCAGAGACCTAGAATTTCTGTTGAACCTGTGTGATTGAGGAAATTTCCTACAATCCACACTTATGTGACCTAATAGACCACATGAAAAACACCTTCGGCTATCCTTTGTCACTCTAGTTTGAGGCAGCTGTGGTTTGGTGTTAATCTGAGTTTGCAACTCAGCAAGCCTTTTAGTGAGGTTCTCTACCTCCATTTTATTTCTCTTAAGCTCATCATGGAGCTGCTTATTTTCAGACTCTCCAAGACTCATAACATATTGGGGATCATCCCCATGTTGCTTGCTCCACACCTCTTCCTCCGCCACAGCATGCCTTTTTGCAGAGTCAAAACTCTTGTGGTTTTGAGGTAGGATTAGCCGTTTGAAATGAGGCTTCAAGCCTTCAATGAAAACCGAGCACAAGACATCAAGTCTTTGCTGGTTTGCCACTCTGTCATTCAGTAAGGCAGGTGAAACAGTTTTATATGAGGAAGCCTCAACTCTGGCAGCAAACTGACGCACAGATTCATTTGGTCTCTGATAACTTTGCAAAAATGCTCTCAAGTTACTGTGTAAACATTCTATTGAGGAAAATCTGTCGCGTAAAGCTTTAAGAATTTGAGAGAAAGATTTCTCTTCTTTTAACTTAGGATTATCTCTAATAAATCTTGCAGCTATGCCTGACAGTTTTAACTTTAAAACCAAGACCTTGTCTAACTCAGACCAATTTGCATGGTCAGCTAACATTTTAATTCTATCTATGAAATCCTCCAATGGGAGGCCAGATTCCTCTCCTGAAAATACTGGGATTGAATCTAAAAAGTCTCCTATTGAAGAGACTGTTTTAAAATTACTCATTACATTACATTTAGAAGAATCTATTTTTAGTCCCTGTTCATTTAAGTCATATTGTTTACTATTAACATTTGAATCAATATTTTTGTTACCAACAGAATTTACATTATCAGAGGTTGCCTCAATGTTTATTTTTGAAGGTAAATTTCTTTCCAATAAGGATAACCAAGTTTTCTTGGTACTAGCAACCTGACTTCTGGGAATTAAATCCCAATCTTTACCATCGTTTGAATTTGTGAGAAATGAAGGAAATGGTTCTTTACCAACAGAGAACATTGCATATAATAAAGTTTCAAAAGGCTTATCTTTAGAGCCATCTTCAGTTTCGTCTGACCCAAATACAGAAATATACATACAGTTACTTTCTCTAACATCATCCATAATTGCAATACAATTGAAAGTTTAATACTACCAATAAATATTATAAAACATGAGAGCAATTTCTAGACTGGTACACGGCACCAAAACTACTGTTGTGTTTGACAGATAGAATAAAACCTGCTGTGTTTAAAAAAGATAAATGAAGACATAATATTTAGTTTAAAGAAAATTAGTTTATTAAATTGTACTTCAAATTAACAAATACAAAAACACTGCTCACGGGCAGGCAACTCAGAAAGAATTAACATTAGAATTTTAGACATTAGAATTTTAGAATTTTTTCAACTTAGTTAAAATTAAGGAATTAGCATAAAAACTTTACTCAAAACAATCTATTTAAATTTCATCAAAAATCATTAACAAAAATATTAAATTTAAAGAATTTTAGAATTTAACCCAGGCTCTTAAAAAATTATGAAGGTTTAGAAATTTGCTCTCAGAATAAAGTTTTAGAATTTTAATTTTACAGAATAAAATTTTATTAAATACATTAAAAAAAATATTGAGAAATCATATTCAGAATTAAAGAAATTAAGGGTTTAAATAAAACATCAGTATTCACTCGGATGGGCCGCCAGACAGGGGGAAAGTTCCAATCATTGGAGCAGCACAGATTTTGGAAAAAAAACTGGTTTTCGGGAAATCACCAAACTTGAAACAGGAGAGGATTCAGCACTTTTGAAAAACATCAGCAGAGGCCTAACAACCACATCTGGAACGCTAGGATTTTCTCAAAACTCGGACGTCATCGTCAGACGCTTCATTCACATAACTCGCAAAAGGAATTTCACCATACACTTTTCTGGAGAGTTACGTCGCGAATTACGCGAAAAAGCTTGAAAAATGCATAATTTAAATTAAAACAACTAATGAAAAAAAAAGAATAACGCGAGGAACTTAACGTTCCATTAAAAACTCGCGTGGAACATAAGTTCCATTCGAAAATAAACAACGCGCTTCTCGCGCTAACCACAACGAAGGATTTCAACAAAAAACTGAAACTGAAAAGTTCTGCGCGCGTATTTATACGTGCGGCAAATGCGCGGAGTTTAGATAAACGGCAGCAATTAAAATTCGCTTACCGAAATTAGAATTTCCAAAATAATACTCATAATTCCGAGAGCAGACGATCCGTAAAAACGCGAACCAATTAAAAAAATCCCGAATTCCAAAGAGGAGCGAAAAACACTTAGGTGGCGCCTTAATCGCAGTAAAGGGCCCGCGAAACAAAATTCCGAAAATGGCCGCAACTGAAATTTTAGAATTACAGTGAGACATGGAAATAACTTGAAACTGTAGAACAAACGGAATTTCTAACCAAAATGGGAAAATGGGACATCAAATTAAAGGGAATTTTAAGGGGAATCAAATAAATAAATAATTTCTAAAATTTGCAAATCAAAAGTAATATTAATTTAAGGAATGGAATATTTTTAACTAAGAATATTATAAAGAAAATTAATTTAGAAGATTAAAAATATTCTAATTAAAGAATAAATGAAAAAGCCAATAAATATTATTTAAATATTACCAAATTAAGAATATTGAGCCAGGGAAAAAGAAATAAAAGTAAATTTTCAAATCCCCAAATTACCTAAATTCTAAAGCAACCCAACACATTTATATATATATATATATATATATATATATATATATATATATATATATATATATATATATATATATATATATATATATATATATATTTGTATATATATATATATATATATATATATATATATATATATATATATATATATATATATATATATACATATATATATTTGTATATATATATATATATATATATATACATATATATATATATATATATATATATATATATATATATATATATATATATATATATATATATATATATATATATATATATATATATATATATATATATATATATACTTTTTTAAGTTAACAAAATTCCGATGTTGTTAAATAAACAGTATTGGAGTGAAAAATTAGAAGTCAAACTGTGTATCTGATGGCGAGTTATTGGTATATGTATTCAGTTTGAAGATTTTAACGCAATAATATTTGTAAATTAATAAGAATTACTTCATAAAACCGGATTCAATTCTATAATTATTTTTCACAAAAGGATATTTTTGCAATATAATTTTATTTAAGAGTTTGTTTAAAAGGAATGGGCGATTCCATTACAGAAGGTTTTCTTTTCAGTGCAAAGTATTTCCCGACACAATGCGGTAACAAAATTATTATAAAAGATTTGGAAACTTTAATGTCTTAATTAAAATAATCTGCTAAACCTCGCATTATATACCGAACTCAACTTCAGTTTTACTTGTTAAAAGAGTCTTTTATGCTTCCAAGATATAAGATATGCAAATTAACGTGCACAGGCGTATCTCAAAGCATTAACAATTGCGAAAGTCAGGCAGAGAATTATAATCTCATTCACATTAAGTGACTTCACACTCAGAAAACAATAAACGTGCAGCAATTAATTCCCATTTCATTCTTTTATTTTACATTCCGGGTCATATTTTAACTCTATTGCATACAGATAGCGTAAATTGAACATGAAAATTGAATTTATTCTATTTTAATAGAGTTACATTCAGGATGCATATTTCTAATTCCCTTAATACAGATTGTATGGTTTTAGAGTTATGTAATGACGGTGAAATTTCCAATTCAGTTTTCGACTATTTCTTAAGCTTTGGACAAACCGGATCATGGATTAACAATTTTGAATATGACCCTTCTCTGCGGATGTCTGTCTAGTCTGCTTGTGTGTTTAAGATTGTATAAGTGATTGTATGTGTCTTATGTCACCAGAAGTTTTATGAATTATAGGCCCAAAAACTATTCCATAGAATATAATAATCATGTATCAGAGATTGGTGTGGTGGTAATGGGATTTGATGCAACTAAAACCCCAATGATCCACAAAAACTGAAAAGAAGATGATAATAAACATACCCTCAACTCTTTACTAAATTAATTTATCTTTATACATGCAATATAACAAAATTAAAGCAATATATAAATTATTTCAGATTTTAGAATTTAGGTATTTTCACGTAATTTAAAAAAGCGTAATGTTTAGAAACATGATTATTTTTATTAACTAAAAAATCAGTGGAACTGCAAATATACATTTATCACATATTCCGTTACGAGATGGAACCAATATATATAATTTTAATTATTATAAATAGGGTAAGGATGAATGAAGAAATGTATTTTTGTTTATAGGAGAAGGCGTAAGCTGCCACCCTCAGATATCTTTGACTGATATTAAGATATTATATACAGACGTGGAAAAATACAGAGACACTGATGTGAATACTGCATAACTTTATATGGAACATTTCATATATATAAAAAAGGCTTAAATACTACTTTAATAAAACACACTAATATAAATACTAACACACTAATAAACGCACCTAATAAACACAACTAAAACTCACTAATAAACGCAAATAAATACTGATTAACCAGTTTCGAAGGCATAAAACAGCTTACTTTTTCAGGGAAAAAATGAAGCGCAGCCTTACTTATTAATTTCGGTAACTGTGGTAGAATAGCAAACGTAGCCACAGCACAGCTTTTAATTTGTATATCAGTAATTTGAATCACACTGTGGTACATGTTCCGTTTCCTTTCTGCCCGTGAAGTTATCCGATACTTGTCTATAAATTATTTGATAAGAGCACACAGTCCTTTAATGATCTTTAGTGAGAAGCGAGATTTAAGGAAATGTATAGATACATATACTGCAAATAAAGACTGGGGGATATCGAAACATACAGAATAAAGAAGTTATCAACTATATTCTATCATATAAAAACTAGATTCAGAATGCACCAGTGGTTAAATTGAGATGATCGCACTTGATAGCCCCCTCTGTTCGATTTTCGTCGACAGCTAAAACTAACCACGTATCAATGCTGAATATGGACACGATAAATCTGTAGGTTCGAAAATCCGGCCGTGATGCGTCCGAGATGCGATAAGTTATAGGAAAGGTAGCACGAGTACCTCTGCTTGCCACCAGCATTGGGTCACAGACTAGTTTATTTGGAACTTTTCCAGTCATCCAAACACACACTTCACACCTTCGGGGAGGTTGGGCGGACAGGGAAGAAATAAAGAAAGACTGCAAGACGGAAACTTAAAAATTTATTAATACTTGTTAAATAATACCTAAATCAGGAAAACACATGAAAAGCTTGGAATTCCAAATACACGAACCGGTTACAGTACTCTCTCTCTCTCTCTCTATATATATATATATATATATATATATATATATATATATATATATATATATATATATATATATATATATATATATATATATATATATATATATATATATATATATATATATATATATATATATATATATATATATATATATACAAGATTTAAAATGAAAAATGAAAAATATTTTATATAGGTGGAATGGATTTGTTTACAGGGTTACAGAAAGGTCAAGAGGGATTGCGACCCCTTTTTCCTGGTTAGAAGCTAGCTTTGACTTCTTGAAAACGCTCCCAGAGACATTACACGCCCGAAACAACAATCGAACATGCCCGTGGGGAAAAATGGCCGAATCCCAGACAACATAAAAAGGATCAAAATAACAATAAATTTGGAAATTTTACAAACCAGCAAGACGAGAATCAAGGAAGAGTTGCATAAAGCATATGAACTTCGGATAGGAAAGCATACATAAGAAAGTCACGTCGTTTATATAGAGTATTCTGAAAGAGAAACAATCAGATAATCCTAGGTAAGAGTTGAGTTGCATTCCAGAATGTCGGATAAATTAACATAATTTTTATCACAATATTTTCCGCAAAAAACATAGTAATAGTGCTGGACAAAGCGGAAGGGATATGATTGTTCCCGAGTTCCGTTGATTAAATGCATCAAGCATTTATTAAATTTGGTAATAGATGAGTAAACTTTATGGGATTGTATTTCATTATATATATATATATATATATATATATATATACAGAGAGAGACAATGACAAATATGCTTAGTTTGGTGTTTACTACCACCTCGTGAAGTTTGGTCCATCTTTCTTTAATCTCTCTGTATATATATACCATGTACGAAATATAAGAACATAAATCATAAGTGATTACCTACAGCACACATTGCTGCTAAACTAATTTAGCTAAAATAACTTATTTAAATGCAACATACACTTAATTTACTGCTTTAAATGAAATAATTTTTTATTAATATTACCATTATAAATATTTAATTAATTGCTATTATAATATGTTAATAATATTTTATATTATTTCTATTACAAATAATATTAATTATTAATCATATTTGCTGTTTTTATATAGTGGATACAATTAATTTTGTACTGTATGCGGATTTTAACGTAGTAATAATTGATTTAAAATTGAAGGTATTATGAAGTTTCACATATGCAATATGCAAAATTTCTTACATAATGCGATATCCAAAATATAATTGCTAAATATTATCTCTGTTAATCGTATACATTAAATTCACAAAACAATGCTGCTGATGCTATACTATTCTACGAGGTTTGAATCTATTTCAATTAGTGTCGATTATGTATTATTCTAAACAATTAAGACCTCACATTTACATATTAGATGTTACAATCCTTTGGAGATTGTTTTACATTTTACATTTTACATGGTGCATATTAAGACATTTCTCAATAAAGACGCTTCTGTGAAATATATAAAAGTTTATTTAAATACTATTAAAGCTCTGGCTTCACATTAACCTGCCAGAATGAAAGATTTTGTAGTTGCATTATAATTGATTTGTGGTTTCATTCTATACATTTAGATTAAATTGCAGTCAAGTTAAATAGAAGGTATTAAGTTGTTCTTTTATGCATTCTCTGAATATAATCTCAAATATTTACTTATCTAAGGCAAAATGATTTGTGTCTTAAAGGATTATTATTTACATATCTACATTTAAAAAATCTTGCGAATTTCCCTCTTTGTATTGTGAACATACTGAAAAAAAAAACAATTATGACATTTTATATTTAAACTAACATGATCCTGTTGATGTGCAAGCAAAGCTTAGAAATGCTAGTATGGGCCCATACTAGCAATTTTACTCCATGAATGAAGCCACAATAAGGACAATAAAGAAAATGAAGACTCCATTAGAAAAAGTGTAGCAGCTGGAACCTGCAGCAGTATGAGTACGACTTCATATGTTAGAGATGTTATAATGGCCGGTTACAATGGAAAATATGGCCGGCCACACAGTAAGTTACCGCAAGCCTTAGGGTTGGTCGTGTTGTCTGGGCCTTCCAGTGGGAAATATGGAAAAAGCCTTAGTGATATGGATAGAAGACCAAACTCAAAAGCGAATCCCTATTGATACCAATGCTGTTACAAGTAAAGCTTTGAAGATTTATCAATCACTTAAGAATCAGTCGCCGTCTACTTCGTCCGATGAAAAGAAGGTATCTTTTTCCGCAAGCCATGGATGGTTCGAGAGATTCAAACAATGACATTCTTTACATAATCTGCGAATGAAAGGTGAAAGTGCATCTGCTGATTCGGATGCGGCACAACAATATCCGCCAAAACTTGCTGAAATCATTGCCGCTAACTTCTACACTTCTGATCAGGTTTTCAATGCTGACGAGCCCGGGTTATTCTGGGAAAAAATGCCGGAAAGAATCTTTATAGCCAAAGCTCACAAATCAGCTAGTGATCATAAAGTATAGTGATCATAAAAGTCGTATAACAGTTCTTTTCTGTTGGGATGCTTCTGGCGATTATATGATGAAACTATTGGTGATTAACAAATCAAAATCACCACGATCATTCAAAGGAATAAATATAAAAAACCTTCCCGTCTATTGGATGGCTAATAGAAAAGCATGGGTCATTGCTAGTATGGGCATAACTATTTAATCAGTTAAGAAGACTTGTAATTTATCTGTGATTGGATTGGTTTGCTGTCGGAAACGTTATAAAGGTCGTAGGAGACTGAACAGTTATATGTTTATTGTTAATCACTTAACCTTTTGCTTACGGGCGCCAATGTCCGCAAAGGGAGATCGAACTGTTTGGGATAGGGTATGTCAAATTCCTGTCTTTTTGAGAGGGTCTTCGTTTGGGATTAACGCTGTATCACCCGTAAGCAAAAGGTTTAGAGCGTTTCGTAATTGACTGTCATGAACAAAATCTAATTTTAATGTAGTTAAAAATTATATGTTTTGCAATTGATTCTTGTAAACAGAGGACTTCAAAATTGTGATTGCAATGAGCAATTACAATTAAGATGTATTTATTAGTGCAGTTAATAATTATAAGTCTCATTGTTAAATTTTATAAACAATAAAACAAAGTAATTATGAAAAATACATTTTCATGGCCACGAATAGAATATTTGCCTGGTTATTTATATATTTCAGATTCGATACCTTATTATTATAAAACCAAAATGTATGCCCTTTATATGATGAACACTATGAAAAAGTTGCAAAATATTAACTTTCATTCACCTGGATGCAGGATTCTGGCAGTTCCATTTACCTGTCTGTTCCTATTATCCACGGGAAAATACGAGCTACGCACCTCTCCCAATCGATATTTTTCATTTCTTATACGACTCCATATCGAAACAAACACACTATATCATCCTTTAACAAATAGCATGTAATTTGCTGTTCCCTCTCCCCCCTCCCCTAGCATATTGCACCTGTCCCTCAAGCAGTATTGAAACTTTCTATATATTCATGGAATCAAGAATAGAAGTACACTAATTTCCACAAATTGACAGAGAATGAAAAAAATAATAGAGAGCATTTTCTTAGAAATTGAATTCTCCTCTATTTGTCAATGAGGCGACATTTTGCCAATGGCTCGACTTTAGTCAATACAACAATCAAACCCAAGCGAAGTATAATTCCTATACCATCCCCTAACAAAACTTTTATTTTACGCCTCGCTAACAACTTTGACCAACATGGCGACTGATACGCTGATTAGACCAACCAGCTTCCCTTTGCATTCAATTCGCTGCGACCTTTCTCTAAATACGGCAATTGTTCATACCGCCCACTAGTATGTTTCATAGGCATCTTTGTACATAACTTGCAGTACCAAAACAAAATACCCAGTTCCAATTGCTCGTGAGTGAAAACACCGAACGTTTTAAATACTGCACGATGCGCCGTTTCTATGCGCGTTGCAAGACCCCCATAATATCATTTGCGCTGACAGGTTGATCATTTACATAACTCTCTGAACAACGCTTGCATGCAGAGTTTTGCAACTGAATCTCAAGTTTTTATGGGTACACTTATTTTTTTGCAACGAAATATATTTTATCACAAAAGGCATATAAGCACTTCATTAGGCGGTAATAATCTACTCGTGAGATATTTCAGGTTTAGCAAATTGACCTTTTTCAAGTCTGCAAATTGGATATAATGCGTAATAAAATCCATCTTGCGTATTCTTTTGCGTGTTTTAAATTAATGCATAATAAAGAGGAATGGATTTTTGTCACTGGCGAAAGTCGTGAAAGTCATTACTCTAAGAATAGTCATGAACAAACCAGGATTAGATTTTTCGATTTGTACCAAAATATAATACGCATAAGGATAGCACAACTTCACGGATCAGTTTAATTTGACGAACATGTAATGGATAGTTCTTGAGCTACACATCATAGGTAGACACTTAGAGAGATACCACACTAAATTAACAAAATAATCATAGAGAATGCCAGTATACACTGAAATTCAATGTAGAATTTCGATACCGTTCTTAAACTTATGTATATACGATATATTGAGAGAGAGCATGCTAAAATATATGATACACATAGAGAACGCCTGTATAATGTTTGCAATTAAAATTCGTTAAAATAAATAACACACATAAAAAACTCCAGAAGAACGCTTGCCAGTAAATATCTCGTTAAATTAAATAGCACGTTAAAATAAATAGCAAGTTTAAAATAAATAGCACACATGGATAACATATGTATATATGAAAATTTAGTTTATAACACTGTATATATTATACATTGAAAGAGCAAGCTAAAATTATTAATATAAATACCTTGATTTACCAGTGTGTTTATCTATCTATCTCTGGGTAACGCTGCTATAAAATGTTGCCAAATGTGTTTAAATTACCGATAAATATTTCAATTTAGATACTGACCCAGACTGTCAGCATTTTCATAAAACTTCACGTGAACACTCAATTTTTCCGATCATCCATTGGCTTCACATATTCACTGTTGCTTGAATTCAATGCTCATATTAAAAACCGGAGCGTTCATATTAAAAACATTTTATTCTTATTCTTACATTTGAGTGGTATCAGCAAATTTAAATTTATATTTAAAATGATTGAAAAAAAAAACAGTTTTTGATATTCAAAACAAATTTTATTTCACAAACTTGTTGGCCAGTGGAAAATAAAGAGGATAGAAAAGAAAAGAAACGTCGGTTAAAAAGAGAAAGACTGAGAAGATGACAAGCACGTCAAAGTCAAGAATTTTTGAAAAACAATTCGAAAAGAAAAGGCCGAAGATTACCAGTTGCAAATTGACCAGAAAAATCTACAGCAATCTCAAATACATCGCCAAATTGATATAAATGACGCCAAATGGGAGGTAATAATTTGCAAATTTTGAATTCCATCGTATGACGGGCATATTTTCTAGTAACAGCATTAAGAGAAAACGTCCGAAAAACGCCGGCTCTTAGAGAGGCCTCGAAAATACATTGCATGGAGAATGGCTGTATATACAAGAATTGAATTTAACATTTTCTATACCATTATAGTACTTATGCACATACTATACAGGGTGTCCCAAAAAGATTGAAACGCGCTTTAATTCTTTACCTGTTGGAGATAAGTGGGCAATGTAAATTGCAAAAATGTCGAAAGTAAGGTAGGAAATAAGACTGCGTTAATGAAATAGTCATCCCATTAATTTTCAAAAAGTTACACTTTTTAAATTATTGTTCGACCCCTTAGATAAATTTAGTTAATCAGAAAATTTTTATTTTTAATGCAACAAAATCATTAAAAAAACCGCATATCTGTATCTTTAAAATCAACTGAATTATGATAAAGGAAAAAATATGACTTATGCCACTTTTCCGTACCTGTTTCATCAGTGAGAATAGGGATCATAAACAAATTGACGATGGAAATTGTTTAGATCAAAAATACGTTAATATGTGTCAAAATTTGTTACCACAAATGTATCAAAATAAAGCATTACACAAACAGAGATCATATAAAGAAGTGGCACTCACTACGCTGCTGAATATCCTGTGTATTATGTATCATCCAGTTTTATATTTTTGTGATATGTCACAAATTTACATTTCTAATTTGATCTATAGTCCCCATTCCCAATGTTCAATTTTCAATTAAATAAAACTCACTCAATTTTAAAGATACAGTTATACGGTTTTTTTAATGATCGTAGTTGAATTAAAGGTAAAAATTTTCTGATTGACCAAATTTGTCTAATAGGGTCGTATAAAAATTTAAAAAGTGTAACTTTTTGAAAATCTGTGAGAGAACTATTTCATTAACGTAATCTTATTTCCTACCTTACTTTCAACATTTTTGCAATTTATATTGCCGACTTATCTCCAACAGGTAAAGAATCAAAGCATATATATATATATATATATATATATATATATATATATATATATATATATATATATATATATATATATTACAAATTTTAGGCAAAGTATGAAATATGAGAATTATTATATACTTTTTCTAGCCATTGTATATAAATAATACATAGGCATTTTATAGAATTACAAATGCTATTTAGGCAAAGTATGAAAAAAGGAATTAATCAGAGGTGTATTTCATACTTTGCCGGTTTGTCCTTTGGCATTCTATAGAAAGCCTAGAAAATGTGTGAAATGTTAATCGTTTCATAGATTTTCGACTAGTTTTCGGTATTCTATATAATGCCTAGGTATTCTATAGAGATCATAGACCATATTCTACAGAGATCATATAAAGCAGTGGTACTCACTACACGGTTGGGTACCCCATGTATTATCATCCAGTTTTATCTTTTTTGTGATATGTTTCAAATTTACATTTCTGATTTGATATTTGGTCCCCCATTCACAATGTTTAATTTTCAATTAAATATAACTCGGTCAATTTCAAAGATACAAATATGCGGTTTTTTTAATGATCTTGTTGCATTAAAAATAAAAAAATTCTGATTGACCAAATTTGTCTAATTGGTTCGTATAAAAATTTGAAAAGTTCTATCGCATTCTATTGAAAACTTTCTTCGCATTTTTCTCTTCGCATTCTATTGAAAAACGGTGAACTTTCTGGGATAGTATCCTGTATACTCTGTGAGATCATCTATGTCTGTGAATTATCCGCGTATCCTAGCGGCTTAATTTCCTTACCATTCATAAAAATTATTCTCAGCTACACTATCAACTGTGAATACACATTGTCTTGTGAACATCACAGACAATGATAGATACAGATACAGATATGATACATCAAAGATACAGATATGCGATTTTTTGAAAGATCTTGTTGCATTAAAAATAAAAATTTCTGATTGACCAAATTTGTCTAAGGGGGTCGTATAAAAATTTAAAATGAGTATCTTTTTGAAAATTAATCGGAGGACTATTTCATTAACGTAGTCTTTTTTCCTACCTTACTTTCATCTTCTGGTCTTGTAGGAATGCCATTGAGAAAACCTGGGGCTTAAATCCTAAGGCTATCCATTGGATTAACTCGATGGTAATCTGTCCTATCATTTCCTATGGATCCATTGTTTGGTGGTCCAGAATTGGATGTGAAACAGCAAAACTAGAACTAGTTAAGCTTCAAAGGATGGTGTGCATTGCAATATCTGGATGCATGAAAACTACTCCTACTGCAACTCTTAAACTTTTACTAGGTTTGCAAGCAGAAGCACTTATCTGCATGAACAAACTTAAATATCTGAAATACTGGAAATATTACTCAAGGTATCTATCTTGGGGTGAACTTAACAGTAATGTTGCTAGACATCCTTATTTCTGTATGCCACCTGATGGCATTCATGTCAAATACACGTTTGATAAGCCTTATGAAATTCAGGTCCCCTCGCGGGACGACTGGAAGAGGACTCCCACCTACAATAAACGGAACTGTTTTGTATGGTACACGGATGGCTCGAAGATTGGAACAAGCACTGGTGCTGGTGTTTGCTGCCCTGATGATGGTACTGAGCTGTCTTATCCGCTTGGCAATTTTGCTACTGTCTTTCAGACCGAAGTCTTTGCCATCCTTACGTGTTGTAGAATCTGCTATGACAGGAAGTATAAGAATAGCCAGATTTTCATCTGTTCTGAGATTCAGGCTGCTCTTATGGCTCTTGGGAAGTTCACTATGACGTCTTCCCTTGTTTGGGAATGCTATAATGCACTCTGTGAAATTGCTAGCAATAACAATGTCATTCTTTATTGGGTTCCTGGTCATTCGGGCATTCCTGGTAATGAGTTGGCAGATGAACTTGCTAGGAAAGGCTCAAGTACTCCTTTTGTGGGCCCTGAGCCGGCCTTGGGAATCCCCAATGACCTCGTTAGAAGAACTGTCTATGACATCTTCAGGAAGCTTCAATGTAAGAACTGGCGTACTACTAAGGGACAAAGGCAAGCGAAAATTCTCAACTGCAATTGCCCTAGTACACGTCAAAAAGAGCTTTTCAGGCTCAGCAGAACTGCCATCAGGAGGGCTGTTGGGCTCCTTACTGGGCACTGCACCCTCAAGAGACACCTTAACATTATGGGTATCACTAGAGATTCGCTCTGCAGGGGCTGCAATTACAGCGAAGAAACTGCTGTTCACATTCTCTGTGAATGTGAGTTTTACTCTGCTCACAGATTCGAACACATTGGTCGTCATGTGATTGAACCCTGGGAGCTGAACGACATACCTGTCAAGTGCCTGCTTATTTTTGCATCGGCTACTGGTCTCTTTTCTTAGAGATCTTTCTCTTTTGGGGTAGTACAATAGACTTCTGGTCGATGTGCTGGGCTCTTTTGGAGCCACCCACCTTCATTTCATTCATTCATACCTTACTTTCAGCATTTTTGCAATTTACATTGCCCACTTATCTTCAACAGGTAAAGAATTAAAGCGCGTTTCAATCTTTTGTGACACCCTGTATACATTGAAACAGATGACGCTAAAATAAAAAAAAACTTCCAAGAAATACGTCTATATATACATAAATTTTGTTATAAAATGCTTTATTCCGTAATAATACTTATACATATATATTATATATTGTAGGACGAATAGAATGAAAATGAATACCATCAATATTATTAAAAGAAATGCCGTTTAAATCGATATTTATATCCATAGAAACTTCAATTTCATCATGAGTTGCCATAACAAGCTCATAACTTTTGCACCGTGTTTACAATAAATTGTAGATCCAGAATGGAATACGGGATGTCAAAAATCAAAAACATCAATAGTCCACACCAAAATTACTTTTCATGTTCCCAACCACGTGAATGAAAGGATTTAGATGTATAACGAACAACATCCTGCTTGCAATATCATATCACATAGATGTTCAAATATTCCCTGAAATGAATAATAGAAAATCATTGTGGGATATTCAACTTTATTATTGGAACTCAGCAAATAGAAGAAAAAATCTGCGATATGATGATTGAAATGCATAAAAGAAGTGCTATAAACATTTGGAAAAAAATATATTTATCAAAGAACTGATCTAAAGCCGGATAGCACTTGATTTAAAATATGTTTATTTAATAGCTGTATCTAAGTTCTTCCCAAGGAAAATATAATGTAAAGGAAGTTAATTTGCAATTTGCGTTAAACTTTAATTTTGGGATTTTCTCTTTTTGGAATTTTATAATATATCTCCCAAAACGTAAAGATGAGAGTTATCCAGTGTTAAGATATTAAATAGACAGGCAGAAACACGGTTAACAATTTTATTCATATAGACTAGTTTTTAAGCCTTTCAAAACAGGGAAACTAACACTGTGAAGACATTAAGCAGTTACATTTGAATAAGTTTTATTTTGTTTAACAATATATGGCGCTTAGCGTCGAAAATAGTTGTATCAATTAAAATTTGATCCTCTCAGGTCCTGCGTCATGGTTGAATTTCAGTCTTTTAGGTCTCTAGTGGGGTATTTGGAAAGATTCTGGGAGAATTTACCTCCACCCCCAGATACATATCTTGTTTACTCTAGCAAAAAATGGACTAAATTATTTTCGATCTAGTGGTGGATAATGTAATTCTGAAAAGAATCAACCTTTTAAGTCATCGGAGGACTGCTTTAGGGTCTGGAAAATCATTTATAAAAAATCCGTAATATTCTTCCTGGGAAAGATCGGTAATCCGATTACATTCGGATATGTTCGATAGTTGATACTAGAAGTGTGCAAAAATTAAGACTTATTGGTTAACAATGTGCTTCTGAAAGATCTGAAGAGAATTTTCGACAACATTCCAAAATTGCAGGAGGGGGGGGGGAATTGAAAATCCGATTACGTTATGTTTTGTCAGATGGTTGATACTATAGGTCACCAGGGAATTTCTGGAGGGCTAAAGATTCATCCCTCCAGGTTACCAGTTTTTAGAAGGTCTGAAAAGCCTTTTCGAAAATCCTTTCCAACGGGGTAAATCGAAAATCCGAAACATCGTAGTTTACATTATTATAAAAACTAATCTCATTATTCTGATATTTGCACTCATTTAATTGCACTAATGCGTTTTTAATGTACTGAAATTAGACTTCTAATTTTGATTCAAATGATCTTGGCATGATATTATAATTAATGCTATCGTAACTTAAAAGAGATGCTTGCAAAGGAATAATTTTCCTTGTGAAAAATTATCTTGGTACTACGACATTTATTACATTAAGTTATCAAAAGAGATGAAACGTAGATTTCGTCTTTGAGCAGTTCATCTGGAATGAGCATTTCTGAAATTATTTTCTGAAATAATTTACGGTACAGTAGTAATTAAGACTACTGTATACTACTCTATTAATTGTTAGTTTACTTCTAGATTTATAAAAGAAACGGTTTACATTTGATATAATAAAAAAAAATCTGATGTGGGCAGCACATGACTTTCCTTATGTAGTGCAATGAATTTACTACTTTTACAGTAAAAAAAAATAAATAATTTTTATAGTAGCTATTTATATTCTTTCCAAGATATTGAATTTTCGTCAATGAGTCGTCATTTTCCATGTCGTCATCATCAATGAGTCGTCATTGATTTAGCGTCATTTATATCCATTTGGAGAGTTTTTCGCTACTTTAGCAACGTTTTAAGAAGTCGCCAAGTTGGCGACATTCCACTAAATTTGTCGCCAAAATCTCGCCAAGCGTTATGGACGAAGAAATAATTTATTCCTACAGCAGATAAATGACTATTGGCGTTCAAATACAAAAGTATTACTGAAAGCATAATTTTTTATGAATGGAACGAGCTACAATCCCCGAGAATGATGTCACCATATTTATCGCATGGTATTACATATGAAAAGTGAACATATTTCTCAAGGGGAAATATTTCTTTTTTATTTTATATGACTTTTTGATATTTTTTTTGAAAAATGTGCAATATCTCAAGAACGGTTCATGTTAGCATTCTAAAATTTATGTCAATCGTTTTCTAATGAAAAATTACATAAGAAATGTCTATTTGCGTAACTTTATTGGCGGTTTTGATTTTTGACGAGTTTTTCAAAATTTCACTCGAAAATTTAGGGGGTTTCTATAAATTCGATTGCGTATAAAAACAATAGGCTTCCAGTGTTTACGGATTGTGATTTTTGTACCAAATTTCGTTCTAATCGGTCCATTCGTTCGCCAGTTATCGTCTCCACAGTCTCACTGACACACACACACACACACACACACAGACATCACTTCAAAAATGTTTGATTCGTGATCAGTCATGCTTGAAACGTGCTCTCCCGTCGAAAACTCGAATTCGAATTTTCGACCCCGTCACAATACTTTCCTTATACATTATGTATATAAGGAAAGTAATAAATCTTTAATTATTATATACACTTTTTGTATCTTGACATATGACTACTCAAATAGATATAATTTTTTCAGGACATGACATTTTAAATTGCATACCGCGTCTAATATTTCATTTTAAATAAACATCATGAAAAGCATTGGGAGTAACTTAACTTCAGTCTGATATAGTAATAACAAAGGAATTTACATTAAGCAGTCTTATAGAATGCAGAATTCCAACTACTCTGTAGGATACAAGAAGTATTCTTGTTGAATAAAATATTTAGCAAGAATGTTTCTTCAGTCGTTGTTTGCGACTTCCGGATAGACTGGTTAATGTCATGAACGTATCATCAAGAATCGTGGGAGTACACGCAAGATAAAAGAGCGATTCCAAGTTACTGGATAACCTACGCTTATTCACAAACACAAAGTAAACAGGAACAATATACAATCAAACAGTACTTAAGTTCTCCACTAATTTCACAGAATAAGCGATATTATTCTCAAAATACTGACAAAAGTAATTTCACAAAACAGCCGCCTCTATTCTCAAAAGATTGACAAACATTTACAGTCCAATATAGCTCATGTCTTGTCAATTTGTCAACTCTCCTCCAACAGAATGATGAGTCCTTTCTATAGTCTCTCTATAGAAATTTCTGGAAATATCTCCATATCTCCTAGACTAATCGTTATTTCGTAAAGATTCTGGAGCATTCCGGAAGTCGTTAAATGTCTCCAAATTGGTAATAAATCGTCAAATCTTGCAACCTTTCTTCTAACTGTGAAATCCTAGTAACACTGGGCCACATCATCCTTACGTGATGCTGGCGTCATGAACTATATTCTCTTCGAATGGTTTTCGAGACAGACGAAAGAGGAAGCACTTAAGGGAATATTGCCCGTTCGCAACAATAAGTTTGGTGTTCTACTATGTATGCAAACGGGAACAACTTTGACCTGAAGTTTTTAAGAACAATTTACTATGACCGAGTTGCTTAATCTCTCCATAGGCATCCTCATTTCAAACCATACTCTAATATATCCGAAAGGGTGCCTGTCCAGCAGTTAAGTAAAGCAGTTAAAAGAAAAAATCCCAGTGCTCTGAATTTGTCTGCAAATCTTTTCCGATTTTTCCCCCTAGTCTCTACCTAGTGCATGCGTTTTCCGTGTGGCAGGTACAGTTTCAACGCCATTCAGGTTTTTTCACTCTGAAGCTCACATTTCAATAAAATAAAGTGGGTGTTGAAATTGGATAATTTCGAAATTGTGTAACAGTAAACCTAAATGTGAGAGCAGGACTGTTGTTTCTTCATATCATTCTTGAACGCACACTTTAAAATACTTGCAACCAAAATTTATTTCCGTTTCCTTGCACGGTATGATCGATAGTGTCAAATACATCGGCAAAGTGGTTTTTATAATCACCCTGTACATTCATTACCATAGAATCTCCGTGGGCATTCTTCCAGCATCTTATTGTTTACGTAAAGCGTAAATTCGATTCTGAAAGCAAAAATAAAAAATACTGTACTACCAGATTTTTTTAAATATACATCAGAAATGATATTAAAGCTTCAACAATCAAAATACATTTGGAGCCAAAGTCTAGTGTTATTACCTCATAGTGGGACTTAGAGTGCAAATGCCGTTTACATTCTACATTATGATAATAACCCATGCCACAGCTTTATTATGTCAGTGATTTTGTGGTTATATGCGAGCAATACTGCTCCGGTTAACGTACGCCACTTAAGGAAGCATAGCAAACGGCATTGATGCTGCGCAGCCGCCTGGACATATTGCACGTCGATGACGCTGAGACGACATTGACATTTAGCGATAAGAAGGTTATAAGAACGCAGTATTAGATTAGGAACCCGGTTCTAAAGCCTGAATCGACTTTGTTCCGGTCAAGGAGCTTGAGGAAGGTGGAAGGGCTGTAAAAATTAATTTTTAGTTGGATATCTATCATCTATCATGATGAAGTGATAATATGTCCTCATTACATGATATTTGTCACTGTCTGATAAACAATTTGAATCAATTTTAATAACACATTTGATTATATGAAACTGTATTTAAATTTGTTTAATTCAAATATGAATAAACAATAAGAATAAACAATTTGTCCTTCCGTTCGTCCTTGTAATGCTTGACGCAAAATCTGGCGAGATATCGCCAACTTGGCGAATTTTTTTTAATACCGCAGAAATGACGAAAATGACTCAAAATCGATAAAATGGTCGACAAAATGATAAAAACGACGCCAAAACATTGAAATTAATTGTGTTTTGAAATTAAAGTAGTGCCATGATGATCCGTTAGCATCTATCTCTCTACCAATCCGACCGTTCCACTTGACGGCAAGTTTGGCAACTTTTTTAAAATGTCGCAAAACTGGTCAAAATATTTTCAAATTAACCAAAATAATGACAAATCAATTAAAATGTCGGCAAATCGATAAAATGTCGTCAAATTTATTCACTAACACCAAATCCATGAAATTAATTGTATTTTGAAATGCGATAGTAGTGCAATGTATCAGTAGCGTTTGTCTGTCACTCCAAAAGTCCTACCTGATGACAAATTTGGCAAGTTTTTAAATGTCGCGAAATTAACGAAAATGTTACCAAATCAATAAAAATATCTCCAAATTGATAGAAATGACATTATTATTTGTGCTTTGAAAGGGGATAGTATTGTAATGATGTTTGTGTAGCGTTTACCTACTAGTCCAACCATCCCACTTGGTGACTAATTTACCGACTCTTTATAATGTCTCCGAATTGATCAAAATAACGCCAAATTAACGAAAATGTCACCAAATCCATAAAAATTGATAAAATAATAAGAATTGATAAAAATGAAGCAAAATGATATTAATTGTCTTTTGAAAGGCGATAAGATTGTAATGATGTTTCGGTATCATACGTCTGCCAACCCAACTGTCCGACTTGGCGAAAAATTTAGCGACATTTAAAAATATTGCAAAATTAATAAATTGACATTAAATTAATGAAAATGACTACTAATTGATGAAAATTTATTCTTTTGCAAGATTAACCCTTTCCGAACGGTTGACGCGCCCGCACGTCGATTGCGAACTTGCATTCAAGGACGGACGTCACGCATTCGCATGGGAGAAAACTTTACCCTAAAAGACGGAGGTCACGGATGTGCGTTTTCATATGGAACGCTAAAATTTGTCTACTAGATGGCGTTAAATGCCCATGCGAATAACTTCAATGTATTTTGCAGTTACTTGACCTTGACATAGGAGGATCCAATTACTCATTTCTTCATTTGGAGTGGTGAAACATGGTTTTGCAATATAAACAAGTAGAGCACTTCTCGTAGCATGAGATATTTTATAATTGAGTTCCGGTTCTCATTTTGATTTTAGCTTAATGATTTCGTTGGTGAATCATAGAAATATAAGAGAGTTTTTGTTTTTAAGTTTGGGTTTTAAAGGAATGTGCGGCAGTGAAATTATTCGTTTATTTCGGATAAAAGAATGGAAGCAACTAACAAGTATTTTGTATTGAGAGTTGTATAAAAATATACATTAAATAGAAAATAAATATTTATTTTATTCCTGAAAAATGTAGATTTCTGTGTTGAATAGGTGATTTTTAGTGAATTTTTTTCGAGAGTTGGGCTTAGTTCAAAAAATTAGCCGTTCTTTGGGAACAGTTCGTAAGCGAAGCGCTCTGTTCTTTGGGCCCCGGCAGTACCAGAAAGCCGCTGTCCGGAAAGGGTTACGCTCAATCTCCTTAATAGTCCCTCCCGCTCTGTGGGAATTAAATGTAATTTTTTGTAAATTTATTTGCAAACCAGACCAGGATGTTTCATTCTTTAAATCTATCTTTGAAGATAGTTTTGTATAGCGAGTACAGCCATTCTGATATCTGCTTAGGAGCATTAAATTAAATATTTTAATTGGATGTTTCCAATAACATTATCATATAAATTATTATGGGTATTGTCACAAGGTTGTGAAAATTGTGTTTCTGTATATTATATATTCCCTACGAAGAACGAGCATACTGCTTGTATACTATAATCCTTGAGGTTGTCATGTTTTTCCAGCTATATGTATCCAAACCGTTCATCCCAGCTCGATCACATTTGGCATGGTGACTAAACTGGACAATGGGAAGTGCGTAGTGTTGTTTTGGAAGCCGGCATAATTGTTCTAGAGGGTATTTTAGAACATTAAATATCCATTTAAACCAAGAACGTACTTTCAGATTTAATAAATGAGACTTGAAATTAAATGCATATGACGTGCAAGTTCTACCAATAAATTATAGTTAACAAAAATATGAAAATTAAATATTTAGCGGTGCTGAAATTGACTGTTCTACTTGTAGAATAAACATAAAATTCCATGTTTTATTGAGCTAGAGATTTTTGACAGTTGATACTGACAGTTCAACTTGTAGAAAAAATATGAAATTCCAGGTTTTAATGAGCTAGATATTTGAAGTTTTTAGAGTAGCTGATTACATAAAAAAATCCTCACGTAATATTTTTTTTAATATTTATTGTTTTAGGTGCTGTAATAGGCAAAAATGTTCAAATTGTTGTGTGGATGTGAAACATCGAGTTTATTGATGTATGGACTTGCAATTTGGTGGATAGGTAGATTATGCAAAATTAATATGGTAATTTGTGTATTCAAATATTTTTTAGTTTGAGGGTGTCAAATGCAAAATTGTTTTATTTGTCGAGTAAACGTAAAATTTCAGATATACTGATCTCTTCAATTTATTTTGGGAATGTAAAAATAAAAGTTCTGCTACGTTAATTTTAATTGTGGTATTCTGATGGATCGTTTGGTAAAAGAAACTTTAAAATAAAATATATTTGAGGCATATTTCTATTCAAGCAGTTACTGCTGAGCAAAAGCATTCCGTTCTGCTCCAACTTAATTTATTAATTTTTGTACATTTCTGCCTTTATTTCACCTTCCATTCCCTATTTGTTATTAAAATACTCATAACAAAAATCTTATATTTTTAACACTTTACAACAAAGTTGAAAAGTGTTTATGACTTTGTTCATTCTGTCTGTCTGTCTGTCTGTCTGTCTGTCTGTCTGTCCGTTAGCACGATAACTGCCGTAAAAATGAGTTTATCAAAATGAAATTTTAGTATGTTGTTCAGACGGTCTGTAGGACCTATGGGAATATAAATAAATAATATCACCCAATTAGTTTTTTATTGAACCCGGGTTGAAAAAATGAAATACATTGAACCCTATGGGACCTAATTTTTCAAACATTTTTTAAGTAAATTTAAAATTCACGAATTGCTTCGAAATTTTTAGGAAATATTCACATTATCCCATAGAATATATAAAAAAAAATTCAGTAAAATATGTTAAGTAGTTTTTTAATTAAAAAAATTATTTAATATAGGGAAAAAAACAAATTCAATTAAATTCTGACTTTGGGATATCTTCCAGAAAGAAAAGAGAGAGATATTATATAATAAATATCTCTCCATTTGTTTAAACGTTTTGCATATGGGAGTGGCTTCATATTTTAAAATAAATTTGGTAGATAACAATTTTTCATTTTTTTAAAATTTTATATAACTCTTCTTGATAAATTTAATTGATGGCATTTTAAATGCACTTTCCTACGTCCTAGAGAGTTAAAATTTGGTACACAGCTTAAATTTGTTGAACATTTTATTCGACAAAAATTTGATGGATCTTTAAATATAGATTATACATTTTTTTCGAAATGGCCTGAAAATAATCCCCGTTCACTTCTATAAATCATTAGTGTAATATTGTTAAAAATTCTGATGTGGACAGCACATGTCTTTCTCTGCAGACTCATATTCGTTCTCTTTATTTATTCAATGATAATTTGAGTTTATCTGCACAACATAAGTATTTTAAATGACATTGAATTTACACGTTAAACTTAAATTTGGTTCTCATTTGATAGCCGGACTTATTGTCAAAGGTGGCGTAGCGAAAACGCGAAAAAACTAGAATATCTCAAGAACGGCTAGTCCTAGAGTAATGGGGTTAGTCTTATTCTTTTTGTTGTCAAAAATCACATATAAAATAGGAATTTAATTGATATAATTGAGCACACGTAGTCTTTTATTTTTATATATAACGATTTTTGCTGGCCATTTCGCAAAAATAGCCCATTCCTTTTTCCCGAATCGTAGTAGAATAACCTACAAATGATTTATATACAAAATTTTGTTAAATTTGGTATATAAATCACTTGTAGGTTATTGAAATATTATACTCCAAATTTTGTTAAATTTGGTTCATTAGTTTTTAGCTAGAGTGGATAAAGGCAATTTCTGCGGCCATTTCGCAAAGAAGGCAGATTCTTTTATTACGAATCGTACTATAATCTAATGAACATCAGGATTTCCCACAAAAAACATACCTACCAAATTGTATGAAATTCGGTCCATTAGTTTTTCAATTAGAGTGGATGTAATATCCACACAGACACACAGAAACATACACAGATACACCCTTACACACACAGACGTCTTCCTAAAAGTAGTTTTTTCGTGTTCTAGAAGTCCCAAAACGTGTAGATCCTTTGAAAATTCGAGTTCCGATCTTCGGCACGATTCCAATACTTTGAGTACATACACATACACATATATATTATCTGTGTATTATCTGTGTATCTAAATTCCGTGCCTATGCAATTACAATAGTTGTGATTTTAAATGATCCCTAAACTTTTATTATTTCTTCAAGGAAGCCTAATTTTAACATATGCAGAATGCAAATATCTCAAGCGATTGTAAGATGAATTACATAAGAATTGCTGAATTTTTTTCACACAAAATTATTTAGCTCTGGAGTCTGGAATACAAGTTATATGAATGAAATATTCATTGATTTTGCATAAATAATCAGATGATTTATATTTCGATACAGTTTTAAATATTCAAGTATAATAAATTACTGTAGTACTGTGATAATGTAAAAGATATTACCACTGAATGAATCACATTTTAGAAATTTTTAAATGAAATTACATTTCAGTTGGAAAGTGTTTCATAATCAATGCTTATGCATGATTGATCTTTCTTGTTACCATATGTCTTAATATCAACCGAACTCACGTTCCTTAAATTTGATACCGCATGCTCTTTTGCAGACACATTATTCTGAAAATGAGTGGAGGGATATCGTGTAAATATATAATCCCATAGTTGTGAGATAATTGAAGGAAAACGTGCCAGCAATGGTAAATTTTGTTTGTTGGGTGGTGAGTAAGGATTTGGTCAGCGGATCAACTCAAATTTGATGGAATAGTGTATTATTATCGCAAATAATTATGTGTCAAAATCCCAGGCTGTCCGGCTCATCCGAGGACATAGAGCAGCAAGTGGGCAGCCGGGAAAATTTTGTATAACGGAGACCGACCCCCACGGTCAGTGCACTGCCGTGGATATTTTATTAAAAATCATTAAAATAAATTTACATTTGAAGCAGGTGTATATATACAAGTTAGCAGCGGTAGACAAAATGCTGGAGTAGTTCAAGAGTTGACAACAATAGTATTCAAGTTGATTATGACAATAATAACAGAATTTCTATATAATATCTCCACAAGTTACCAGCAGTAAATAAATTATATGAGAAGGTCTAATATTTAAAGATATGGTATAGATTAATAAAACATTGGTGTAAAATTTCAAGAAAATCAGCTCTGTAAAAGTAGGTTAAAAACTAATTTCAAGATCTGACCCAAACAGAGAAACTAAACTATGTAAAACAGTTTACAAAAATCCCAGTGCTCTGAATTTGTTTGCAAATCTTTTCCAAAATTTTCCTTACTTTCTACATAGCATCTGCGGTTTTCGTGCTGCAGGTATAGTTTCAACGCAATTTAGGTCTTTTCACTCTGAAGCTCACATTTCAATAAAATAAAGTGGGTGCTAAAATTTGAAAATTTTGAAATTGTGTCACAGTAAACCTAACTGTGTGAGCAGGACTGTTGTTTTTTCATATCATTCTTGAGCGCACACCTTAAATACTTGCATCCAAAATTTATTTCCGTTTCCTTGAACGGTATGGTCGATAGGGTCTCATATATCGGCAAAGTTTTTTTTTTTATTATCACCCTGTGCATTCATTACCATAGAAGCTCCGTGGCCATTGTTCCAACATCTTATTGTTTAAGTAAAGCGTAAATTTGATTCTGAAAGCAAAAATAAAAAATACTGTACTACCAGATATTTTTAAATATACATCAGTAATGCTATTAAAGCTTCAACAATCAAAATACATTTGGAGCCAAAGTCTAGTGTTATTTGCTCATAGTGGGACTTGGATTGCAAATGCCGTTTACATTCTACATTATGAGAATAGCCCATGCCGCCGCTGTGTTATATCAGTGATATTGTGGTTACATGCGAGCAGTACTGCTCCGGTTAACGTACGTCACGAAAGGAAGCATAGCAAAGTGCATTGATGTTGCGCAACCGCCTGGACATATTGCACATCGATGGCGCTGAGACGACATTGACGTTTAACGATAAGAAGGTTATAAGAACGCAGCATTAGATTAGGAACCCGGTTATAAATCCTGAATCGACTTTGTTCCTGTCAAGGAGCTTGAGGAAGGTCGAAGAGCTGTAAAAAAATTCATTTTTAGTAGTTTTACCAATAATTTATAGTTAACAAAAATATGAAAATCAAAAATTTTGATGTGCCGAAATTCAGTGGACAACGTGTAGAATAAACATAAAATTCCATGTTTTATTGAGCTAGAGATTTTTGACAGTTGATAGTGACTGTTCAACTTGTAGAAAAACGTGAAATTCCAGGTTTTATTGAGCTAGATATGTGAAGTTTTTTAGAGTAGCTAATTACATAAAAAAATCCTCATGTAATTTTTTTTAAATATTTACTGTTTTAGGGGCTGTAATAGGCAAAAATGTTCGAATTATTGAGTGGACGTGAAACTTTGAGTTTACTGATGTATGGACTTGCGATTTGGTGTTAAGGTAGATTATACAAAATTAATATGGATAATTTGTGTATTCAAATATTTTTTAGTGTGAGGGTGTCAAATGCAAAAATTTTTGAATTGTCGTGTAAACGTAAAATTTTAGATATACTGATGTCTTCAATTTATTTTGGGATTGTAAAAAGAGAAGTTCTGCTACGTTAAATTTAATTATGGTATTCTGATGGATCGTTTGGTAAAAGGAACTGGGAAATAAAATATATTTGAGGCATATTTCTACTCAGGCAGTTACTGTTCCAACTTTATTTATTTATTTTTTTGTATATTTCTGCCTTTATTTCACCTTTCACTCGCTATTTGTTAATAAAATACTGACAATTAAAAACTTATATTTTTACCATATGTCTTAATATCAACCGAACTCACGTTCGTTAAATTTGATACCGCATGCTCTTTTGCAGACACTTATTCTGGAAATGAGTGGAAGGATATCTTGTATATATATAATCCCACTAGCAGCATACCCGTTCTTCGTACGGAGTATTTAATATAAATTAACTTAAAATTCACAATCATGTGCAAATTCCTATAGTATACTAAATGGAATTTTTAATCAAAATATTCTGTTAAAATATTTAACATAATGCTCTTAAAAAGAAATGAAGGAATGGCTGTTCTCGTATTCAAAGTTATCTTCACGGGTAGATCTGAAGAATAAAATATTCTGGCCTCTTTTGTAAGCAAATTTGCAAAAAATATGGAATTGAATCAATATATGCAAAATAAAAGCGTATTGTATGGGACCCGTACTACTTATATACTCGAATATTAGAAGATATAACCTGTATTAGTAGATTACATGTATAAATGAAAAATATCAATAAATCCTTAAACTTTAAACCATAAGGCAGTAATTAATTCCAATATGTGCCGAAATGCAAGTGCTAAAATCATATGGGAAGATAAACCCATACTACTTATAACGTCGTAGATTAGAAGATATGTCCTAGTGTTAGTAAAAGATTACCCGTATTATAATATTTAGTCTAAATAGTTTTTCTAATATCTAACAGATAACTTAGTAAATTAAATATATCAATAATCCCCGTAATATTCATACCGAAAGGCTTGATTCCAATATATGCCAACATATGTCAAAATATATGCTAAAATATATGTACTACTTATATTCTCTTAGATTAGAAGATATACCCGTGCATTTGTTGAAGATTACTCGCACAACGTATAATATATGAGTTTCAACAAATTTTGCCACAATAAAACAATGGTATAAGAAATTGAATATATCAATAATCTCTGAACCAATAATCCCCTAAAACATCATTAATAATAATTTTTAAACCTGAAGAACGTAAATGATAATATCCAGTCAAAAATACGATTGGAATGAAATTTATTTTATATACATATCTTCTGTATTTTATATACACATCATTTAAATCGGAAAAGATTTAATAAATATATTTTTTCCTCATAAACACGCTGCATTTAAATCCGTTGTTAAGCGACATGTTATGAATTGCTTCAAATATATTGGTGGTGAAAATATCGTCTGAATAACGCTATCTCTAATGAAGGTTTGGCGACATTTTAAAAAACCACAAAATTTATCGCCAAGTGGGACTGTAGATCTAAAAGTCCCACTTGGCGATAAATTGACGAACCATCATCAAAATATTATCCCCTAAAAAAACACAATTTCATTTATTTTGGGCAATTTTATCAATTTCAAAATATATTTATGGATTTATAAACAGTTTTATCAATTTGGTGACATTTTAAAACTTCGCTATATATGTTACTAAGTAAGACGGTTGGACTGACAGACAAATGCTAACTAAACACCATTTGAGTACTTTCTTCTAACAAAACAAAATAAATTTCATTGATTTAAGTCATTTTTATCAATTTGGGGACATTTCATTCAATTTGGCAACTTTTAAGAAAATTGCCAAATCAGCGATTTCCAGCCAAATTCGTATCTCTAAAGTTGCAGGTCTGAGGAATAAAATATCCTAATCCCGTTTGTATATACTAAATGAAAACACTAATATTTTATAAGATACACCCGTTCCACTCTTTTCCTGTTTCAACAATCGGATAAATGAATTTATTGGGTAGACAGAATATATGAGTTTATTAGCTAAACACAATATATAAGCTTGAAACCTCTTTGCCAAAACAAATGAAAGTGATGTACGCAGTTCGCAATTAATATAATTAAAAGAAATATCAAACCATTTTTTTCTAAAATATATTTTTATATCCATTTATTTATTATTCAACCCGAAAAAAAAATAATAATTAACAAACACATTTAATTTTATTGCGTTGCCGAGCAACATGATATAAGATAGAATCTTCCTCATAAAATGCGAAATTAAATAACCATTTTGATTTCTTTATACTTTTCATCGTTGAGTAAAAGCTTGTGAAAAATATAAGCCATGGAGGTAGATTTTTCCATTTAAATTCATGTTTCAAACAATTCATGTTTTCAGATAGTGACTAATTAGCACAAAAAATCTCCACCAAACTCAGAAATAAAGTTTTATTTCTCTTTGATGTTTTAAACAAACGATTTTCATCCTTTCCGTTTGGATAAACCACGGAGTTAAAGAGTAGAACTCCTAGGAAAAAGTTCCGTTTTTCATTAATATCTCAACAACCCCTGGTCTTAGAAACTCGAAACTTGGACATAATTTATGAGGGGCTATTTCAAGGCTTTCCACATAATTTCATTAAATTCGGATTAGCTGTTCTCTCGTGATGATGAGACAAACGAAAGTTTCGTTTTTTACTAATATATCGAGAACCACTAGCCGTAGATACTCCAAACATACACTAAATTTTAAATAGGACTATTTCTAGGCTACCCACAAAATTTCATCAAATTCAGTTCAGCCGTTCTCCCGTGATGATGGGACAAACAAACAAAAAGACAGATAAACCGATTTTCAATTTTATTTATATAGATAGTTGTTGTTGTTGAGACCCAGACCGTCCGACCTACCAGAAAGGTGTAAGGTAACTGTATGGACGGCCGGGAAGTGCCACCCAATTTAGACCGGAACCCAGTGGGGGAGGCATCCACAGGGACCGTACCCTCCTTCCCCTACCACCAACCTCTCGGAAGGACTTACGGACCCACATGTTTAACGTGATCGTACTCCGCATGAACACGGCGGCATTTGTGGCAGCGTGCAAATCTAGCGCGCAAACCACGGGGATACTGCACCCGAGATGGCCAACAGCACGCGGTGTTCCGAGGTGGTCACCCACCAAGTACTAACCGCGCCCGATGCTGCTTGATATAGATAGTTGTGAAATAATTGAAAGAAAACGTGCCAGCAATGGTAATTTTAAGGTGTGGGGTGGTGAGTAAGAATCTGGTCAGCGGATCAACTCAAATTTGATGGAATATTATAATGTAGGGTGAAATCTTAAAGTTTTACGAGCTTCAGCCGGCGGAGGATATGTAGGTGGTAGTGTGCACCAGCTGCCATGTAAGTGCTCGCCTCCCTGCAGAATGTTTAACGAGGGACGGTCCCCAACAGGCATATTACGTCTGCATAGCGGGTGGCACTAACGTTCTCGCGAAGCGAGCAGGTTTTGAAAGCATTAGCGAGCACAAAACATGTAGGAGGACATGAGAGCCGTCCAGGTTGAAATAATTCACGAAGGGAGTTCCAGGACGTAAGTTAATAAGTAAGTATCCCAATGTAAGTTAATAAGGGGCGATCCCCAACGGGCGTATTATGCCTGCATGGTAGGCGACACTAAAGTGCTCGCAAAAGGGCTCAGCGAGTGTTAACAAGTGGGAGACGAAGCCTACCATTTCGTGGGTGCTGACGAACATAGCGAGCAAGGGGTGAAATTCTTTCAAATTTTAATTTGGCTGTATTTTTGCTATTTTAGAATTTTAATTCTGTTTTATTTAATCAAAAGAATCTGCTAAAACTGTCTGTTCCAACAATAACTTTTTTCTTGAGATAAATTTTAAATTTACTGTTAATGTTGGATCTATCAGTTTCCAGTTTCCAAGAAGTAATTTTGCACATTGTTACTTTTCCGTATAAAGTTTTTCCTTTCAGTTTTATTTTGTTTTATTCACTATCACATTCTTCTTCATCATGGATTTCGTCTTATTTGTTTTGTGTTATGAAACTGTCAATGGCTGTTCTGTATCTTCAGTGTATAAACTGTCTTCCACAGTAATGTATTTCTCTACACTGACAAGAGTCGAACTTTTGAATGAAGTGAGAAACTGTTTCCTTCATTTTCTTTGGTGCGGATTCAGTTTGGTCACTCTTAACAAATTTGGTTTCTCGAAACATTTCTGCATGCAGCTACAGCTAACACTTTTGATTGCTTTAGATATCCAAATTGCCGCATCCAGAACTGTGAGAGATATTCCTAATCCCCAGTGCAGCATATACGCTTATAAAAGGATAATAATTAATTATAGGGAGAAAATATGTAGGTAAAACAGAATCTTTAATGATAGAGGTTTTAAAATTATCAAAAATATATACGTTAAAAATGTTCATTGTGTAATGCTCTATAATATTTTGTAGAATAGAATCTATAGAATATGCTGTGGAATAGAAATAAATATGTAAGTTAAAATTATATGGGTTAAAAATGATTATTAATGATATAGATTAATAATGATGAAAATATATTGTTCAAAAATGATCATTGTGCAATGCTCTATAATTTTGTGTGGAATAGAATCTATATCCTATAAATAAATTCAAAGCTAAATTTTTTTTTATAGATCTGTATGGTTTATAATATAACAAATTTAGAAACATAGGATGTTCAGATAATGTCATACTTATTTTGAATCTATTTGTGATTAAATTCAGGATGAGCTAATTTTGGAGCTTTCACATTTCTGATAAGAGTGTTACTGATCAGAAACCTAAACGTTCTATGTATTTATAATTTTATTTTTTTTATTTATTTATTATAAGTTCACTATTTTTGAAAGCTTGGGGGAATTCCCTTTCCGTGGTGAACTTTATACTGAGAGGATAGTGGATCTGGCAAAGGCAGTGATTCACGCAATTGGGCCTATTTGACTTCAAAGTGGACACGACACCAACCAACCATAAGTTCATTATGAAAATGATTTTCACTTTCTCATACTAGGTAATATAGTAAAAAGTATTGTTTTAACGAAAATTTTCGAATTCGAGATTTTTATGCCAATATAAGTTTCAAGACCTCCTGAACAAGTTTTGACTATTTTTGGAGTGATGTCTGTCTGTCTGCCTGTGGTCGATCTTTTGTGCCCATGATAGTAGACACAAATATTAATGGATCTTCACGAAACTTTATATCCGGCTCTATTACCAAAAAATCTGGAATTAGATAGGGTTTTTATAATTCGAGGAAAGAATTCGAAATTATTCGAAATTATATATTTTTTGACATGGCAGTATAGGACAAAATTTGACATAATTATGCATATAAGGTTTTATTTATGGCTCAATGATTTTGAGACTTAATAGTCTCTCGGGGGTACAAAGTATAGTTTTAGTCGAAAGTTTTATTTTTTAAGCCCTTTAAATGGAAGGATAACACGCAATAATTGTAATCATTTGGATTCATGATACCGGCTTTTCAATTTTTTTTTGTAAAATTTGCGAGGGTAAGGGAAGCTATTGAAAATGGGTTCTAGTATGAGGAAATCGCTGGGAGGCACTCTTTAGTCAATTTATATTTTATTTTCTATTACAGCAAGAACAATATTTTAGAGTGTAATATTTTAAAATATTTTTTTAACTCCTGTATAGTGAAAATATGAAATTAGTACTTAAATTTAAATCATCTTATGACACGTAGGTGTTATATTTAAATATAAATAACAAGTATAACATGTTTTAATAAATTACAAGTAAAATGTTTCGGACACAATACAAATGAATTCTAGTATAAAAAAGTCAAGTCAGTCGATTTATATTTTATTTTCTACTACAGCACGAAAGTTATTTTAGAGTAAATTATGTTGAAATATTTTTATATAACTCCTGTATAATGAAAATATGAAATTAATACTATAATTTAAATCATCTTATGACACCTCTGCGTTATATTTTAATATAAATTACAAGTGTAACATGTTTTATTAAATTACAAGCAAAATGTGTCGGACACAATACAAATGAATTCTAGTATAAAAAAGTCATGTCAGTCAATTTATATTTTATTTTCTACTACAGCAAGAGAGTTATTTTAGAGTATAATATTTTGAAATACTTTTATTTAACTCCTGTATAGTAAAAATATGAAATTATTACTGTAATTTAAAATATTATAACCCGTTTGTGTTATACTGAAACAGAAGTTACAATTGTAATATGTTTCAAGAAATTATAAGCAAAATATGTCGGACACAATATAAATTGATTCTAGCCTATAAAAGTGGAGTACAGCCACACTTTTGTCAATAGGTATTTTATTTTCTACTACAGCAAAAATGTCATTTTAGAGTGATATAATAATACATAAATGTAATAATAATAATATTCTGAAAATGTTTGATTTAACTCCTGTATAGTGAAAATATGAAATTTAAACTGTAATTTAAATTTTACGGCTCATCTGCGTTATATTGAAGCAGGAGATGCAAGAGTAAGATGTTTCATGAAATTACAAAAAAAAAAATGTCGGACACAATACCTCAAAAAACTCATTTACTTCTGAAATTCGTTGCACAAGATGTATTATCTAAAGGTAAACATATTTGATTAGTTCTAGGAAAACCGTTTATTTAAAACTGTCAATTGAGTTCAAACGCAAACAAGATTATTCCTTGTTAAGATATATGAAAATGTAAAGCCACTTCAGCAAAGGTTCTTAAATTTCTCTCAACAAAATAATACTCAAGTAATACCAGAATATAATTTTTGCCAAGCACAAAGTTGACAGGAAAGATCAATTATGCATAAAGCATTGATTATGAAACACTTTCCAACTGAAATGCAATTTTATTTAAACATCTCTAAAATGCGATACATTCAACTGTTATATTTATTTTAATTATCACAGTACATCAATAATTTATTTTACTTGAAAACTTCAAAATTCATCGAAAAAAATTAACTTTATACAAATGGCGTCATCGAAGTATAAATCGTCTGGTCGGCTCTCTTTGTAAAAGCAGTGAATATTTCATTCATTCACTTTTATTCCAGACTCCAGAGTTAAATAATTTTACGTGAAAAAATTCAACAATTTTAATAGAACTCATCTTACAAACACTTGTTTACATTCTGCATACATTAAAATTAGGCTTTGTTGTAGAAATAATCCGAGTTTGTTAATCGTTTAAACTCAAAAATATTGTAATTACGTTGGCACAGAATATGGATGCACAGAAAATTCACAAAAATAAAGCGGTTTTCGGACGGATGCAACATTAATATACATTTAAAAGTAATTTAAAAATTACGAATTTTACATTGAGAAAAAAAGATGGATGCCATAATTTATTTTGAAGTGAGTCACGCGATCTCTTCATATCATATTGGTGTAATTATTATTTTCATTTTTATTTAAAAAGCTACCAAATATATTTTGCGGAATTTTTTATATATATTTTATTCAATAATTTGAATATTACGCAAATATTTCAAAGCAATTTGTGAATTTTAACTTCGCTTAAAAATGTTTGAAAAATTAGGCCCCATAGAGTTTAATGTATTTCATATTTTCAACCCAGGTTCAATCCAAAAATAATTGGTTGATATTATTCATTTACATTCACGTATGTTACACAGACAGACTCAACAACATACTAAAATTTTATTTTGATAAATATATTTTTACGGCAGTTATCGTGCGAGCGGATAGACAGACAGACAGAATGAACGAAGTCATACACACTTCTCAACTATTTTGCAAAATGTTAATAATTAATCGGATGAATTGAAGGTATAATAATAGGTACTATAACTCTGCTCTATAAAATAACCATAGTCTAATAATAAAATATAAATGATACGTATAAAAGAGCGAACTGTCATATCTGAAAAATATTTCTTTGCAATACAAATATTACAAAAGAAAATAGAAGACAGGAGAATATATTTCAAAATTTTATCATTCTATTTTTGAATGGGCAGTGTTTGTTGAAAATATAGGTTAAGCAGTTATCAGTTTTCCGCATGAAAAGCTCTCTGCCGATGTGTCAAAAGCTCCCTTGAAAAGCGAAAATGACACAGAATCTTTGAAAATATATTTAAGTTTTTATCTTTCCAGGGCATTTTTAACTTTCCATTGTGGAAATAAAGGGCAAGACGTATTTTATACTTTTTTTTGTATTCTTCACTTTATGCTCAATTAATTTCAATTTCTGATATATATTTCCTGATATATATTATTCGAAGTTATATTTGCAGAAATGTGTTTCGTAAATATATAAATCTAATGCTCGTATAAAAAGTAATATATACATACGAGTATATATATATATATATATATATATATATATATATATATATATATATATATATATATATATATATATATATATATATATATATATATATATATATATATATATATATATAATATACAGGGTGCCCACTTATATCCGTTGCACCCACCACCTTAACTTCTAAACGGTGACAGCTTAGGCCATAAAGTTGGTGTCTAGGTATAATAAAAAAGCTATGCGCTACTCAATGAGGCAACTTATAGCGCCATCTATCGGCAAATTTTGTAATTAGCGGTCCTATCTCGTAAACGGTGAAAGATACGTGAAAAGAGTCAATTAGAAAGTTGTAGAGCACTCTCGATTTAGCACGAAAAGATACCTTGCGCACAATTATACTTAAAACAGAATGCAAAAAATGAATATTTGTTTGATTGTGAAGCGAATCGAGAAAAAACTACCTTACGGACTAAATACAAGCCAATGTTGTGGAGCAGGGGAAACGCACGTGATTCGCATTCATGAGGACCATGGTTCTGTTCCCACCGGTTGCTTGTTTTACTGAATGTCTCTACAAACCATGAAAACTTTCTGTTGATCCTGCAAAATTGTCACTCCAGACACACAGCTCAACTCAACCATGCCTGGTATAAAAATCACATGGATCTCATGTATTATGCAAATGAGGATGGAATGTCATACCTGCTCACCAGAGACTATTACTATAAAACGGATGTTTCTGCTGGATTGTACGTTAAAGCGGAGAATTCTGGCAAAATTTGGCAGTAACGAGTATTGCGAGATGTTGTTATTTTACGGTGAATGTTGGCGTAAGGCATAATCAGCTGCAAGGCTGTGTCGTGAACGTTTCCCTCAAGGCCCGCATCCTACACGGCAGACCATCTTAAAAGTTTTAAAACGTTTAAGGGAGACGGGCTGCGTGACCAGCCGACCTCGAATTCGTACACCTCGTAATGTAGGACGCAAAGTGCAATCTGAAGATGTGCTAGCATACGCTCTCGCCCATCCTCAGAGCAGCACAAGACCCATATGATTTTTATGATCAGTGAAAATTGTAGCCTCTCAAAAAGCCGCGTCTGGAAAATCTTGAATGAATCAGGTGCTCATCATACCGATCCACACCTGTGCAGGGATTGCTGCCAAGAGATGTTGAGAGACGTTACACGTGGTTCAAATTTGTGATCAATAACTTAGAGGTCCACCCAACATTCCTGGCAGACATAATATGAACGGATGAGGCATGTTTTTCGAGGAACGGAATGTTTAATAGACAGAAAGTTCATACCTGGTCTCTGGAAAATCCGAGATATGCTGTCAAAGTTCGACATCAACAACGCTGGTCGATTAATGTTTGGTGAGGAATTTTTAATGACAGGCTCATTGGACCAGTATTTTACAAGGACACGTTAACGGGACAACGGCACTTGCAGCTTCTGCAGGATGTAATAACCGACTTTGTTGAGAATCTATCGTTGCACCAACTCCTAATTGTATGGTTCCAACATGACGGCGTACCTCTGCATAAGATTTCAAACGTTCAGTAGTACCTAATAGAGACATTCCAGAATCAAGTCATAGGGTATGGTGGTTCCGTCGAGTGGCCCCTGCGCTCACCTGACTTGACCCATTGGACTTTTTCTTATGGGGACACATAAAAGAGCAGGTATATGCGAAACCTCCGCCAACATTGCAGGATCTTCGACGAGGCATTACTGATGCTTCTGCGTCCGTAACACCTGCCATGTTACACAATGTGCAGCGAGAAATCTAGTCCAGAGTGCAAGTGCATATAGTGGCTAACGGGGAGCATTTTGTGCAATATACTATTGTAAATAAATGATCCTAAAGACAGGGAAGTGGCTCAGTTTCTTTCTTCCACTCTTTATGACATGGAAATTTTCGAAATCGTGACCAAACAAATGTTCATTTTTTGCATTCTGTTTTGAGTATTAATGTGCGCAAGGTATCGTTTCGTACTAAATTCAGAGTGCTCTACAACTTTTTTGCACGTTTCTTTCACCGTTTACGATATAGGACCGCTAATTCCAAAATTTACAGATAGATGGTGTTGTAAGTTGTCTCATCGAGTAGCGCAAAGCCTTTTTACTATACCTAGACACCAACTTTATGGCGTAAGCTCCGTAAGCTACACCGTTTAGAAGTTGTGAGAAAAATTTGCATGTTCATTTGTAACAGAAAGGCAGATGGCGCTGTCGTAACGTTCCAGACAGATACGAAGTGAGGCAGCAGCAATTTGTAGACGGAATTGAAGCTATGGAAGCTGGATGTTAACCAGCATGTCACGTCCAACCGTTTTTAGGTAAATTGTGCCTGCCATCGGGAAATAAAGTTTATTCAGACTTATCTGTGTCTATGATTAATGGTGTAGATTCGTGTAACTGAACACGTGAGGCTCAATTAAAATCCACTGAACCAAAGAGAAAAATTCGCCGACATAGTGGTGCAAAGCGGCCGGGAATACTTCGAGTTGTGACTCACCGAAGTTCATCTTTTCGATACACGTAAAGTTAAAGCTGATGAATCGTAGAGGGGTAAGTACCTAAATTCTGCTTATTGAATAGTTGAGTTGAAGATTTGAAGGCTAAACGAAAACACGAGTGTAGAAGATACTGTTAAGCGTAGTAAAGCGAAACGAGGCACAATTCGTAGTGCAATTACAAAGATTATAAAGAAAATTGAGGATGAAATAAATAAAAAAGAAGATTCGCGGGCAGAAGTAATTCAGGATTCCATAGCTGTTCTGGTAGAACATAAAGATGCGCTAGAAAAATTGAACGAAATAATTGAAACGCAAATCGAAACAGAGGATTTGGAACAAGAAGTAGAAGGTTCCTTAGAATACACTCAGTCAATAGTGCTGTGCAGATCGCGTGCCAGTAGATATTTGGGAAACTTGGATGAAAATCCGAAGGTAAATCAATTTAGTGCAGAAACGATATCGGACATCAAAGAGAAGACACACACTAAATTACCACGTATCTCCCTAAACAAATTTGAAGGTGATATTTGTAAATTTCAAGAATTTTGGCCTCAATATAAAGCCGCGATTCACGAAAATGGAACACTTCAAGAAGTCGAGAAATTTAATTCCCTAAAATCGTTGCTTAGTGATTCGGCAGCAGCCGCTATAAGAGGTCTTCCTTTAACAGCTGAAAATTACAAAAAGGCAGTAGAAATTCTAGAAGATAGATTTGGGAAAAAGGAAGTTTTAGTTTCCGCACACACTGATCGTTTGCTAAGTTTAGAACCTGTGCGTAAGTCAAACGATGTGTTTGCGCTAAGAAGATTGCACGATGAAATATCGGTACAAATCAGAAGCCTTGAATCACTCGGAGTCAATTCCGACTCATATGGATGTTTATTGTTGCCCATATTATATAAATGCATTCCAAATGAATTGGTGTTACAATTTCATAGGCAAAATAAGGAGAAGGAAACTAATGTAACTGCGTTACTTATGTATCTAAAGGGAGAAATAGAAGCGCGAGAAAGGGCTGAAAACGTAACATCTTACAAATTTGAAAATGCAAGATCTTACGAAAGTAACATGAAATTGGAACCCCCGAAATATCCCAGTCCGATGAAAAGTAAGACCCCATCTGCATTTTGTTTAAATACTATAACAGAAATTCATTGTGCATTTTGCAATGAAAAACACAATTCCGAAGATTGCAACTTAAACTTAGAACAGCGAAGAGACTCTTTACGTAAGCAAGCAAAATGTTTCAGATGTTATAAAAAATTCCATCGTAAGAGCCAATGCAGATCAATTCAAATCAAATGCTTAAATTGTTTGTCAAAATGGCATCAGAAATCCCTCTGTGTGCAAGCATTCCAGACAAAACCTTCGTTGTTAATCCATGAACAAAATAATCAAAGCAAATGTGGATCTGGAACTTCGGGTGTATCTTTTCAGACTTTGCGGTGCAAATTAATTGGAAGAAATGAAATTGTTAAAGTTCGTATATTATTTGATACGGCCGCACAAAGAACTTTTATTAAACGGGATCTATCCCGAAAAGTAGGATTGGAGGTTATTGGAAACGAGTCGATCAAAATACATAAGTTTGCGGAAAGTCAAGATCCTCCCGTCAGCACTCAAAATAGAGTACGCATTTTATTGAAAGACATGAGCTCAGATTATGTGGTTAGTTTGGAAGCATTAGAAACGGAAAACATTTGTCCAGATATAATAGGAGCACCTAGCGCTGAATTGTGTGATGAAATTAAATTATTGGGGTTTAATTTGTCAGATGTTTCTGATAGGTTAAAAGATGAAGGAAATAAAATAGATATATTAGTAGGGAGTGATTATTATTGGTCAATCATGACGGGAAAAGTTAAACGTCTTTCACCAACCGTCGTTTTGAATGAGACGAAGCTTGGGTGGATGATTCATGGTAGATACTCTAATGTAATTAATTCGAATACTTTATTGAGCTGTATGACAATGCATGTTTCTATTTGGGACGAAAATAATGAAGATAAAGCGTCGATTGAACTTCAAAGATTTTGAGAACTTGAATCTTTAGGGATTAGAGGCGATACAGATTCAGATTTGAAAACATGCGACAAACAAATACTAGAACAATTTGAAAGAAATATCGAATTTAAGAATGATAGATATGAAGTGAAGTTACCTAAGATATCCGATACAGTTGAACTTCCTAACAATTACGAGATCGCAAAAGGAAGAATTAAAAGTTTGATTAAACGATTTCAGAATAATCCTATGTTGTTCAAGGTATACAAAGCCGTCATTGACGAATATATGTCTTCTGGAATAGTAGATATGGTTAAATCGCAGAACATAAATTCAACTAATGGAAAGTTGACATATTATTTGGCACACCACCCGATTCGCGATTTGGTTAAAGGTGCATCTACTACAGTAGAAGAGACTTTGAAGTTATCAAAAGAATCCACAGATATTTTCCAAAAAGCTAACATGTCCCTACGTAAATGGCAAAGTAATTCTGTTCTTGTAAAGGAACATTTTAAATCCTTGAACTTGGATGTACTTCCCGACACGTCACGTAATGCAAATCCATTTAAAATTTTGGGTTTAATATGGAACACGGATAAGGATGTTATAAGATTAGATAATCATAATCTTTCCGAATTTGCCAATTGCCAGGAAAAAACTATGAGAACTGTAATCAAACCGGCTGGGAAAAATTTTGACCCAGGTGGATTCTTATCTCCATTTAAGGTCACTTATTCTGACAATACAAAAGGTTTTAAAGCTGCTGATAAGGAACTGCAGTATTTTGGAAAAATCATAAAGGAACGAGAGTTGCAGGATTTCATATCAAGTCAAGGTGTGTCATGGAAATGCATAGTAGAACGTGCCCCTTGGTGGGGAGGATTTTACGAGCGACTTGTAAAATGTGTCAAGGATCCGTTACGAAAGATTTTAGGACGAGCTCTGCTCACATTTGAGGAACTGACAACAATATTAACTGAGATTGAAGCCGTTGTCAACATGCGACCTCTAACGTACACCGCAAGTGAAATTGGAGAACCAGAGCCGCTTATACCCGCGCAGTTCCTCCAAATTGGTAGGAAATACTTTAGTTATCCGCTACACGTTGCAGAACTGGAAGATAAACTTTCCACTAAAGAAACTTTGATAAAAAGAAAACGGTACCAAACCAAACTGTTTTACAAAGATTGTAAAATATTATTAGTGAAAATTTTGTGCACTCTCAGAAGGAGTACAGGTGGGGAGCTGTGAGAGAAATTTGCATGTTCATTTGTAACAGAAAGGCAGGTGGCGCTGTCGTAACGTTCCAGACAGATAAGAAGTGGGGCAGCAGCAATTTGTAGACGGAATTGAAGCTATGGAAGCTGGATGTTAACCAGCATGTCACGTCCAACCGTTTTTATGTAAATTGTGCCTGCCATCGGGAAATAAAGTTTATTCAGACTTATCTGTATCTATGATTAATGGTGTAGATTCGTGTAACTGAACAGGTGAGGCTCAATTAAAATCCACTGAATTCGCCGACAGAAGTTAAGGGTGGTGTAACGGATATAAGTGGGAACCCTGTATATATATATATATATATATATATATATATATATATGTGTGTATATGTATATGTGTATATATATACATATATATATGTATATGTGTATATATATACATATACATATATATATATATGTATATGTGTATATATATACATATACATATATATATATATATGTGTATGTATATACATATACATATATATATATATATATATATATGTGTGTATATATATACATATACATATATATATATATATATATATGTATATACTACATCCAGCCAGCATTCTTTGTTCTCTTCATGTAACTATCAATCTTACCGTACATTTCTACATAACGCTCTTAAATTTGAAACTTGTAATTCTAATAGATGTAAAACGTTTCCGCTTGCTAATCGTAACCCGATCAATTGAAGCAATAATCTTGCCTTTTTTAAAACATATAATTGCGTTTACCAAATTGTTTGCAGAATATGTAGTATGTCATATATAGGCCAAATTAGTAATACTCATCACCTCCGAATTAACGTACACAGGAATCATATAAAAGAAATTTCAAATAATGCAACTACCCTTAATGAATCAAAATTCGAATACGAACATTTTTCTATACATGGGTTCGACAACATTGAAATTAGTATTCTATGTGTTCAAAAAAATTATTATGACAGATTTTTCCTTGGTGATGAATTCATATGTGCACACAAACCTATTTTCCCATATGGACTCAATCAATTATTTAATCATCATAGCATTGTTAAAATATCCTTTAATTATCCTAATGAAGACCATAATATCCATAATTTCTTTAACATTTTCAACAATAACTCAAAAAGAACTAACAGAGCAAGTAAATATAATAAAAAATAGCCCTCATTATCTGATGTAAAAATGCCATCCTACACCAGCATGCAAATTTCAAAATTATTTTTGATTGGAAACAGTGTAAGAACTGTATTTTCGCAATTAAAAAACAGCAATTAAATATGGTTTATAACCTTTTTAGAACTAATGCATTTGATAACTTTCATTTTAAACGTTTATTCTATGATGTGCACATTACCAGAAGTAAAATTCTTAATGTTTATTTATACGTCACGGATTTAAATTGAAATGATAAATCAAAACGAACTACTAAAATAAACGAATAATGTATCCTAAATTTCACTAATTCTGTCTTAAATAATCTGAAGATGAGTACTTTTTTAAAATCGGTTTCCAATTACTTTTCAATCAAACATGTAAATCCTAAAATTGCATTTAAATATGATAAACAAACTGCTAGGACGTTATATTTTCAATTATAATCAAACAGCCAAATCAATAGATATTAATCAAAATTATGAACTGGATAAAGAGTCATACTGCCACTGTCATTTAGATAAATATAAAGACTACATAGATAAACACCATGGGCAGGTCATGTTATAACGGGAAATCGAAATTATTATTTATTATGATACACTGAGACCACTGACGTTACTGGGTACTAAGTACCGTTTATCTACTAAATTTAAACATAAATCAATTGCTAAAGATTTAATTCTTGACTTAAATAAACTTATCTATAAAATCAGCTATAAATATCAAATCCCTGTAGAAGTCTTCAAACCCTGGAGTGTCTTAATAGAGCAGTAATATATATATATATATATATATATATATAATTTACAAATGTAAAGTATTCTGAGATAGCTACATGAAAAAATTTCTCATACGTAAAATATGCAAACATGGCGCTAAGCTGCCCTTGTACACATTTACAAATATATTTTCCAAAAAGAATACCTAAGTACAGAAAAGCAAAAGATGAATGTGAAAAACGAAAAGTATATGAATAGTTTTTTCGTGTGTCATCCAAATAGTGTTTTTGAATTTTTGCTGTGGATTTTTGCTGTTCGGTAATTGATGGTATTAAAGCCATTCCATGTATAAGTATCGGCTTCCGGGAGTGTCGGCGTAGCATAAAGCATTGCTTAACCGGAGAGTGGGGGTCACAACTCCCCCCGGCCACTTGTGATACTTTTCGTTTTTCACATTCATCTTTTGCTTTTCTGTACTTAGGTATTCTTTTAGGAAAATATCTCTATATATATATATATCTATATATATATTAAAAAGGGTATTAAAGAATTCAAAATGATTTTGTCATTATTTATGTCGATAAGGCTAGTTGTAACTACTCAATCATATGTAAATATTACTATATAAGTACCCTCCAGTCACACTTACTTTATAATCAAATATATAATTTACATAATATTAATTTTAAAATCTTATACAATAGAATATCAGCCAAATATAAGCAAATCCATCTGAAAAAAAATGTGATAAAATTCCATATCTTGTTTTAATATCCAAGTTTCATAAATCCCCTGTTGCTTTTCGAACTATTACTAGTGGGCATAATTCTTACATTACTAATGCTGGCAAATTATTATTAAAAATCTTAAATGGAGTATCCTTGTCAGATGATATCTCAAATAATTGTCATATTATAAAAAACAGTTTGGAATTAGTTAAGAAATTAAAAACTCTTACTAATATTCAAAGTATTTATACTTTTGATTTCAAAGATTTGTTTAATAATATTGATATAGATGATCTGTATAGAATTATTTTGGGAATTTTTGAAAAATATAATATCAGCCTAACATATTCAACTTTTCTTCTTAAAAAATTACTTAATTTCACTCTATGAAAATTATATTCAACATGGTGGTACTATTTTTAAGCAACAGTTTAGTATCCCACAAGGGGTGTGTGCCTCATCATTATTAGCTAATCTGTATTTATTCATCTATGAAAAAAACATTAATCCTGGATTGCATAATGTGCATATGTTTAGATATTTAGATGACATATTATGTGTATCACATAATAATATCCCTATAGTATTTAACCTTAATCCTATAATTTACAATTAAATGCAAGTAATAATGACTCTAATATTGCAAACTTTTTAGATTTAAATTTAGATTTACAAAATTGTAATCTGGCTGTAAACTTATATGATAAAAGACATTTTTTAAAATTTAATACATCAAAAATTTAACACTTTGACTCTTGTTTGCATATATTAGTTTTTAGAAATATTATAATAAACCAGGTTCTTAGAATAAATAAAATTTTTGATGAAAATTATACATTAGCACATTTTATGGAATTATTGAGTACAGCCACTAATAATGCATATCCTCCCAAATTCGTTATTAAAATTATTAACTCAGTGTATCAACTTCCACTCGATAACATCTAAAACAACTTTCCAATTATAGTGGCTAATGATATGGAGACAAAAAATTATAATTAAAAAAAATTAATAATAATAAAATAAGCTACAAAAATTAGAAAAATAAGAAATCGGAAAAGAAGATACATTAACAGTAATGTTTTGAATTTTACTTTCGCTAAAAAATTGCAACTTTATCCAGTTTGATACTACGATTTGAGAGCCCTTATAATTGAGTATAATGGTATTCTCGTCCATTTCTTCTTTGAATCACTTGTTTAGTGGGAATTTTCATCTATGTTTCATGTTCATGTTTTATTTTTCTTATATGAGTAATTTTCCTGTCTCCGGCTCTGAGTCACTGGAAGGGTCGCTGTGAAAGTATGTTTTGCCTCCTAGGTTGTATTCCGTCATGTTCATTCCGGTGCTGCTCGATATTTTTCATACTGTTGCGGTTGATCGTAATTGCACGTGGTGAAAGAAGAAGGGTTCCTGCTTCATGGTAATAATATATTTCCTAATTTTCTTATCTTCAATTTTTCATCGTTTGGAGACTGTAGTCTGAGTATGGGTATTTATTGGAATGTACTATTTCTCAATCTGAAACAGACATTTGTTTGGGTTAATTAGAATTAAATACTCAGACCTGAAGATGAATTTATTTCTGGTAAATCTTCGAATTTGGTCCAGTACTGTTCTTTTCTATTATCGGCATTATGGAAGTGGTTTTGATTCTATGGTGAAGTTAATGTTTCACGATTACTTGAATTGAATATTTTTATTAATGCATTTTTCTGATATATATATATATATATATATATATATACATATGTTATGACATCCTCCAGTGTATCCACAGGCGCCTGATACACGAGTGATTTAAGGTGTCCCCAAAAGAAGAAGTCCAAGGGATTGAGGTCCAGGAAGCGTGGAGGCCAAGCAACAGGTCTGGAGGGTCCACTCCACCTCTCGTGATATGTACCATGGACGTGGCTACGTACCACAATAGAAAAATGTACTGGTGCACCATCATGCATGAGCCACATGTTCTGCTGCACTGTAGCCGATACACCCTGTAGCAAATCCCGAAGGACGTGCTGCAAGAAAACAAAGTCCGTTGCGCCATTGAAGCTTTCTGGCAAGAGGTACGGCCCCAACAGATTATCTCGTAGGATCTCTGCCCAGATGTTAACACTGAACTTGTGTTGAACTTCCGAGGGGACAGTGATGTGAGGACGATGTCTATTTTTGCGATTTTCACCGACTAAACGTGGTTTGCGATACCATGTTCTATGGCAATTTTTGTTCCTCTTGATGTCTAATATCACCCCTTTAAGTTCGTTGCCACTTCAAGGCAACACCCTGTATATATATATATATATACATATATATATATATATATATATATATATATATATATTTATATATATATATATATATATATATATATATATATATATATATATATATATACATATATATATATATATATTTATATATATATATATATATATATATATATATATATATATATATATATATATATATATATATATATATATATATATATATATATATAAGTGCATATATTTATATGGGCATTTAATCAGAAATTTAAATAATAACATAAAAATGCAATAAATAAGAAATATGTACTTTCAATATAAAATATTATGAAAGACTTCTGAATAAATCAAATTTATTGGTATTTTTTCTTTTCGTTCTTGAATGGTCTCGTTTGCTGAATATAGAGGTTAAACAGTGATTAGTTTTCCTTTTGAAAATATTTGTATCTGTCAAACATTTTTCTATCATTTATCCATGATGCAGAATCTCTTATAAAGGCTTTAGTTTTTTATATTTCAAGTTCTGGAAGAAAAAAAGTGGTAACTTTGTTATACAGTTTATTATTCCTTAGTAGATAAGAAAGGAGAGTTCACCGGCAGTGGCTCAGCGATGCTCAGCGCTCAGCAAAATGGCCGCCATCGTGAATTCCGTAATCCTGGACGGGGGTGTAAAAGGGGGGGGGGAAATGAAAAAAAGTGGGGGTAAAAATTTTGGAGAAACTTTTTGTCGGGTGGCAACGATGTCGTAGTCTTGTACGAGGGGTTGAGGGGGAAATAAATTTTTTGGAATGAGATTTTTTCTAAGTAGGGAAGAAACTTTTTGAGGGATGGCAACACCGGCAGTGGCTCAGCGACGTTTAGCGCCCCCTAGCGGCGAAAATTGGAACTATCGAGGATGGAACTTAGAAATATTTTCTGTTTCGGTTGCCATAGCAACACCTGTGGGGTAGAAACTTTTTTCAGGGTGGCAACACCAACGGTGGCGGAGCAATGCCATCAGCGCCCCCTAGCGGCAGAAAGGAGAATTAAAATTGGGATTTTTCTGATAGTTGGGATTTTTTTTTCTTTTTTCTAAATGAAGAAATTAAGTACGAAATATTCGTATTTTTCTTTTCTTTTTTTTTTTTAAATGAATGAGGATAATTAAATAAAGTAATTAAGATCTATGTTATTGCATGCTAGGAGCGTGCCAAGGACATGCCAACGGTGTACGAAAGGGATATGCTGAAGACATGCCAAGGTCCTACAATATCCCTCCGCCTTCTAAGAAAAGAGTGCTTTTCCTATTCGTATGTTAAGGGATATACCAAGAACATGCTAAGGTCCTTACACTATCCCTCCGCTATATCGCGGTTACGAAGTGAACTGCGAGAATATCGTATGATGAGGGGAAATAACATTTCGGGAAATAGTATATCTGTACTTACTTGAATTTTACACGTTTGTAATTTTTTTTTTTAAAAATGTGGTAATGGGAAAAATTAACATTTTGTTAAAATGTTCCAAAACCGTAAAAAAGTAACAAAAAATGTGGTAATGGGCAAAATTAACATTTTGCGTCTTTTTTTTGAAAATGTTAATTTCTCTATGGGAATTAACATGGGTTTTCACACTTTTGTCATTTTTTTTCAAAAAATGTGGTAATGGGAAAAATTAACTTTTTGCACAAAATGTCTCAAAAACGTAAAAAAGTAACAAAAAATGTGGTAATGGGCAAAATTAACATTTTGCGATTTTTTTTCAAAATTCCAATTTCTCTATGGGAATTAACATGGGTTTTCGCACTTTTGTAATTTTCTTACAAAAAAATGTGCGTTTTTACAAAAATGTCACTAAAAATGTGGTAATGGGCAAAATTAACATTTCGCACAAAATGTTGCAAAAACGTCAAAAAACAACAAAAATGTGTGTTTTTTTACAAAAATGTGTTAAAAAAGCATGTTTTAAAGTAGCAGAATCGCGTGAATTGGTGTTTTAAAGTAGCAGAATCGCGTGAATTGGTGTTTTAAAGTAGCAGAATCGCGTGAATTGGTGTTTTAAAGTAGCAGAATCGCGTGAATTGGTGTTTTAAAGTAGCAGAATCGCGTGAATTGATGTTTTAAAGTAGCAGAATCGCGTGAATTGATGTTTTAAAGTGGCAGAATCGCATGAATTGGGTGTATGAGAGGGGGTGTGTTTGCCCAACCGGTCTTGGAGTTTAAATTAATATGTGTGCTATTTTATGCATATGTTATTTCTTTAAACCAACATGTTTTAAAAACCGCATAGTGCATTAAATCACGATGACAGATCTACCCCTCCCCACCTCGCGTGAATGTGGATAGTTACATCGTATGGCCAGTGCGGGAAAGATGAGGATACTGCTAACAGAGTGGTACCAGGCTATAACTTGAGGCTATTTGCCGCGTTGGGCTGGGTCGACTGAACGGCCCTCGCTGCTATTGTTAACATCTGTGGTGGGGGACAGTTTTTTACGGGCTCATAGAATGCTTGTGTTGTTAGATTAAAAAGACACCACTAAATATCATTGTATTCTCAGCTGGGAGAGGCTATTTTAAAGAAGTTCTTATTAAATTTTAACATGTTTTAAAAAGAATCTTTCATTCATTAGTGTTATGAATCTCGCAAGTTAATTAAAGGATGTTAATTAAATTAATTGATTAAGTATTGAATGTCTATATACCAGGAGCATGTCAAAGACATGTCAAGGGGTATATCAAAGCGTACCAAGGGTGTACCAAAGGAGTATGCTGAAGGCATACCAAGACCATCGTTCCTACACTATCCCTCCGCTATATCGCGGTTACGAAGTGAACTGCGAGAATATTGTATGATGAAGGGAAATAACATTTCGAGAAATAATATATCTGTACTTACTTGAATTTTACACGTTTGTAATTGTTTTTTAAAAAATGTGGTAATGGGAAAAATTAACATTTTGTTAAAATGTTCCAAAACCGTAAAAAAGTAACAAAAAATGTGGTAATGGGCAAAATTAACATTTTGCGACTTTTTTTTGAAAATGTTAATTTCTCTATGGGAATTAACATGGGTTTTCACACTTTTGTCATTTTTTTTTCAAAAAATGTGGTAATGGGAAAAATTAACTTTTTGCACAAAATGTGTCAAAAACGTAAAAAAGTAACAAAAAATGTGGTAATGGGCAAAATTAACATTTTGCGATTTTTTTCAAAATGCCAATTTCTCTATGGGAATTAACATGGGTTTTCGCACTTTTGCAATTTTTTTACAAAAAATGTGCGTTTTTACAAAAATGTCACTAAAAATGTGGTAATGGGCAAAATTAACATTTCGCACAAAATGTTGCAAAAACGTAAAAAAACAACAAAAATGTGCGTTTTTTACAAAAATGTCATAAAAAAGCGAGTTTTCAAAGTAGCAGAATCGCGTGAATCGGGTGTATGGGAGGGGGTGTGTTTCCCCCACCGGTCTTGGATTTCAAAATTTTAAATAAATATTTTTAAATAATCGTGAAAGTTTGCTTATGCCTAAAATACTTGAGTGTTATGAATCCCACAAGTTAATGAAAGGAACTGATTAAGTCTTGGAGTTTAAATAATAGCAGATACCAATGGCTGTATGCATATGTTTTTACAAGTGTACTACTACCATAGGGAGTTTCTTTAAACCAACATGTTTTAATTCGAGCGTTATTCTAAGAGGGAAGAAACGCCTAATATGGTGATACATATGACACATGCGCTCAGCACAAATGGATAGAAAATAAATGGTGAGATAGTTTTTAAAGACGAGACTTTGAAATTTTTTTTTTCGATAAATAAGGTATTTGAGGTTATTTAGCGTGTGAATGAACGATACATATCAATAAAATGAGGAACTAGGCTAAGTTTACAAGTATAGGACTCTAAAGTTTTGATGTTTTAGGGGTAGAACTTGAATTTATAATTAAACATGATTTATACTAACTACTGCAAAGGGAGAAATGCATAGCGAAAGGGGTTATGTGTGTATATGTATATATATATATATATATATAATGCATATAACCAACACCAACCGGTGGAATGCAGATGTAAGATATCATTTTTAGGAGAAGACATAAGATTCTTAAGTAAATGGAGTATTTAGAGGCATTTAAAGAGATATAAACATATGATAAGGTAGTATCCATAATACACACAACTAATATAGGACAGCGAAAGGAAAACTTTAGTATTGTTTAGAGACCGAACTTCAAATTTTTAAGTAAATGCAGGTGCTTCGAAATTTTTAATGGGCTATGTGCAATACACATGTCTCCGATCACAGTGGGGGAAAAGTGATACCGGAGCAGTTTTTAAAGATATAACTTTAACTTTTTTCAATTAAGTGAAGAATCTACTAAATATTAGAGGGTGCTAGCACTTACCGAGGGTTTTATGTATAATACACATAAGCAGCATATCACATTAGGAAGGGGATATTAGAAAAATTTTTAAAGATAGGACTTTAGATTTTGGAACTAAATGAGATATCAAGAAACATTTAAAGGGGATGAAAACATCTAATGAGGCGGAATGGGGGTGTACTTACCCAAGATACCCAGCACTGAAATTATTCACTAAGATAAATTTTTTTTTTTAAAGTAAAGACTTTAGAAGTTTCACATAAAAGGCAATTTATACTAGTTTTTAAAGAAATGAAAACGCCCAGCGAGATGACTTAGAATGAATACAACGCCGATATATATAACAGTGAAAAGAAAACTTAAATATCGGTTAAAGACTGCACTTCAAATTTAAAAGTAAATGTACATACCCAGAAACTTTTAATGGACTAGTATAATACACATACTCGATATAACAGTTAAATGATGAACTAAGAATAATTTATAAGTATGTAACTTTAGATTTTTTTAGTTAAATAGGGATTTCAGCTAATTTTTAGAGGGATAGAAAGGTATACTAAAGGGTGTACAACAAATTTTTAGAAGGGATTTAGGGAATTTGCTAGCTAAATAGGGATTTCCACTACTTTTTAAAGGGATATAAAGACATACTAAAGGGTATACAGCAAATTTTTAGAGGAGGAATTTTTTAGCTAAATAGGGATTTCTACTAACTTTTAAGGAATAGAAACACGTACTGAAGAGTATAGAGCATAATCATGACTAACACCTAGTGCTAAAATGAGGAATTAGAGTAATATTTTGGGGATGGGACTTTAGATTTTTAAGTAAATGTTATGTTTAAAAACTTTTAAAGTAGCGTAAATACCTACTAAGATGACATATGCGATACACATAGCCAATACATAGTTATTAAATAGGGAAAAGCTAAGATAGCTTTTTAGAATAACACCTAAAATTTTTTCTAATTAAGCGCAATATATCAGCACTTAAAGCAGACAAATACGAAGATTCAGACGGCATGTGTGATACACATCGCGGACACATAATAGTTAAATGTTAATTTAAGTAAGTTTTTAAGGATAGAACTCCGAATTTTTTGGATAAATGAGATGTTTAAGAACATTTAAAGAGTCAAAAACACCGAATAAGGTGGTATGAGATGATTTCATCATCATCAGATAACAGCGAAATGGGGATACTACAAATAAAGGGTAATCCTTAAAATTTCTAAGTAAATAATCTTTAAAGGGGTGAAAAATATATAGTGAAGTTGTGTAGATAATACAGATCATCGACATTCTAAAACAGACAAGACATGTCTATACAAGATAAAAAATGTTGTACGTTAATATAAACATACATTATTCTATGTAGCAATGTAATACATACCCCAAGATTTATATAAAGTAATTGCGAATACATTATACCAATCCCATCAGAAATCAGCTAAAATAATAAAATTACCAAGCTGAATAATATATCTAGGTACTAAAACCCCAACAAACTACATTAAATTGATAAAAATCTTAACTAAATAAAATAATGAAGCTGTAACATACTATAAAAATACTAAGTTTAATAAAATAATAGAATAAAATCATATTAAAGCAAGTACTTACATGTTCAATCCGAGTCAAAATGCTACATTAGGTGTAGGCCGATGAATAATGACAGATATAACATCTCCAGCTTTACCAACTTAAACCGACATATTCTCAGAGCAACTTGAAACGCGTCTTGACAGCACGAAATCCACAGCAGAAGTGATAAAATCGATACTTCAACGACACCCCCTACACGACAAGGTCACATCAAGGTCATATCATGGTTACAGTTAAACTATGGTATAAAATAGAATCACATGTTAAAAAATAATAGATTTTAGTAAAATAATTAAAGAAAATCCCTCTGTGATTATGAATGACCTGTCTATATTTACCGTGTGTGTGTGTGTGT